>QLTV01014916.1:3352300-3366649 GCA_003457575.1 Thermophis baileyi | reverse complement strand
GAAAGGGAAGGATACTGCAAAATCTCCATTCCCTCCCGTCCTGGGGGAAGGATATTGCAAAATCTCCATTCCCACCCCACTCTGGGGCCAGCCAGAGGTGGTATTTGCTGGTTCTCCGAACTACTCAAATTTCCGCTACCGGTTCTCCAAAACCTGTCAGAACCTGCTGGATTTCACCCCTGCTATAAATACTTATTTCAGCACTCCAGCAGCCTTGCCAAGCCTTCTTCCTGGTTAGGACCTAGACCGGACAGGAGCATGGGAGGACAGCAGCAAAACCACATCCCTCATAGATTTGGTTCTTGCCTCAATACCATTTATTAATATAGGTACTCCCTGACTTAAAGCTAGTAGGTTAGCAACCATTCAAAGTTACGATGGGCCCTCTCAAAAGTGCTTAAAACCTAGTTCCGAAGTTCTGACAGCCAGCTCCTGTCTGTGGTCACGTGACTGCAGGTCGGGCGCTTGGCAACTGGCCCACATTTGCAATCATTTGCCGTGTCCATGATCATGTGATCATGGTCATGGTCAAAAACTGGAAGTAAACCAGCATTTACTTCCAGGTTTTGGCAAAAATGCCCCATAGCAAACAATGTGTTCACTTTACAACTCCACATTTGCTTTGCAACCATCACGTTTGCTTAATGAATTGCTGCAAGAAAGGTCCTAAAATTGGGTCAGTCACTTTATGACCATCATAACTTAACAACCATAAAGGGCAGGCTCCGTTATGCTTGTAAGTCAGTGACTACCTGTAGTAAGGCAAATTTGCATTGCATTATTTTTTTAGTTCTTGTTGTGAAAAAAGAAAGAAAAATGCAAACCTCCAAAATATTATTCTATATACAGTATATTTGACCTTTGAAATAAGTCATTGAGTCTTGACTACATGAAACAATATTCATCAGTGTTTCCACGGTGTTGCTACAGTGCCAATTTATAAAAGGAAATTATTACATATCTCTAGCCATCACTGTAAGTAAATCTTATATTTCTAGCACTTTAGTCTTCCTTCTCTGCGAACCCACATGCCATAACATAGCCGTATTTTTTTTCAATCTCAAAGATAGTCCAATATTTCAGTATGTAATTTAATTACATTTGCAATCTTTAAACCACAATGATCTTTCTAATACAATTAAAACAATTTTGTGAAAGCAGTCCAGGATGGGACATTAATTTTAAAAAGACTGTATTGCAGGGTAACTGTTCCCTCATCTATGCAGGCAGTCTTTGTTTAGTGAGGCAACTTAGTCCCTCAGTCCCAAAACAGTCTCAACTCATTGAGATTGGCAAGTCCAGTCCCTAAGTGAAGAGGTCATTAAGTGAAAACACAATGGTGCTTAGAACCTTACTTCAGCCCTCCTTTGCTTCACTGACCAGCAGAGGTCATGAATGTGAGGATTGGTTCCAATGTTCCTTTTTCATCACCACTGTAACTGTGAAAGTCATGAAATAAGAAAGTTGCTAAATGAGTAGTGCAATGCACTTGCAATATCCTGACATTGGCAAGCAATGGCAGCAATAGCAATAGCAGTTAGACTTATATACTGCTTCTCAGTGCTTTACAGCCCTCTCTAAGTGGTCTACAGAGTAAACATATTGCCCCCAACAATTTGAGTCTTCATTTTACCAACCTCAGAAGGATGGAAGGCTGAGTCAACCTTGAGCCTGGTGGGATTTGAACTGCCAAATTGCAGTCAGCCGGCAGTCAGCAGAAGTAGCCTGCAGTACTGCACTCTAACCACTGCGCCACCGAGGCCCTTAATTTTAAAAAATAAAAATAAAAAATAAAAAAAGCAATCCCTTTTAAACATTCTGTGACAGACAAGGATAAGAATATTTTGTTGAACAAAATTGATCTTAGGGTCTTAGGAGAAACACACAATATTTTTAAAACTTCTCCCATTGATTAACAGGTTTAATATATAACCAAAACCTCACTCAGCTAATAGCATTCTTTAGCACCCATTTGCTCCATCACTGACTACAACATCAATGGCCATACCTTGAGATGCTTCCCATCCGTCCCCCCCTTTTGGTTCTAGTGGACGAAAGCCAAAGGACAAACCTTCTTCTCACCAATTGTGGAATTGACCCCCGTGGTCTAGTGGGTGGCAAGAAAGTTCACTTCCAGAACTAACACTAGAAACTCACATTCCAAAACTTTTAAATTCTCCTACAGCCATGAGATTTTCCTTCTAGGATCTGTCATTATTGAAAATACCATTCAGAACTTTTGTGTCATAATCATAGCTGTTATAAATGGAGATGGAAGAGAGATGATAATTATTCAGTCCCCTCTCTTTGTGGGGCTGCCACAAAGAAGAGGGGGTCAACCTGTGTTCCAAAGCACCTGAAGGCAGGACAAGAAGCAATGGGTGGAAACTAATAAAGGAGAGAGGCAACCTAGAACTAAGGAGAAATTTCCTGACAGTTAGAGTAATCAGTGGAACAACTTGCCTCCAGAAGTTGTAAATGCTCCAACACGGGAAATTTTTAAGAAGAAATTGGACAACCAGTTGTCTGAAATGGTATAGGGCTTCCTGCCTGAACAGGGGGCTGGACTAGAAGATTTCCAGGGTCCTTTCCAACTCTGTTATTCTGTATTCTATATTCCCCAATTCTCCACTTACAACACATATAAATATTATTTCTTTTTGATGAAAAATCTTTTGTGATGGCTTCTGGTTTGTAACCCCCATTACTGCAGATCAACACAGTTGCTATTTTAAGTTCCCTTTAATTACTCGTTGTTGGCCTCTATTTATGACTTTTTAAATATTAGTTATTATATTTAATACCAGTTTTAATATTCCCCTTTCCTTTTTACTTTGAAGTATTTTGTTTAGAATATATTGCATTTCTTTTCATTAAAAATAAATGCATAGCTTGAAAAACATTCATTATAATTCTAATATAATAAAGAACAAAAGCAGTACAACAATGCAAAAATCATAAAACCAACAATTTAAATATTAAAAGGACAGTCAGGAAGGCAACTAATAAAATCAGGCAAAAGCTAATAAATATATTTTCAGTTTCAGATGCTCCATTTTGTTTACAAGTTGAGCATCACTACATAAAATACCCACATTTACCATAGTTTGATAAATTTTGCTTAGAAACTACTAGAAAGGTATTTTGACTTTTGACTCTATTCTTCCCCTTTAAAAAAATCTGAATACAAAATTAGATGGTATTTTTGCCAGTTAGGCTTCCCATGGAAATTAAAATAGAATAAACTCATAGGGCTGAAAGGAACCTTGGAGACCTTCTAGTCCAACTTCCTGCCCATGGTAGAAAACCTTATTCCATTCTGGACAAATGGCACCCACAACTCCAGGAAGCAAACTATTCCATTGATTAATTATTCTGTCAGGAAATTTCTCCTTAGTTCCAGGTTGGATCTCTCTTTAACAAGCTTTTACTCTTTGTTTCTGGTCCTACCCTCAGGAGTTTTTGAGAATAAGTCAACCCCCTCCTCTCTGAGGCAGCCCCTCATGTACAGAAAGACAGCTGTCATATCATCCCTAATTCTTTTCTTCGTTAGGCTAGTTCCCTTAATCATTCCTCACATGAGTTATCCTGCCCATACAGTAGAACTTCTGGTCACGACCATAATTTGTTCCATAACTTTGGTTGCAATCCGATTTGGTCATGACCCGAACCTAATTTTGGAAATTTGGCACTTACAAAAAAAAATGGCGTGGAAGGGGAAATCGGCCACGAAAAAAAAAATGTGAATTTTTTGGTTGGAACGTGATTTGGTCGTGGTCAGAAGTGTTCATGACCAGAGGTTCTGTATTAGTTGAGTTCTAGTTGCTCTATACCCCATCTATTAATTCATTCTTTAGGTATTTCCATTGTTCAATGGGCCTTGCTCTACTATATTGAGCTTAATGTTCTGCTGTGAAACCCTTATACTCAAGGCAAAGGTCACTTAGACATTTTGTTTTGTTTGCACTACAAACAATACCTTTGTCTCAGCTATTTTCTATAGGTTCCTCAATGCCTTCTACCTGTTCTATTCTATTCTATTCTATTCTATTCTATTCTATTCTATTCTATTCTATTCTATTCTATTCTATTCTATTCTATTCTATTCTATTCTATTCTATTCTATTCTATTCTATTCTATTCTATTCTATTCTATTCTATTCTATTCTTATTATTCTGTTCTATTCTATTCTACATTCTATTCTATTCTATTCTATTCTTATTATTTCCTTATCCTATCCTATCCTATCCTATCCTATCCTATCCTATCCTATCCTATCCTATCCTATCCTATCCTATCCTCCATAAGCATGGAAAACTGATGAAGTAAGAATCTTATATGGGTTAAAATATTTGAAAGCCTAGACTTTTATCTTTCAAGAATGTTTCCTTAGATGACGTCAGCACCCAGCAGAAGAAAATGCATGCCTCTTACATCTCTTTGAAGGGCATGTGTGTTTATAAGCTATGGCTTTTCTGCTTCCAATATCAAAGACAGGAAATTATCTCATGCATTCAAAAGGGAAGAAAACTCTGATTTATACAAGTTTGGCATTTCAAGACTAAAAGTAAGTTATTTAATACCTTCTAATATTGAAACATCATCACGGCATTCCTGGAGTTACAGTATATGGCTACACTTGATGTGGATGTGGACAAACCCTATTTTTGGAAGCTTATATTTTTAAACCTACAAAACAGAATCAAAAGAAGAAAGCTGGGAAAGATTTGACTGTTCCACTTAAACCTGTTTAGGTGGAAATGGCTTCCAAGAGAAAACTCCTAATCTGAACATTCAAATGTCACTTCATAGGCCTTTTATCTTTCCTACTTTGAGATATGCTTTCCAGGTATGAAAAAGAAACAAACTGCACAGAATTTTAAATGGAAAACAGCATTGCTTAGGCCCAATCAGTCCCTAACATTTGTGTGAATGAGATAGGATAAGTGCCCAATAAAAGTTGTCCTGAGGTTCCCCTGGGGTTAATTTCAAACAAATTGGGTCAGATCCTTATTGCAATAGAATGAATTTAAGAGGATAACAATAGGAAAATTCTATTTTCTGGTTCTGCATTCTCATCATTTCTACCTGACTGTAGAAAGAAGTCCTGTGTCTTTAAGAAGATGGGAGACCACTAAGAAATTTTAGAACTATATATTAGACTGAAAAGCACTTTCTGAGAATCCTGAGAGAAGACAGAGGTGGTATTTCCATACTGTTGAAGAAAAATTCTTTAGGAATATGTCTACCAGAAGCTGAGGTCAACTCAAAGGAGAACTGACTGTCACCATATGATTCACATGGTGGCAACCCAACCAACTTCTCTCTTGCTTTAGCATCAAATTTTGAATATACAGAATGTATTGTGCAGTTCTTTATACTGGGATACCGAGTGGTATCAAACTTCGTTGAGTGTCAAAACATATAACTTGCATACTGAAATATGTTGGTAAACATGCAACCCTGGGATCAACACATATCTGAATACTGTCAGAGAGCAAGCAGTATTAATCTTGCTTTGGAAACAACTTTATAGTAAGCATAGCAGAAGTATTGCCATACTCTTTTATGTTTCATAAACCCTGTGAACAGTCAGGAATCTTTTATATTTTACATGATTAAAAAAACAAAATACCAAACATTTTCAATCATTTTAAGTACTGTACTTAAATTCTACTGAGTATCAGTTCCAAGACAAGGGACATTTCAATCTACTAAGGAACTCTATTATAGATCTCAAAATAGCAATCATGGAAAAAAGGAGATACCTCAGCACAGTTGAGTGGGAGATTGCTGAGTTCCCATACATTAAAAGTTTTCAGGCTATCTCAGAAGGTCTCAACAATCCCATGGATTTTTAACATATTACGATTGATAAGGTATTTTTAATATGTATCATCTCTAATCTACAATCTCACAACCATCCTGTCTTCTGTCTTCCCTTGTCTCCCACCCACATCACTCCAGTTGAAATCTAACATCTGTCCAGCCCAGGGGTGGGTTCTGACTTACCTCGCTGCCGGTTCGCTTCCTCATGCGCCATGTGGGCACGCCACGCAAGTGCGTGCGTGCAGTGCTAAAAACCAAGCTTCTGCGCATGCGCAGAAGCAAAAAACAGCTTCTGCGCGTGCACAGAAGCAAAAAACAAGATGGCGGCGCCTATGGTGCCGCCAAGAGAGCCGGTTCGGGGGCGTGTCCAGCCGGCCATCGCTGCCGGTTCGGCGAGTGAGGGGAAATTCCCGCTACCGGTTCTATAGAGCCAGTCCAAACCGGCAGGAACCCACCTCTGGTCCAGCCATTCTACTGCATCTCTAGATTATGTATTTTAACAATATTTGGTAGTTGGAAAAAGTGCCACCTGATTTTCAACTCCAAAACTGAATATGGAATATGGCAAAGGAAATTGTTTATGCAAAACTATCAGAATTTTGCTGTTTGCCTATGATAATTATAATCCAACATTTTCACTTTTCTAAATGTTGCAATGGCATTGAATTTAACAGTTTTATCCCTCCCATGTGACCAGGTTGACTCAATATTCTAAAAAAACCCTCCATCATCTGAATCTGAAAGTTACAGCATAGTTTCCCTCAATTATTCAGAATATATAAGTCAGGAGAATTCATGTTTACATGGATGAGAAACTGTCTGAAATTGAACTGGTATGGTACAGAGAATTGGTACCCAAAGGTAAATAAATGTTCAGTTTTGTTGTCTCCCATGTGTGTTTCAAAAATGAAGCTCGTTCTTCATCTTACAAAGAAAATGGTCAATTTTGTTAAATAGATAAAATTCCTAAGTGTGAATGATAGACACATTGAACAAAAGTGACCTTTGTAGAAGAAATTATGTTCGGTTTATATGGGTAGCCCAGTTGGCAGTGGAATAGCTGATTGATGGAAAAAACAAACAAAAAACCCACAGATTTGGACCTGATGATATTTGGATGAGAAATCACCAGATAATCCAAGGTTTGCAAGCTACCCAGAAAGATGAAAATCCATCACAGAAGGCAGAAGCAAACCACATCCATGTTGTAAACTTCATGGAACAGTTCATGTGGTCACCAAGAGTCAAGCTTGTCTTGAGCAGTAATTATATTTACCTTATCATAACGCCAATGTATTTTCCAATGTGAGCGGATCTAATTCTTCTCCTTTCCTCCTTTAGGCTACTTTCTTTTATATGTAATATAAAAATTTGGAATGACTGCCAAGTACCGTATTTTATAGTAATATGTTTGTAGAAATTGGAATCCTTGGTGAAATGGAGGAATGAAGGAAATGCCAACAGGGGAAAAATAAAGGTTAAACCTGCAGCTCTCCTTCTTAGCTTCAAACTTACAAAATAAATTATTATTTTCACAAGTCTCCTCTCCCCAGAGGTCTATGGGGTATGGTAAAAAGAGTCAAGATGGCAATCTCAATGGTCCAATCAAAGCTCTGTGGGATTTTTTTTTCTTTTTCTTTTTTTTTTTTTTTGCATCTTGATTCCCTCCCCTCCCATATCTTATGAACATCCTTGCCTCTCTCTCAAATATTTGATATCCAATCATCTATTATATTTTTCAATATTTATATAAAAAGAATCTATCTAGGCTGGGCATGAAACATGAAGAGTACAAACTAGAAAAAAATAAAACCAGCAGATGATGGATTTTCCTTCCAATCTGTCCAAACACTCTCTAATCCAGCGGTTCTCAATCTGTGGGTCACGACCCCTTTGGGGGTCGAACGACCTTTTCACAGGGGTCGCCATGCGCGCTAGCCCGCCATCTTGGTGCCACCGTGCAGGGGTGAAATGCTCCTGGTTCAGCTGTGCCTGTGGGTCGCCGGACAGCCGGTAGCAACGGAAGCGGGAGACTTCGCCCAGACGCTGCCATTTGGGTTCTTTTACCCTCTGTGCATGCGCAGAATGCTTTGCGCATGCGCAGAGGGTAAAAGAACCCAAATGGCGGCGTCCGGGTGGGTGGGCAAAGTCTCCCGCTTCCGTCGCTACCAGCTGTCCGGCGACCTGCAGGCACGTCCGAACCGGGAGCATTTCACCCCTGGTGCCACGCCCCCTTTGTCACCTCATCGCACGTGGGGAGAGGGCGGGGAGGGGGTCATGGCAGCGGGGTGGGGGTCACAGCGGGGGTCACGGCATTAGGAAGGTTGAGAACCACTGCTCTAATCCATTACTGCACTGTATCTCAACCTTGGCAACCTGAAGATGGGTGACTTCAACTCCCAGAATTCCTCAGCCAACAAAGGAAATTGAAATCCACCCATCTTCAAGCTGCCAAGGTTGAGAAACACTGCATTACTGCATTAGGAAAATATCTGGCACTGAAAGGAAAATGTAGGGGGAAAGGAGAGGTACAACCATTTAAACAAATTCATGGAATTGAAAGCTCAGATCGGATCATGGAATCGGGCCTGGCAAAATTAAGCATCGTTAAAACTGGCCAGAAGCAAGTGTGTGTGATAAGACAGTTGTGTCCTCAACCCATGCTGCAAGGGAGGGACACTCACAAGTAGCAGTGGGGTAGGGAAAATTGCACCCTCCTCCCTGAAAAGGAATAAAAACAGCTGAGGCTAGAAGTGAGATGTCATATTATGTCATGTGAGCATCTGTCATCTAAGAGTGGTATTGTTTATGCCATTGTTAAAGGATTAGAACATAGAAGATCAAATAATAGGGTTGGAAGGCACTTTGGAGTAATTCTAGTCCAGCCCCTTACTCAAGCCGGAGACATTATACCATTCTGGACAAATGGCTGTCCAGTCCCTTTTTAAAAATCTTCAGTGATGGAGCACCTGCAACTTCCTGTTCCACCAGAGGTGGGTTTCAGCAGGTTCTGACCAGTTCTGGAGAACCAGTAGCGAAAATTTTGAGTAGTTCTGGAGAACCGGTAGCGGAAATTTTGAGTAGTTCAGAGAACCGGTAAATACCACCTCTGACTGGCCCTGCCCCCATCTATTCTCTGAGTCCCAGCTGATAGGGAGGAAATGGGGATTTTGCAGTATCCTTCCCCTGGAGTGGGGAGGGAATGGAGATTTTGCAATATCCTTCCCCTGGAGTGGGGTGGGAATGGAGATTTTACAGTATCCTTCCCCTGCAATGCCCACCAAGCCATGACATACCCACCAAGCCATGCCCACAGAACCGGTAGTAAAAAAAATTTGAAACCCACCACTGCTGTTCCACTGATTATTCTCACTGTCAGGAAATTTCTTATTTCTTAGTTTTCTAGGTTGGATCTCTCTTTAATGATCTTCCGCCCATTACTTCTTGTCCTACCCTCAGGTGCTTTGGAGAATAGATTGACCCCCTCCTCTTTGTAACAGCCCCTCAAGTATTGGAAGTCTGCTATCATATAACTCCTAGTCCTTCTCATCATTAGACTAGATATACCTAGTTCCCTCAGTCATTCATCATATGGTTTAGCCTTGATACCTGTAGCAGCTAGTATACTAATACTTTGCCTTTAGTTGAAGAATCTAAAACCTTGTTATTCTTAGCCATCTTCACTAACTTCAGCTCATTGTAAGCTTTTACTTTCTTGGCACTCCCTCTTCACTTCCAACCTATTGAGTAGATAAGGACTGCTAGGAGTAGCATTTGTTGCAAATGTATCCCAGGACTTGTTCAGGCAGGAGGATAAACCTGACATTGGTTTTGTAGATGACAAGGGCAAATTTCTGTTTATTCATCTTCACTTTAGCTTCTTAGGGCAACATCAATAAAAAGACTCACATTTCTTCAAGTTCTCTTCTCAAGTTTTCATTTTAGCTATGTTCAGCCTCTTAGAAGAAAAATTCCAGGACAGCCTATGAAATTTCCATGCTGAATTCATTTAGTAAAGTTTTGTCACTCCTTTCCCGATTAGTTAACTCATTTGTGGAATCTGCTCTCCTTGCATTCCTTCTCAAGCAGAGGTGGGTTCCTACCGGTTCTAACCAGTTCTTTAGAACCGTTAGTAACTCGCCGATGACATCATGGAGCCGGTTCCGTCGGTGTCTCCGTAGGTGCCGCCATCTTGCATTTTGCTTCTGCACATGCACAGAAGCTAATTTTTGCTTCTGCACATGTGCAGAAGCTATTTTTTGATTGCTGCATGCGCACGGCATGACCCAACCGGCAGCAAAAGGATCCAGAACCCACCCCTGTTCTCAGGTCTCCATTTACTCAACTGGAAGCAGTCACTCAATTGTTCAGATTAGACAATCAGTGATTTTCAAGATATACTCATTGAAATAGCAGATCTTCAGGATATTTTTTTTCACCTTTTACAGTTCAGCACACAATTGTTCAGAACAGATAATTACAATCTTTTCTTCCTTCAGTTGAACTCTGGCAAATTCCTATCTTTCTTCCTGTTCCCTCAACCATAATTTAATTTTGCCAAAAATAACTTAGTGTATTTAGGTTGTTCTGCCAATCTGCAAACTGGGGGGTCTTTTTATTTCTTAAAAGGATTCTACTTCCTTAGAAAGCTATAAAGAAAATGCAGGGTGGTCAAAGTCTATAGTGATCATTAAACAAGAGTTATCCATTTCATAATTCATATACAGTAGAACCTCTGGTCACGAACGCTTCTGACCACGATCAAATCGGGTTCCAACCAAAAAATTCACAATTTTTTTTTCGTGGCCAATTTCCCCTTCCACGCCATTTTTTTTGTAAGCACCAAATTTCCAAAATTAGGTTCGAGTCACGACCAAATTGGTTTGCAACCAAAGTTATGGAACGAATTATGGTTGTGACCACAGGTTCTACTGTAATAGCAATAGCAATAGCACTTAGACTTATACACCACTTCACAGTGCTTTACAGCCCTCTCTAAGCGGTTTACAGAGTCAGCATATTGCCCCCAACAATCTAGGTCCTCATTTTACCCACCTCAGAAGGATGAAAGGCTGAGTCAACCTTGAGCCTGGTGAGATTCGATCTGCCAAATTGCAGGCAGCCAGTGATCAGCAGAAGTAGCCTGCAGTACTGCACTCTAACCACTGCGCCACCGCGGCTCATACTGAAAAAAGAACAGCTCTGGGATGTCTCACTAGAATCTCCAGCTCTCTCTCTAGAAATTGTTGACCACGCCATAATTGTTGGGTTAAAACAGAGTAGCCTTCAGAAGAAGTCATCATATATTTATGGAGTAGATTGTTAAGATTACAGAATGGCTTCATTTTACAATTTGCTTCATTCCTCTCTTGTTTTCACTCATTCGTTGACAAGGGGGTTTGTTTTGTTTTGAATGTGTATGTGTTCTAGGCAGCAAGTTTTTGAGAGCCCTTTTATAGAACTGCGACTACACAGCTTGGGAGTGGCAGGTCTTGAGAGAGAAAGAGCTTTCAAATGAAAGAACCTCTCTTATGATGCGGTTGACATTCTAGCCTTAAAAAGACTCTTTCCCTTCATTTATTTTCCCTTCCAGCAAAAGCTCACAAGTCTGAAGATCATGTCTTAAACTCTGGCGCCTTAAACTTGTTCTCGAAAGCAGATATTAGCTATGTAACACTTCAAAGAGAAAGGAAACCTCAGTGTGTTAGTATGCAAAGAAATACACACACACACACACACACACCCGATCTCTGTGTGTGTTTGTGTGTCTGTGTGTGTCAGGGTATGTAATTGGGAAGAAGTGTAGAAGAAGATGGAAAACTCAGAATACCGACAGAGCTGCCTGAAGTAATTTCTCCCCTCTCCCCCTTGCCTTTTGCCTGCCAAATTGATTTTCTGTCCAATATTCTCTTCTGTTTAGCAGTTCATTTGTCATTCTGCCAGTGGGGGGCATTTAGAATGATTATGAAAAGCTGCCGAGGTTATCAGTTTTCTATTTACTTTGCAGCCTTATAAAAACTTTATTAGAGGAACCTGGGAGGTGATTGGAAGGGGCAGGAGGAAGATGGCTCTCAGCTTCCCATGGTCAAGATGGCTTCCAAGTAAACTTGGCTCAGCCGCCCGACACATCCCCTGCCCCTTGGCCATGCAGGGCATGCAAGAGTGGGAAAACAAGTGTGACTAGTTTCTCCATGCAGAGGCCTAATCTGATGCAGCATTAGTATTCCTACACCAGCATTCCAGGGCAAACTTGCAAATAAACTGATACAGAATAACAGAGCTAGAAGGGATCTTGGAGGTCTTCTAGTCCAGCCCCCTGTTCAAGCAGGAGACTCTATGCCATTTCAGACAAGTGGCTGTCTAGTCTCTTCTTAAAAACCTCCAGTGATGGAGCACCAGGGGTGGGTTCTTTTCTTCGCTGCCGGTTCGCTCAGTGCCGCGCGGGCGCGGCGCGCTTTGCATGTGCTTCACACATGCGCAGTGCTTTAAAAAAGCTTCTGCGCATGCGCAGAAGCAAAAAACAAAATGGCAGTGCCTATGGCGCCGCCAAAAGAACCAGTTCAGGGGCGTGGCTGGGCTGGGTCGCTGCCAGTTCTAGCGACCCAGGCCGCCAAATTACTAACGGTTCTATAGAACCGGTCCGAACCAGGAGGAACCCACCTCTGTGGAGCACCCACAATTTCTGAAGGTAGGCCATTTCACTGATTAATTGTTCTCACTGCCAGGAAATTTCTCCTTAGTTCTAGGCTGGATCTCTCTCTTTGACAAGTTTTCATATGTTACTTCTTGTTCTGCCCTCAGGTGCTTTGGAGAATAGGTTGACCCATTTTTCTCTGTGACAGCCCCTCAAATATTGGAAGACTGGTAGTGCACGCACGCTTTGTGCGCAAGCACATGCGCAGTAACAAAAAATTCAAAAAAATTTTAAAAAAAAGATGCCGCTGGTGACGTCACCAGCGGGCTGCTAACGGTTCTATAGAACCGGTCCGAACCAGGAGGAACCCACCTCTGTGGAGCACCCACAATTTCTGAAGGTAGGCCATTTCACTGATTAATTGTTCTCACTGCCAGGAAATTTCTCCTTAGTTCTAGGCTGGATCTCTCTCTTTGACAAGTTTTCATATGTTACTTCTTGTTCTGCCCTCAGGTGCTTTGGAGAATAGGTTGACCCATTTTTCTCTGTGACAGCCCCTCAAATATTGGAACCCTGCTATCACATCCCTCCTAGTCCTTCCCTTCATTAGACTAGACCAGGGGTGTCAAACTCAAGGCCCGTGGGCCGGATCCGGCCCGTGGGGTGCTTAGATCTGGCCCGCAGGGCCGCCCTGGAAACAGCGAAGGACCAGCCTGCAGTGCCTCTGCCAATGAAAACTGAGCTTGGGAGGGCCGTAGGCAGCCCTCCCGAGCTCCATTTTCGCTGGCAGAGGGTTGAAATGGAAATGGATCTGAAAATGGAGCTCGGGAGCTCATTATCGCTGGCAGAGTGCTCGGGCCACCACAGGCGCCCCCGACACGAGTGACGTCAAGCTGGCCACGCCCACCATGGCCACGCCCACCCCATCCCCCTGAGGTCAAACACAACCCTAATTTTTGTCCTCAATGAAATCGAGTTTGACACCCCTGGACTAGACCTTCAAATCTATGCCATCCTCCACTCCCTTCCATAAACTGAATCTAAGGTTTTCCCATGCAAGCAACACAAAGGAAACTTCTCTTTCCCCCCCCCGCCCCCCGCTAATGTCAGGCAGCAGCTCATGAAGCTTGGATAGGTGAGATGCAGCCATGACAGATAAGTAGCAAGCAGAAAAAGGCTGAAATTAATCATCAGTTTTTTATGGCAAGTAAATACAAATACCGGTATATAACAAACCCCACTTGCTATTATGTGAAATGCTGCTACTACATTCTCGAGGTCAGGTTTTTTTCCCCTTCCTTATGCCCAGTTCATTTCCCAATGTGGCAGAGCCAGAAGGAATGTGGTATGTCTTGCCATATTGCAGCTTAGCATTCTTTTTTTCCAAGGACAGCAGATTCTGTCACTTTATTGGCAAGACTTGTTTTCTCTAATGAATTTTCATTGAACAGATTCGCCACGTATTTATTACCATCACAATGACAAGAGCCCCTAAAGCAAAATTTCTTTTTTACATTTTTGATCGCTGGGGCAATTTGTCTGTTTCACTTCCTGGAACACTTGAATATTTTTCCTGATGAAGATGATTTGCTTATTTAAAAGACATTGTTTCCATGGACTGAGCTTGATTCCTGGTTGTCCCAAAAATGCTTTTCAAAGGCAAGTGGATGTTGTTGTTTTGTTGTTGTTGTTGTTGTTGTTGTTGTTGTTGTTGTTGTTGTTGTTGTTGTTGTTGTTGTTGTTGTTGTTGTTGTTGTTGTTGTTGTTGTTGTTCTTCTTCTTCTTCTTCTTCTTCTTCTTCTTCTTCTTCTTCTTCTTCTTCTTCTTCTTCTTCTTCTTCTTCTTCTTCTTCTTCCTCTTCCTCTTCCTCTTCCTCTTCCTCTTC
>QLTV01014916.1:3321534-3335206 GCA_003457575.1 Thermophis baileyi | reverse complement strand
CTATTCTATTCTATTCTATTCTATTCTATTCTATTCTATTCTATTCTATTCTATTCTACTTGAAAAAATAAGATAGCATTCCTGTGAAACAAGAGGTTTTATCATGAAGCCAATTATGGGGTTTAAAATTCAAGTTACCAAGATAATTTTAGAATGGTGACAAATAATTAACTGGTGCATCTGGTTTAATAATTCATTCTGCAACAGCTGTAGTAAATTCTTAGCAATCTGCTTGACAAAGAAAATAGGCACCTGACACAGAATATAAAAAATATAATAGTATTTGGAGCATGGGGTCAGTTGTAACACAACACATATGATGCTCTCCCTGTTATCTTACCTGATTAGAAATGAGCCTTGCAAGAACATCCATCCTAGATCCTGACTCTGAGATCATTTTAGCTGCATTAATCACATCTGATGTATTCTTCAGTGGTCCTCTACCCCTTTAATTAAAACAAAATATATATAATGAATATTAAACATCTGATACAATCTTAGAATAAATATGAGAATACAATTTCTTTTAGTCCTCTAAGAATGTCTCTGTTGCATTTGAAAAGAACAGAGATGATACAACAGTGGTGGGACTGATCTCCGGGGCGGGGATGAGTCTGCCTATCGAGATGAGGTGGACCGGTTGCTTTCATGGTGTGGAGACAATAATTTGGTCCTTAACACAAATAAGACCAAGGAGCTTATAGTGGACTATAGAAGGAATAGATCAAACATCCAGCCCTTGCTTATCAATGGAGACTGAATGGAGCAAGTGGCCAGTTTTAAGTTTCTGGGTGTTATCATAAAAGAGGACCTGACGTGGGGCACTCACATTGCAGCACTGGTCAAAAGGGCCCGGAAGAGATTATACTGTCTGAGACTTCTCAGGAAACAACAACTGAATGAAAAGCTGCTGGTGACCTTCTACCGCTGCACCATAGAGAGTATTTTAACTTACTGCATCTGTGTATGGTTTGCCAATTGCACAGTGGCAGATAGGACAGCACTCCAGCCAGGGGGCTGGCGCGGGCGGCGCCGGGCTGTGGGCGCCGCCGCCTTTTTTTTTTTTTTTTGAATTTTTTTGGGATTTTTTTTTTTTGAATTTTTTCCGGGTCTTTTTCTTCTGCGCATGTGCAGAAGCCGAGTTTCCGGCACTGCGCATGTGTCGCCATCTTATTTTTGCCTTTTTTTAAAAAAAAAATCGGATTTTTTGGCACTGCGCATGCACGCGCACGCAAGCGCCCATGAGGCACAGCTACGCGGCGCGGGAGGAAGCAAACCAGCAGCGAGGTAAGTTAGAACCCACCCCTGTTCTTAAAGATCCATCTCATCCTGGGCATCCTTTTTTTGAACTGTTACCATCTGGCAGACTGTACAGGATAATAAAAACAAGGACAAATAGGCTGAAAAACAGCTTCTATCCCAGGGCAGTAACTATATTGAATTCTACTGTATAGTGCAATATTAATGCAGTATCAGGGGTTTTCAATTCAATTGTATAGAATGTGAAGGATGTGTGTTTGTGTTTTATTTTTATAGTTATAATGTACACTGAAGATGGCATTTAATTTTGTTGTACGAGGTGCAATGACAATAAACTAAACTGAACTAAAACAAGAGATGTGTCTGCAACCAGGTGATCACATTTTATCTATTGCATGTGTGATGGCTCTGATTCTCAAGGTGGCCTACAATCCACTATAAAATATTTTAAATCAACTTCTAAAAGGTAAATTAGCAACAACACCAAAGAATCCTGCATGTTGTCTGGATGAACAGGAAATGAAGAGAATTATTATAGCTACACACACACGTATAATGAAAACAAATAATCAAGATAGCTACACAATCTTCTCAGAGCAATAGCAATTGAAAGAAATTTGGCAACCTTTCAACAAAATTTGCTGAGCTGCTAGAAAAAGGAGACAAGCAACCTCCTCATCCAATCTTGCATGACTCTTAAGACCAAAAGAGGTGTCATAAATTCAGCTCACCTCACCATTTAAAAACGCACCTTACCTTTGAAAAGGGCATTGAAAGAACATGTGAATATTTCTATTTTCTTTAAGGGGCAAAACCAAAGACATTCTTGAATGGGAATTTCAAATATTGCTTTTGAAAAGAAGGCAAAACATTAAATCTGCTTGGGATGTCAAGGGATGTTGGTTTAGTAACTTGCATGAGAGAATGGGCTTCCAAACAGATACCTGACATATCAAATAAGGTGGTTATTTTTTGGAGGGGGAGGGGTTTACAAGTCCTGCTCAATATCTGCATTGAGGATTATTGTGAAAATGTTAAAATCACACTGACTTACAATTTAAAATGGAAGTTTTATAAAATGAGGTACCATTGATGTATGACACTAGATAAATTATCTAAGAAGAATAACTTCAAATCACTGTTGGAAATGTGAAATAGAGAGAGATATACTGTATGGTGATGCGGATAATTTTAAAAATTAATCAGATGCAACTGGACTTTTGTTATATACGTCCAGCATGCAATGTGGGAAATAGGTTAGAACTTACGGACAGTCAACTAGAAAAGGCTTGTGGGTTATTGGCTTTATACATGGCAACTGCAGCAAGGTTATTATAAGCACAAAGATGGGAGAATACAGCAATACCTATCATGGAGGAATGGATTGTGAAGATGGCAGACCTTGCAGAATTGGCTAAACTGACTTCTTTGATGAAGGAGGGAAAAACAAACACTTTTAAAACAGAATGGAAACCCTTATGGACTTTTTGCTGGAAATGGATAAACATGAACTGATGATTTCAGGGTTTAATAGTTAAAAATGTTTATGGGTAGAAGGGAACTAAATATATATATATGTAATTTGGGAGGGAGGAAATGTTAATTTCTGTTTTTGCACTGCGGCAAAGAAGAAAAGAAATCACTTATTTAAACATTTATTTTTGTTTCTCTTTTTGTTATCTTTCACTTTTTTCACATTTCTTTATTTTTTTTCTACTTTTACTTTGGAAATAGAAAGTTATGTAAAGCTTCCTTTTAATAAAAAAATATATCTTAAAAAAATTATACTGAGGGCGCATAGTGTTAAATCCCAGCAAATTTCTTTTGGGCCAAGGGAAAAGAAGAAAGAACAGTTATTTCTAAAAGATAGGAGCCTATTAGGATCATTTGTCTCCAACCTCTGTGCTAGTGATACAACTGATCCAGGGGTGGGTTCTATCAGAGTTTGTTGCAAAAATCAAAACCAGAAGCACGCACAGATGACTGATTCAGCTGGATTCAATAACTTCTTTATAAACATAGTAATATATACATACAATACCACAGGTAGATTATTTCTTCAAGTAAACACAAGCAGGAGTTAGTTTCATTTCAGTAGAGCAGACAAGCACAGAGAGGGGAGAGAACAGAGAGCAGAGAAGAGAGAGCAGACTGAGCCATGCCCAGCCTTAAGCGTAAGTTTTCAGTTTCGATTCTCTGCACAGACTCAGATGTGGTTAGCTCCCATTGGCTGACTTAGTTGCTATGCCTATTCATTGGCTAACCTTGTTAACATGGCTCTCCCAATCATGAATATTCTAACAGGTTCTAACTTACCTTGCTGCCGTTTCGCTTCCTCCTGTGCCGCGTGGGCACACCGCGTGGGCGCACGCGCACTTTGCACACGCATGCGCAGTGCAAAAAAATAAAAAAAATTCAAAAAATAAAAGCTGAAAACAAGATGGCGACGCCTGTGCAGTGCCGGAAACTCGGCTTCTGCACATGCGCAGAAGAAAAAAATAAAATAAAATAAAATAAAATTTTTTTTAAAAGATGGCGGCGCCCACGGACCGGCACCGACCGAACCGGATCCGTGACATCATCATGACGTCACCAGTGGGTTGCTACCGGTTCGGGCGAACCGGTCCGAACCGGGAGGAACCCACCTCTGAACTGATCCTTGCTTATGTCCAGAATTGATTAACTTTAAATTGAAAAAAAATGTGGGGAGTTGCCCCCTCACATGCCTTTTTTTCCCCAAAATATTTTTAGTAAATGACTGGTCCCCAAAGCACATTGAATTAAGGTTTGGTTGTAGCCATTCTTCTCATTCCTTCAGAAGAAAGAATTAATTTTTTCTTTCTCTGCTATATTTAAAAGCAAACATTAGAGCTTGAATTTCCAGCAGCCAATTTTTGCTATTACTTTGCTGAAAATAATCCTGCAAAATAAATTTGGTTAGATCATTTCATTCTCAAAGAAGCCTGTTTTTAAATTAGATAATTTACATGTCTCGAATTCAGTCCTTACAATTGGGAATAATACTTAAAATAATTCTCTTAGTAATACCCAACACATCTGGATTTCTCATAATTCCTCAAATCTCAAAATTTTAGAATATAATTTTAACCATTAAGATCTTTAACATAAATGTTTTGTATATTCAAATGTTTTGTATAGTTTTTGATACAAATATGATGTGGATTTAGTTTTAGACGTTAATTCCATCAGAATGAAAGCACCTCTGGTTTCTTAGAAGCTGCTGGTTCATACTGAACTCTGAGACATGCTTGAGTTGATTGTATTGTCACTGTGGAGAATTAGGTTGGCAACATTCCATCTGAAGTCTAGGGGGAAAAAAATCTTACAGCAATCATTGCAAAGTAATTGATTTTAAATTGATTCCAGATTCCACCCGGTTTTCAATAGAACGTTTTTCGCTCTATTTTTAAACTAGAGTTCTTCCATAGTTAAATATTCATGGGGCAGTTGATATCCACAGGTCAGATAGATGTACAACAATCCTACATTTGCAAGCACAAGGCCTCTTCCGTGTATGCCCTATTTCTCCAACACATGAGATGCCAGTACAATCTTTGTAATATGTCCCATCCAGTAGTGGGTTCTAAAACACATTGCTACAGGTTTGCGTGTGTGCTTGCGCACGCGAGCAACGCTTCTGTGCATGCGCAGAAGCATCCTGGGTAGGTGGGCGGAGCCTCCCGCTGCCGCCGCTACCAATTCTAAAAACTGGGCCGAACCAGGAGCAACCCACCGCTGGTCCCATCAGAAATGCCACGATCCTATTTCGTACATAATATTTCATGAGTCAAGAAAGAAAAGGTCTTTCAAAAAATATCTGACATCACATCTTCTGCATTTCTGAAAGCAATTAGCACCCACACAGTTGCTTTGGTAGTTCCACCTTGCTGTTTAGACGTTTGTGGAAGCAGCTTCATCAAATGATAACATAAGAAGAAGATTATGCTTTGCTACCCACCTCCAGCTGGAGAGAAAAGAGGGGAAAAAATCAATCAAGTGGACAGCTTAAAACTGTTAAGTTTTTAGCTGGGAAACCACAAAAAATACTAGTTTCCTTCAAATGTTGGATATGTGTATAAAGTACCTGGCTTTGTAGAAATGGATACTTACTGAAAAACATAGCTTTTGGAGGAATTCTAGGGTTCTATCCAAAGTATGGCTCAGCCTTTGAAAGGAATGGCTTCGTGCTGAGATTTCAATTCAGTAAAAGTCGCCACTTAAAATGAGCCAGTTTGGTATAGTGGTTAAGGCAACAGGCTAGAAACCTGGAGAGCGTGAATTCTAATTCTGCTTTAAGCATGAAACTCACTGGGTGACCTTGGGCAGGTCCCTTTCTCTTACCCTAGGAAGAAACCGACAATGACAAACCACTTCTGAAAAACGTTGAGAAGAAAACTGCAGTAAATTGTCCAGGTGAATTCTGGGTCTTAAAGTTGCCAAGATTGGACAACCCTTTCCTTAAGGTACTTCAGTGTTTAGTGTCTACATTCAAGACTAATTTTCTGAATAAAAAAGAATGGAGGAGGAATTACAATGATGGAGGAAACAATGAAAAGACAAGATCTGTAGGGGTGGAGAAGGGAGGCCATGGGAGCTTCCTGTCCTTCAGGCCATTTGGAGTTCCTCTGACAGCTCCAGTGGCAGAAGGTGGAAAATAAGAGTCAGGGGAAAGCACATGCAGCAGAAACTCTGTGTCAGATATCATCTCTTCTTCTATTTTTGCCAAATGTCAAGGGGAAAAAAATCTATTTCCAGCTTTGTCACTTATGGCTTTGAACGATTACTCTTCAGCTTTTCATTACAATTTTAATGTCTATTTCATTCTAGCCTCATCTTGTTTTTGTTTATTTATATTTTTCTTCTTGTAAACATCACCGATCGCACATCGCAACAGTCCATCTTGCTGGGTACTGAGATCTGCACAGGTTCCCCCCCCCCCACACACACAGGCCATTTGGAAGATTTGCATGATCAGCTATTTTAGCAAGAGCAGATCATTCGACTGCAAATTATCCATCCTGAACAGCATCCCTGGCAGGAAGTAAGATAAAGCTTCTTTACTCCAGCCCAGTGATAATGGTGAGTATATGTGTAGGAATCAATGTCTGCATGCACAGTTCTTAATTCCCAACAAGGAAAAAGTTGAAGTCTTTAGAGTTGAAAAGATTGACCACTTCCACAAGTAAATAAATTTCTGTTAAGAACCAGCTGATACCTTTGAATTTACTATAGTGATATATATTCGTCCAAAACATATCTTCTTATTGCCTTAGGGGCATTGTACTGACTTTGAATGACTTAAACAAAAGAATCAAAGAGTGCATTTTCTGCTAAATAGCATGTTGACTGGGAGTATGGTGGGAACATATTATATATAGATTTTCATTTTATTGGCTGTTTCTTTTAAAATGTCATTTAAGCTGTCATATCGTGAAAGCAACTTCTAAATTAAAAATCTTATTCTGAGAAAAAGATATCACATAAAATATAAGAAAAGATTTTGGAGAAAATATGATGGCATAAAACAACTGGAAATAATGTTAATCATTTTCCTTTGAATCAAAGTCAGAGAAAGAGAGAAAGAAATTATAATATAAAAACATGATGAAATAGAATTCAAAAGTTTAAATGTTTTTGGGGAAAATAATTATTTTTCATTTTGATTGCCAATATACTTCACCAGTTGAAATCTCTTAGTCAAAAATATGTAAGCAAGCAAGCAACCAATATGTAAGGAAGTAAAAAATGCTTGTGTTGTAAGGTAACTATGAGAAGCTGGAAGAATTATTGGTCCACATATAACCTTAACAACATCTGCTACTAGTTTCTCTCTTTTATAGGAAAGAGTGAGGTGACAGACCTACTTGATGAAAAACATCTTGAAAAAGGATGACAATGGCAAATCACTTCTTTGTTGTTGCCAACAAAACTATGCAGATGTGTTCATGAAGACAGCAAGAATTGAGCTTTTTTCAAAGACCAGTGTCCTTACTTGGTGCCTTGCTGATGAGCTGAGGTGCACCACCGCTAACCCTAGCCTAGCCTGTACAGCAAGGGTGTCACCACTGCTAACCCTCATTGCCACTAGCCTGTATAGCAAGGGTGTCCAACAGTAGTGGGTTCTGAATTAGTTTGCTCGCGCGCACGCTCACACACAACGCTTCTGCGCATGTGCAGAAGCGTCCGGGGTGGGTAGGCGGAGCCTCCCGCCGCCACCACTACCGGTTCTAAGAACCGGTCCAAACCAGGAGCAACCCACAGCTGGTGTCCAACCTTGGCAACTTTTAAGACCTGTAGATTTCAACTCCCAGAATTTTCCAGCCATCTCCCAATTCTGGGAGCTGAAGTCCACAAGTCTTAAAGTTGCTGAGGTTGGACACCCCCGTCGTACAGACTCATTGCACAATTTAGAATCCTGAACAGTTCCAAATTTGCAGAACATCTTCATGGAGAGAGAAACTCTTCACTGTACAAAGTTATCTGCTATTTATGAAGGAGAATGATGGCAGAAGAGGGAATATTTGTTAACATGCTAAATTTTTGTTCCCCTTTTCTGCAGGTAGAGTTTTCCTAAATTTGAAATGACTGAAGAGGACTAATGAAGCAGACAATATTGAAGACAAAACTTTTGGTTAGTACTCTGCTATTACCACTTGCTCCGAGGTATAAGCATACCGTTAGCTAGAAACAAATCAATATATAAGCAATGCTTAATTGAAGATGCTGTCAACCAGTTCCAGAGTTTCAGCATTTAGAGAGGAACTCATTGGAAAAATTTTATTTGCAGATGTTAAGAACAATGTAAGAGATTGTGGCTGGGTTTCAAAGTTATTTGGGGATGTTAGAAAATGGAAAAGATGTGGCAGGTTTCATGATAACCTTTATAATCGATAGAGGCTATTGGATTTCATAGAAATGGCTGCAACAGTAATTGGATTATCAACAATACTTAAAATACTAAAATAGTAATTATTTTCTATTCAGCTTGTAGCAAATAACATACAATGTAATTTTAGACCTCTAGAGATAATAGTAGCTCTCTTTTTGCTTTCAATGAAGGAAAGACCTCTGAAGACAGTAGGAAAAATGATCTAGCCATTTCTGCATCTATGGAATTTGTACTTATGACACAGAGTGACCTAAAGATAATACTATAGATAATACCAAAAGTGATATTAAAAGGGTGAGGGGTGAAGGAAAGAGCAAAACTAAAGTTAGATGCTATTGCAAGGCAAAAATAGGATGTACAAAAATTGGATACAGTAACAATTGGAAGAAATAATTAGTGTGCAATTAGATAACCAAGGAACCAGCAACACCAAATATCAAAACTTTGAAGTACAAATATCTTCATATTTTCTGTCTGGAAAGCCAGAGTTCTTTTCTAAGTTTTCTTAAAGTAAAAAAAAAAAAGGTCCATTATAAAAGTACACCCTGGATGAAAGCTAGATTTATCACTCTTCTTGCTAGCATTTTCCACTTATGGACAGCTAGGGGAATGGACCAAAAAAAAAAGTCCAACACATTGAAAATGGAAAGGGCAGTAAAAACTTCTTTTCAAAGCTCTGATCCCAATGTTGAACCTTGAAATCAGTTTCAGTTACCTTGGCTGCAAGTTCATTGAAACTAAAACTTGTCTGAATCTCCTAAGTTCATTCAATGTTGACTTAGATTTGTGTTTTGTCTGAGGTATATACACAGGTAAATGGTGGATGGTATATAGCATATGTCCACAGCAGGAGAGAGAGAGTAAAAAAGAATAAAAACCTGGTGCTATCTATTGAACTGGAGGAATATATACTGTACAGTATAGACTCCATGACTACTCAAAATAGCAGGATGAAAACATTTTGCCACTGACAACCTTTGATTGCGACTTCAATCTAACTCTTCTAGCTTATGGAGGCCAGAACAGAATTCGTAGGTGAGATCAGCGTTGCTGGAATTTTTCAGCTTAGTAAATTATCTATTTCAAATTCTCTTTCATTAGATTAAATGGGGAAATTAGATACCTACTCCAAGCTTGCATGACCTAGGTAGGGCCCACTCTTTGTTCTTCTCATGATAAAGGAGAGGCTTCTTCCATTTGATTCAAAATTACTCTTCCTCCTTAATCCTCAAAATGTCCCATTTTAGGATTCATACTTATTACCACAGATATAGCGAGAGATAGAAAAAAATGGCTTATTTGACTTGTAATCCTTTTAGAACCTAGTAAATTACCTGCAGGGCTCAATATAGACAGAATATAAGATAGAAGTTGAAATTCATTGATCTCATTACTTTTATGCAGCTAAGCAGTCAAAATATTTTATGACAGAAAAACAGGACAATTACTACAGCATTCATTAAGAATGACGATTAAAACTTAGTTTAACCTTACCATTAGTTATCCTCTCCCATGGAGTAGAAGTGTACATCAAAGATAAGAGGAGGGAAAACAAGGGCATGAAAAAGAGGAAGGGGAAGAGCTAGAAAAATGTTCTTTTCCAGCACTTATGCAAAACTAGAAATAATTTGAATATCATTTCAAAATTGAAATAATATTTGAACACAAATATACATGTTTCTGAGATTTTATATAACTTAATCAACAGTATACAGTACTAACTTTGAGTGTATATGGGGAAAATAATTTTCAGAGATTGACTGGCAATTTTAGTTAATTTATTTACATAACCATTACCATTTATTGTCAAGGGAGGCTGTTTAAGCCTTCAAAGAAAGAACATTTTAGTTAGGGTAAGTAGAAACACATAATTTAAAGTTTCTATTAACAGCTAAAAGAGCTCTGATTTTTTTCCCTCAAGCTTACATAAGTGATCAGCATGAAACTGCTGTGACAAGCTAGTAGAAAGGAATATATTAATGAAAAGAGTGTCATTATACCTATTTCTTAGCTTGTAAAACAAGAATTAAAGGCCTTAGGAAGGTTGACCATTTCCATTTAGGATTTCATAGCTCATTTTGTTGAACAATTAAGAAAAATCCTGCTGGTGGGATGATTAAAAGAAACCTTAATGTCTCTTCTTGTAAAGAGAAGGACCATCAGCTTGTAGGAAGTTAACACCCACCCCTCTCCTAGAAAATGAAATATTTTAGGAAATATTAAAAAGGCAGAATATTATATTTCCCTGGATGGGAGAAACATGTTTTTAGGCAGGAAATAGACTCACTCTTAATAGCCCCCACCTTTGTCAATGGGCAGTCTATTCTACATAACAAAGATCTACCCCCTTCAGGCAGACCCATCTAGCAAACAGAAACTCAGCAGAGGTGGGGCCCAACAGAGGGTATAAAACTCAGGCACTCTCAGCATCTCGGCCCTTCTTTTTCTTCTGCAACATCTTTGAGGCATGTGATCCCCGTTTTCCCCAGGGACCTCAAACCATGTGGTCCTGCTGTCCACCATTAAACCATATTTCCAAACAGCCTCCATGCTTCCAGTGTCTTTTTCCCCACTTGGAACTGAACCCAGATGGAGATTTCTTCCAACAAGCTGAACTGAAAGCAGGGGGCCAGGGCAGTTACCATTTCATTAGACAGAGGCAAACCAGGGATCTCTCTCCTCTCCACATTATTCATCCTTAGAAATATTAAATGAAATGAAATAGTATGCAGGCAAACTTTAGTTTTATTATTGCACCACAGCTGTTGGGCCTGAGACTAGGATACAAAAGTCTTTATCCATTTTGGATTAGGACATTTATCACCTTGCTTGTGAACTGACACTGCAAGCAGACAAACAAGACATAGTATTTGTTTCCTGTGAGAAAACTACCCTAGGACTCTATGACATGGCACATGATTTGCCCGATCAGCTGAAAAGCTGGGGAATGGGTGAGCGAGGTGAAAACATTTGTAAGGAACTTTGCTCTGAGCCCCAGCCAGCTGCTAACTCTACATTGAGAATTTGCCAAAAATTATTTTGTTCTCAAAGTCATACTCCAAAGACATTTCAGCAGTTTTATATCTTGTCTGTATTTCATTTCATCTTCAGTTTTTCCTAAGGATACTTTTATTTTGACTGAACCTAGGTTTCCCTTTTCACAGCCTTGTCAGTTTGTTTATTCAGTATGTATCTTCCTTCCTTGAGCCTTAAAACTTCTCCGTCAGGGAAGACTCCATCAGCTGGTGCTTCTGAAGATTCATCTTCTATGGGGGTTTCCAAAACTGTCATGGAAGTGTTGAGTGTGTATATTCTACTAAGAACAGGGGGAATTTGGCTCTTTTTCCACCTTGTCCTGCTCAGTTATGAGTTGCCCCAATAGATATTTTCTCGTCTGTCAACCATCTTCTGATCTTCCTACCTCTACATGAGACACGTACTCCAAGTTGAATTTGAGGGCAAACTGCCTTTCTTTCCTTCTCACAAGGGCTCCACTTGCCATCTCTGCAATCAGGTGATTCTCTTTCGGAGGTACCTGCTGAGAATTGAAATTTTTTTGCAAGCTTGTATGGCAACAGTGCCTATTATTTTTTCAGCTACTTGCAGTCCGTCAGATTATCTCTCAAAGTTCTGGCAGGCCCTTCAAATTAATCTCTCTCTGTGCTGTATTTGGGATAATGCAATTATCTCTTGCCTTTTCTGCTTGGTCAATTTGAGCTATGTTGCACTGCTGTAGTACTTATTTTCCAATATTCTTCACCTTCTGGTTACCGTTTTGTTGCCCACACTCTATTGCTTGGTTCACTAAGACAGCAGAGGCCACTATGCCTACAACTTGCTATAAATTGGGGCCTATTTATTTTTTCTTGTTTGAAACAGCCCAGAAAGAAAGATAACTATGTCCTATAGCAGTGATGGCGAACCTATGGCACGCGTACCACAGGTGGCACGCGGAGCCATATCTGAGGGCACGCGAGGCGTTGCCCTATGTCAGCTCCAGCGCACATGCGTGCGCTGGCCAGCTGATTTTCGGCCTTCTTTTCGGCCATTTTTGCTCTGCCCAGGCTTCAGGAAAGCCACCTGAAGCCTGGGGACGGCGAAAATGGCCCAACGGGCCAACCGTAAGTTCACTTGTGTGCGTCATCCCCAGCCTCCTTTTTGCTGTCAGAGGTCTTCAGGAACTTCTTCGGCTTTGGACAGTTGCAGCCAGGCCTCCCACACCTCGGCCCATTTCTTCTGCAGCTGGCAAGGCTTTTCTGAAGGCCTCTGCAGCCGATAACAGAGCTCCAGATTGATCCGGAGCTCTGTTATCGGCTAGAGAGGCCTTCAGGAAAGGCCTTTAGGAAAGGCCTCTGCAGCTGATACCAGAGCTCCAGATCGATCCGGAGCTCTGTTATCGGCTACAAAGGCCTTCAGGAAAGCCTTGCTGGCTGCAGAAGAAATGGGCCGAAAAATTTAAAAAAAATCCCATTCTGGATGATGTTGCCAAGTGAGTTGTACTATAGATTGTTTCCTAACATGGTTGTGACAATTTTGGATGTATAATACGGCTACTCTACAGCACGGTAATTTATTTCCAAATATATGCATTGTTAAACATGAGCTGGACAAAACGGATACGGGACTCATTAGAAGAGAGTGCCTGTGAAGCCCCTGTAAATATCTGCTACAGCTTCGAAATGCGCTGGGCAGTACATCACCCAATTTCTCACTGTTTAGCTTGCTAAGTCTTTTGCTGACAACGGCCATTTCCCTGACAATCTGTTACTTAGTAGTACTTATTCCTTTTCTCCGGTGTGCAGAACAAAAATATTGCTTGTTTCAGTCGGCTCAATATATTTAAGCCTCTGCTTACCCAGAGCCTGATTCTATACTTGGGACTCCTTGAGCTGTCCAGTCACACAAACTGAAATAGAGCAGCAATTTCTTGAAGCTCTACTCCAGGGGTGTCAAACTCTATTTCATTGAGGGCCGCATCAGGGTTATGTTTCACCTTGGGGGGCAGCTTGACATCACGCATGTCGGGGGCGCCTTCGGTGGCCTGAGTGCTCTGCCAGCGAAAACGGGCTCCTGAGCTCCATTTCCGGCTGCGATGGCCTCCTGCAACCCTCTGCCAACGAAAACAGAGCTCAGGAGGTCTGTGGGCAGCCCTCCCAAGCTTTATTTTTACTGGCAGAGGCACCACGGCAGAGATGGTATTCAGCAGGTTCTGATCAGTTCTAGAGAACCGGTAGCGGAAATTTTGAATAGTTCTGGAGAACTGGTAGCAGAAATTTTGAGTAGTTTGGAGAACCGGTAAATACCACCTCTGACTGGCCCCACCCCCATCTATTCTCTGCCTCCCAAGTCCTAGCTGATCGGGAGGGAATGGGGATTTTGCAGTAACTTTCCCCTGGAGTAGGGAGGGAATAGAGATTTTACAGTATCCTTCCCCTGGAGTGGGGTGGAAATGGAGATTTTACAGTATCCTTCCCCTGCCACACCCACCAAGCCACGCCCACC
>QLTV01014916.1:3284940-3308846 GCA_003457575.1 Thermophis baileyi | reverse complement strand
TTCCTTCCTTCCTTCCTTCCTTCCTTCCTTCCTTCCTTCCTTCCTTCCTCTCTCTCTTTCTCTTTCTCTTTCTCTTTCTCTTTCTCTTTCTCTTTTTCTCTCTCTCTCTCTCTCTCTCTCTCTCTCACACACACACACACACACACACACACACACACACACACACACAGACACACACACACACACACACCTGGTCTGGGACGAACTGATCCGGCAAACACCAGAGCAGCAGCAGCAGGAGAAGGAAGAAAGTGGCACGTCCGCGGGACCCGAGGAGGATATGGATGGCAGTCACCCAAAAGCCCCGCGGAAGCCGAGCGCTCTCTCTCCCCCTCTTTCATTCTCTTTCTTTCTGTCTCTTTCCCTCTTTCATTCTCTTTCTTTCTCTCTCTTTCCCCCCCCTCTTTCATTCTCTTTCTCTCTCTCTCTCTCTCTATTCTGTCGTGTAGATGAGACTGCAGGATGCTTTGTCTGGGAGGGTCAATTTAAGTCTGATACGCCTAGCGAGGCAATGGAAAGGGGTGGCAGCCGCCCGCCCCCTTTCCTCTCTCGCTGTGCAGGCCGTGCGGGATGGCAATGAATGGAGAGGGGTGGCGGCTGGCCGCCCCCTTTCCTCTTCCACTGTGCGGGCCGTGCGGGATGGCAATGAATGGAGGGGGTGGCGGCTGCCCGTCCCTTTCCTCTCTCGCTGTGCGGGCCGTGCGGGATGGCAATGAATGGATAGGGGTGGCAGCCACCCGCCCCCTTTCCTCTCTCGCTGTGCCGGCCTTGCAGGATGGCAATGAATGGAGAGGGGTGGCGGCTGCCCACCCCCTTTCCTCTCTCACTGTGCCAGCTGTGCGGGATGGCAATGAATGGAGAGGGGTGGCGGCCCGGGAAGTTTTGTAGCCACATGGCTGTAAAGCTTGCCGAGCTGCCTCCGCCCTCCCCGCCACGGTTGCAAAGCCAACGGCTTCAGGAGGTGCTGGCCGGCGGGGAGGGGGCAGTCGTGAAATCCATTTTTTTTACTACCGGTTCTATGGGCGTGGCTTGGTGGGCATGGTGTGGCTTGGTGGGTGTGGCTTGGTGGGCGTGGCAGAGGAAGGATACTGCAAAATCTCCATTCCCACCCCACTCTGGGGCCAGAGGTGGTATTTGCTGGTTCTCTGAACTACTCAAAATTTCCCCTACCGGTTCTCTGAACTACTCAAAATTCTGCTACCGGTTCTCCAGAACCTGTCACAGCCTGCTGGATTTCACCCCTGGGAGGGGGGTAGGCTAGCGTGAATGCTTGCTTACCTGTGTGTAGGCAGGACTCAGGAGGCAGTTCGATGCGCGTGGCGAAGGTGAGGTAGGGTGAGTGTCTCAGCGGGGGACCGGTTTGAGGGCGTGGCCAGCCATAGGTCACTACCGGTTCGGGGAACCATGCCAATTTTCTGCTAACGGTTCTATAGAACCGGACCGAACCGGCAGCAACCCACCTCTGATTTATAGAGTGAACTTGGATAAAGATAATAAGTTCAAGAGAAGAGGAAAAGAGACTAGAAGAAAATAGGAGTTAGAATTTTATCTCTGAGACTTAAAGATGGTTGGTTTGTGATGAAATAATGGGATGCTATTTTTGGTGATATTTAATGGTTATCTGGGTTGAATAGCTTCTCTTTTGTAAATGTTCAGTGGTATAATGAATTAGTTTGTAATATTTACATTACGGTTTTTGGATATTTAAATAAGGAGTTATTTCTGGTAATGTTTAATAGCTTTCAACTTTATTTATATATTTTGGTAATGTTTAATTGTTAAGAGAGGGATTAGGGGTTTTAGACTAAATGGAAAAGGGGGATTATATACTTATATTGTTAGGTATTTTTATTAATTTTTACTGGATCTTTGTTGATTACTAAGGAAAGCTGAAGATTCAGAAATGAGTTTATAGAAAATGGGGTTAAGTATGGAATGAAGATGTATCTGGTTTTATTTTAAGAGACAGGGATAAATTATTAATGTTTATATAGTTACTGAGGATGAAGAGGGAAGTTTCTTTTTCTTATTATCTGCCTTATCTTATTTTTTCCTATTCCCCCCTCCACATTTTTTCTTTTATATACAGTATGTCTATGTACATCTATTAGGTTTCTTTGTTAGTTTTATCTTTTAATATAATTCTTAATAAAATTATTTTTTTTAAAGACCTCTTGATGAATTTTTAAGGATCCTGGTGGATGTTTTATCTTCCCTGTAAGCCAGAGAGAAATATCTATTGGTTTAAGAATCCAAATTGCATAGAAATACATAGATGAGTCAGGGAGGAACTTGGACAGTTTTTAAAAAATTCTGTATCTTGCCTTATTACAATAAAGTATGTTCCAAGTATCTCTGCTGTCTCTGTTTCTTGAACTGGCCTACTTCAAAAAACCAATATCAATCTTGAAAGCCACTTTACTTTCTCAATTCTTTCTCAAGGTCAGCTGTTTTACAGCACCCAGCAGAATGTTTAAAGGAGAACAGCACTGGGCAAAATGTTTAAATCAATTTCAATTTACAAGTCAATACATTTATTAAAGAATTTAATAGACAGAATCAGAGATGGTCTGTTGTTGTTTAAAATAATACAAAAACTAGCCTTATCTCCCGAAAGTTAATAGGATTCTGATTCCTGGAACTCAACTGCAGTATTGTTACTCTTTGCTCTCTTCAAAACAACTTGAAGGCAAATCAGATTAACCCTGGGTTGCCTGATTACAATTACCTTCTGAGAGGATGATATAAAAGCGGAATATAAATGTATTTATTTATTTATTTATTTATTTATTTATTTATTTATTTATTTATTTATTTATTTATTTTGTCAAACATGTACGAGATAACAGGTGTAAGTATAAACATGGACATGAGCACATGAAATGAGTACAAATAAATGGGGACAGTAGAACAGGGACGGTTTAGGCACGCTGGTGCGCTTATGCACACCCCCTTACAGACCTCTTAGGAATGGGGTGAGGTCCACGGTAGATAGTTTAAGATTAAAGCTGTGGGGGATTGAGGATGTAACAACAGAGTCAGGTAGTGAATTCCAGTCATTGACNTGCAGCTATGGGGGTGTGAGGATGTAACAACAGAGTCAGGTAGTGCATTCCAGGCATTAACAACTCTATTGCAGAAGTCGTATTTTCTGCAATCGAGTTTGGAGTGGTTTACCTTGAGTTTGTATCTATTGTTTGCCCATGTATTATTGTGGTTGAAGCTGAAGTAGCCGTTGACAGGTAGGACGTTGTAGCAGACAATTTTGTGTACTATGCTTAGGTCAGACAGTAGGCGGCGAAGTTCAAGGTTGTCCAAGCCCAAAATTTCAAGCCTGGTGGCATAAGGGATTCTATTGTGAGCAGAGGAGTGGAGTACTCTTCTCGTGAAATTATCCACAGGGTCTTATAATTAGAAGATGGAGTAGGGGATCCTTCTGTCATGCAACACTTCATCACCCATAATCCTCTGAATGATGCAGGGGTAAGAATTCCACCCAACTAGCCTAGGTGATGTTGGCATAATTTGAGAAAGCATGTTGAGATGATCAGTGGGTGAGAAACCCAAAATCTGAAGACTGTCAACCACACTGAAAAGTTGAAGGTAACAGCAAACCACTTCTAAACCATGGCTGGAAAAAAAACTACAATATCCAAACAGAACCATATTATCAAGGGGCACTGAATGCATTTGAAAATGTACTTTTAGCCAACTCTTCCATATGACTTCAAAGACAGAAGTTGCATGAGAATAAGTAGAACCTACTCTTTTGAGTGTCAGCCATTTTGTTGAGAAAGAAAAAAAGGTCACTTCAATCATAAAAGCAGTGGTTTCAATGTTTGATGTTTATCGTTTTCTTTTTGGTTGCTGACAGTAACTAGATAAAGGGGCTTAGGATTTCCAGTTGATTTTCATTGTTTAAAAGAGTTTTAATTTCAAAAGGTAACGGAACTCATAAAAGGGATAGAGCAGTGATGGCGAACCTATGGCACGCGTGCCGGACGTGGCATGCAGAGCCATCTCTCTGGGCACACCAGCCATCACCCATTGCTCTTCCGGGTTCCGGCGCACACATGCGTGCCGGCCAGCTGGTCTTCGCACGGGCGGGAGTGCCGGAAACCAGAAGAGCAGCTCCCTGGTGCGCATGCGCGTGCCGGGGGGGCTGCTCTTCCAGTTTCCGGCGCACATGTGCTCCCATTTCGGCACTCGGTGCCAAAAAGGTTTGCCAACACTGGGATAGAGGAATTGCTACTTTGGAACTGACTATGCATGCCCATGCTCACCAGCTTCCCAGGGTTGAAGACCTTGTGAGTAAGGAGACATAAGAAGGAAGAAGTTCAATTTGAAGTCATTTGCAAGCCACGAGTTCAAGCCACAAATACTGTAAAAGAAGTTTGGATGTGCACTAGTTAAACTTTCAGAAATAAAGAATTTTTTTTCTCCCCCAAGAGCTTCCCAAAATACTTCCATTTTTCATAAAACCTTTGAAACAGAACAAAATAAAAATAAATTGCACGATACATAATGTAATTAACAACACTGTGAAATATCTTATAAATTTGCATTGGATACCTTCTTGGAACATCTGTTATACAGTTGTGACAAGTGTTTATTAATATGGATGTCTAATTACATTTCAAAGTTCCTAATACCTTAGTAATCCATCGCTCAAATATATGTTTTCAATATATATTACAATCACTTATCCAACTATTTCAACCTGTCTTTTTTTTCTACATACTTATCTCTGACCCACCAGGAAAATATCCTCCTCAACAATATTTCAAAGGCTAATGTGTTCTTTTGATTATATTTATTTAAATCAATTTAAATGACTGCCTATCTTACTAATGTGACTCTGGGTGGCTAATGAAGATTTTTTTTAAAAAAAAATACAATATAAAAATGCATATCGAAAGTGACATATCAAAAACAAAAAGGAGCTGCCAGATACCATGCATCACAAAGAAGGGGCCAATTAGTCTCCCAATCTTGGTAGCCAGGAAAACAGCCAGGTCTTCAGGGCTTTCCAATAGGTGAACAGGGTTGGAGCCAACCTAACTCCAGGTGGTCCTATTCTAAAATAATTAGAGGTGACATGATCTTGTTTCCCTGCTCTCAATTCTCAATAATAAGACCGGAGTCCAGGAAAGAATAAAAGTAATATATTTGCATAACAAAAATAAGAACACCTAAGTCAGTGTCTACATGGTGAAGAACAAAGAGAACAAAGGAAAGATTAACACATGCGCAGTACAGGTATCACATGAGAACTTCATATCAGTATACAGTGTCATTTCGGAATAAGAGTCCTGCTGACAAATTAAAATGAACGTAGTGACACCTATGTTCTAGAAGGCAGGTGCAGCTGCAGAAAAGGGATAATCCTGGGTCCCACTAGTGACAAACCCTGATACAAGGGACCCAGAGCAGGGAAGAGGAGAAAGAATAGTGTTAGGCAGTCCTTCAAATACCTTGACTCCATGCCATATAAACATTTACAAGTAAAGGCCAACATTTTGCATTGCATCTGGAAGTAACCTGGGAGCCAGTGCAGCTCAAGAAACCATAATACCCACAATTCCTCATACTGCTGGATTGTGGACCAAATGAAGCTTCTGGATGCTCTTCAAGGCAGCCCCATGTAGAGTTGATTGCAGTAAACCATTCAGGAGGTAACCAAAGCATGAGTCACTGTGCCCAGCACCTCCTGATCCAGGAAAGGGCAGAATTGGTGCAAAACACAAAACTATGCAAATCTCACATATAACCTTACTCGTCCACAACTGTCACCTGCTCTTCAAACAGGAGTTGAGAGCCTCAAATTATGTACTGGTTCTGTCTGGGGTAGTCTTGTCTTTGATCCAAACCAGGACTGAAAAAGAAAGAACCTGGATCCATCCCAGCCACTCTAGTTTGCTATGGTTAAGCTGAAGTTTTTTCTTCCCTACCAGGCCTCTACAACAAACACTGTGTGATAAAACATGCACCTGGAGGGTCAGTGGGGGAGAGCGTTAACAACACAAAGCTTTTCTAGAACGGCCCTGGTTAAGGGACCACACAGTCCCAACATGCATGAAGAAGGGGGGGAAGAGGTTCGGGGAAGCGTCACCCTAGAACAGTGATGGCGAACCTTTTCGGCACTGTGCACGCTCATCTGACCCGCAACCCAGAGGAGCAGCAGCCCAGGGGGCATGCGCGTGCCGGAAAATGAACTTTTGGTTTCCGGCGCGTGCATGCGCACCAGCCAGCTAGTCTTCCAGTTACTGGCGCGCATGCTCACACTGGAAAACGACCAGCTCTTCCAGTTTCCGGCACTGCCACAAGCAGGGAGGCCAGCTGATCGTCGTGCACGCAGGCGCGCCAGAAACCCAGAAGAGGAACAGGCGAAGCTGCGTGTGCCAGGCGACACGGCTCCGTGTGCCACTTCGGACACGCGTGCCATAGGTTTGCCATCATGGCCCTAAAATCTCTCAGGATCTATCTAGTAGGTAAGAAAAGTTTGGCAAAATCCTGTCCATTAGGTGCAAGCATATAAAGGACTGGAGTTGATTGGATTTTGCAGTGTCGTCTCTGGGCCTGACTTGGAGATAGAACCTCCACAACATCACTTGGTTGGATTTATTGTTCCTATGGGAAAATATTTAACAATATGGACCCATGGCTATTATTTTACAGAGATTTACATTGCAAATATACATCTCAGGAGATGTGAGACTTTGCATAATTATGACTATTACTCACTAAGAGTGTAGAAAATATGTGGAATCCAAATTGTTTTGAGTTTGAAATAGGCTGTTCCGATCTCAATAAAATATCCCAGCTATACTGGAAGTATTTCAAGCTTGAAACAGAGACACTTGGAATTTGGAACATCTCTGATGTGCATTTGCAATATTTCCCACAAGCCAGAAGAGAGAAATTTTGTCTTTGAAAATTTCCTATCTAAAATGTTTTCTCTATCATTATTACCATATCTATGTCCAAAGTGGGAAGATTCTGTCCTCCCAAATTGTCTCAATATTACCAAGATTTAGTGGCAAATTCCTGAACTATAGAGCTTCAACATTCTGCTGTTGTTGTTTTTAGAAAAAGCAATAAAATAAATGTTTTCAATAGCCACAATATGCCTGTTATATCCAACTACTGTGAAAAAGAGAGTCAAAAAATTCTGCCTCTCTTGCAGATTCTGGTAACCATAAATAAATAAATACATAAACAAACAAAAAAGTACAGCCACAAGCAGGGAATAAGCTGGAATGACCCATAAATTGGCTTGACAATGTGGATAGTTTCACACAGATTTTAAACAATGACTCTGCCTTATCCTATTCTCTAAACCTAAATGTACTTTATAAGCAAATTCTTGCTTTATTAATTGGGTACATTATTTAATAACTGGGTACATTAATGTGAATGTGTTCATTCTTCAACATTAATGCCAGCAGTGTTTGCTGGGGGATTTAAATAGAATAGAATAGAATAGAATAGAATAGAATAGAATAGAATAGAATAGAATAGAATAGAATAGAATAGAATAGAATAGAATAGAATAGAATAGAATAGAATAGAATAGAATAGAATAGAATAGAATTCTTTATTGGCCAATTGTGATTGGACACACAAGGAATTTGTCTTTGGTGCATATGCTCTCAGTGTACATAAAAAGACAAGATACATTCGTCAAGAATCATAAGGTACAACACTTAATGATAGTCATAGGGTACAAATAAGCAATAAAATCATACTGGGAAAGAATCAAAAATAGTTAAGATGGTAGCCCTGATCATACTAATATAGTTGCTATTATGGGGAAAATGTGCACTTAAGTGCTCAATAGCACAAAAAACTTTATTAGCTTAGTCATCTGGACATACGTATTAAAAAAACTATAAAACTAATACAGAGAAAACAGTAGGATATATTCATAGTAAATCTCACCCTTACAGTTAACCCCAGTCTATTATAGGTAGTCTGTCCTTTTTGAAATTGTTTTTGATATAAAAACTGCAGTCTTCCTAGTGATGTACAGATTCATTCCCTTCAACTCAAGGAATGAACGCCTCAGGAGTTGTTGATAGTTTTACAGAGGAATCATTGAGTCTGTCATTTGTACTTCTATAACAGTCTGGTTTGGTACAGCAACAAAATGGGACAGGTACAGACGCCAACGGATAGTTAAGAACAATTGCAACCAACCTGCCTTCCATAGAAGACCTATATTGCACAGGTCAGAAGAAGGGCCGAGAAAATATGTGTCAGCCGGATCTCCAGCATGGGTTTTCCCTTTGATGCTTGCTTGCTATCAGCTGCCATAGTAACGGAGAGGGTGGGGACATGGCATTGGGGTGGGGGAAGTGGGCTGGTGTCAAGACGGCCCATGTGAATAAAAAGGGAGGTTTGATCTCACGAGTTACTGCGAAGCTGAATGGAGTTGTTTATATCCAGTCCAGAAGTGGTAGATGCTCCAACACTGGAAGTTTTTAAGAGGAGATTGGACAACCGTTTGTCTGAAATGGTATAGGTGTCAGCCGGATTTCCAGCATGGGTTTTCCCTTTGATGCTTGCTTGCTATCAGCTGCCATAGTAACGGAGAGGGTGGGGACATGGCATTGGGGTTGGGGAAGTGAGCTGGTGTCAAGACGGCCCATGTGAATAAAAAGGGAGGTTTGATCTCACGAGTTACTGCGAAGCTGAATGGAGTTGTTTATATCCAGTCAAGGCCAACTGTCCTGGAACTCCAGACGGACGAAAACACCTGAAGATGCACCCACATGACACTATGTGGGATGGGGATTGGACATTCAGCCTGGGTCCCTGGGGGTGGGGGATTTGGGGAAACTTTCAATATGTAACTTTCGCGCCTTTTGGCTCAGATTTTCTTTCGCTGCTATCATTTCAAACTCAGTAAAAGTACCTCTTCTCTACTTCAATGGAGTCGGGGGTTTTCTTTCTTGGGATTTGAACGGAGGCAGACCTGACAATATGTACAGATGGCTCACATTCAACTCCTCCCCTAAGGATGCCGCTATAGTAGGGCCTATCAAATTTTTCAACTTTCAATTTCCAAACATTAAGGGTGCTCAAAAGTTGTGAGATGCCTTGGGGATTGTAAAGACATTTTGGTTAGTTTAATATAATGTACCAGTAGATGTGATTGGTAAATAACTACATAAATAGCATAACTTTTCAGACCAGCAATTCCCCAGTACCATCAAAGAAGAACATTATTCTGTGTGCAGTGAGCCAGGTGGAAGATATCATTTCACTCCAGAGAAAGGCTCAAAAACAAAAACCGGCCCAAGTAATTGCAGATAATCTGGTGTATTTCATGAAGAAGAAAGGCATTGGAAGAGATTCTACAAATATTATTACTGGCTGTGAAGGTGGTGCCACGCACTGGGTAGAGGTCAAGCCAGAACATCCACTCTTCTGGAGCTGATTGACTAGTCTGAAGGTGTATATGAGCCACCTTTGACCTGCAAACTGACTACAGCGGAAATAAAGAAGTTCATTGACGGACCAATGCAAGTACCACAATGGCCCAATCAATAGAGAGATGTGTGAATCAGATCACAGAGGCAGCAAGCAGAGTGTATACACATGAGAAGTGTGAGGGTTATATCAGAGACCAAGAAGCAAGTTGGTGGCTGATTTGGAAGAATGAATCAAAACAGGACTTGATAAAACTCACTTAAACATTTTTGTAACTCAGATAATTGCTTTCTGACGTTAGTTTATGGTTGCATGGATTTTTGCTTAGCTAGGTAAGATTCATGCAGAAAAAAAACTTTAATTTTTGTAGCACAAGGCAAAATTTTGAGAAGATAAAGTTAACAGTATTTGTGGGGTATATGATCAGACATGGATTTACTATAACAAGCTAAACATTGTGCAATTGCAAAAATAACAGCAGATTTGAATTCTTGGTGTAAAGACACATATTTTAGAACCCCTTTGAAAAAAATTGCAAAAATTAATTTTCACCCCATTAAATGACACATCCTACCTCTATAGAGCATTGCATGATAAAACAACTAGACACAGAGGCAGTGCCATCCTTCGTGCCATCCATCTGCTGAACACCTAATTCTCACAGGGCTGTCCAATGTCTAATGTCTATGTAGGCCCATGTAGTGTAGCTGTTGTATTATCATCTATCCTTCTTATTATCTTCTTTACCCCCCCCCCTTTATTGGTATGATGATAATGATGATGATGATGATGATTCTGTTGCTTTTGCATGCATATTGAGAGCTTCTGCATCGGAGATAAATTCCTTGTGTATCTAATCACACTTGGCCAAATAATTCTATTCTATTCTATTCTATTCTATTCTATTCTATTCTATTCTATTCTATTTCTATTTCTATTTCTATTTCTATTCTATTTACAACTGCCGTGATCACTGTGCTCCTGCCCCCCCCCCATGCAAAAGAGCCCTAAGTCTGAAAAGTTATAGGTCATATGTACTCTGAAATAATAGAATAGAATAATAGAGTTGGAAGGGACCTTGGAGGTCTTCTAGTCCAACCCCCTGCTTAGGCAGGACACCCTACACCACTTCAGACAAATGGTTATCCAATCTCTTCTTAAAAACTTCCAGTGTTGGAGAATTCACAACTTCTGGAGGCAAATTGTTCCACTGATTAATTGTTCTAACTGTCAGGAAATTTCTCCTTAGTTCTAGGTTGCTTCTCTCCTTGATTTGTTTCCACCCATTACTTCTTGTCCTGCCCTCAGGTGCTTTGGAGAATAGCTTGATTTCCACTTCTTTGTGGCAGCCCCTGAGATATTGGAACACTGCTATACCTAAGACAATGCAAATTATAACATGACCTTTATAAGGGGGATGTTGAAGTTGATAACAATATGGGCTGACCTTACCGTAACTGATTCGGTGCCTCTCGATTCTTTTTTTCTAAGAAGGCTTCACACTTGCCCTTTCTACTGATACTAGCACCCTCAAACAAAAACTGTGCCTTTTATTGTATTTCTCTGCACAACACCTATTTTTTGTGATCTGCCTTTTCCTCCTCTAGGGTCCTCAGGCAGCTGCAATTTGCCTGCTCTGGCTAATATGCACTTCAGAATCATATATGCAAGGAGAGAATTCATCCCCCCCCCCCGCAAAAGGAAATTGTGGCAGGATTTAGCCAGTGGGACTTCACACAGATGGCCACTCTACCTTTAATGAGTGATACAGACATTCCTGAAAAATGACAGCATGATAATTATTTTTGTATGTATTTTCAGGTCCCAGAGAAAAAGAGGTCGACTGCTTTATTAATTAAGCAACTGCTTCTGTCTGCAGATGTAGAAACTGTTGTGTTTGGCCACTAAGTCTTCAGTAGGAAGCCTCTTTGCCTCATTCACTTTCACTTACTCTTCAGTTTGTTCTAGAAGATAGAACTTTAATGCAATTCCCACAATGAAAATAATAAGTTCACCTCTGCTGTGTTTTTAAGCAATCTGAAAGAAAAGGTGCATGTCATCTCTGTGGGAGACAGCAATTTTCTTCCTAGTCTTGTGCCACAGTTCTAACAACTGTAGCTTGCTGCATTGACAGTAGAAATTCCTCAGGAGTCTCATCCTGTACAGTTGATCCAAACGCCTTTGAAATCCAGATATAGTTTCAATCATCAGATACTTTGATGTGAACACGGGAAGTGAATCTATGTGTCCATGTCATCAGCTTCTAGCAATACCTTTCCCCTTTTCCTTTTAACTAGGCATACCCAGGGCCGCCGAGAGGATTATTAAGTGCTGGAACAAGATTAATATGGGCCCCCGTTGCTTTTTTCCTCCTCCTCCTCCTTCTCCTCAGCCTCGTCGGCATTGACTTTTCCATCCGGTTGGGGCTGCGGTTGGGATTCCCGTCCCTCAGGCGACTCCGCTGGCGGTCGTTCGGCCTCCAAGTCGCTGCTGCTGCTGCTCACTTCTCCGCCACCTCCGGACCCCTCTGTGTCGGCGGAAAGGGCATCGGAAGAGGAGGCCGTGGCCGCTGCCAGACTCTCCTTTGTCTCCTGCATGGGAAACTCAGGGGGAGGCTGTGCGGCCTTTCCCGCTCGCCTCACACATGCCACTTGGAGAGGCCTCGGCCAAAAAGGAAGGGAGGGCACATGTGTGTGTGCACGCACGCATGCTAGGGAGAGGCACCCCCACCCACCCTGGCCAGGCCATGTGCGTGAGAGCACCGCCGCTGCATTTAACGCCAAATTGAAAAAGCGTTTGTCACCCCTTTTTATTAATCTCATCACGTTTCTGTTTTTCCTTGTGTTTTTGAGCTCCAGATTTTTGAGATGACATTTCATAACCATTCATAAACTGAAATGAAATATAAAATATATTCATAAACGAAGAAACTGTTTTTCTTTTTAAAAATTTGGTTTTGTAAATTTTTTTAAAAAATTTCCCCTTCATGGGCCCCCTTTGAGCTCCATGGGCCCAGGAACAATGTACCGGCTGCACCCCGCCCCCTCTCCTCAAGCCTGGGCATACCTGAACCGCTTTCAGAGTTGAGGGCTGAATTTATGCAGTGTTATTATAGCTTGAAGGGAAAGCTATCAATATGGTTTTGCTTTAAAATTAGAGACAACAGAAGAGAACCTCATCAAAACATTCATAAAAAAGGAAAAACATGTTTATTTATACAACAGTTTCCACATTTTCCATCTCTTTTTTGTTATTTTTTTAAGTGTCTGATCAAGTAAATATTGATCAGAACTCCAAGGTAATTATTGTCTACTCCTGCTCTGTATAAGACAGATTGCTCTATCTGAAGAGAAAGTTTGAGATGATCTCCTCCCCATCAGCAATTCAGGAAAACATGAAATCATAGAGACATTGACTGTATCTCACACAGAAGGAAAACCCATAACTGTCCCTGGAGACACATCGGAGCTCCACATAACTGTTTACTATTCATCATTGACCTATGAGAAATAGACAACAGATCTGGCTGCCTTACAAAGACTTGTTCCTTACAACTGGGTCCCTGCCTCAAGTTTGTTGAAGCAAAGCCAGTCTTTGCTTTCCAGTTAGAGAATCTGAGTCTACTTCCAGGTTTATTTATTTTATTTATTTTATTTGTCAAGTACGTATTTGATAATATACATAAGTATAACATTATTTGAATACATAAGATACGTACAAATAAAAGGGGACATTTGGACAGGGATGGTAGGCACGCTGGTGCGCTTATGCACGCTCCTTCCTGACCTCTTAGGAATGGGGTGAGGTCAACAGTAGACAGTCTAAGGGTAAAGTTTTGGGGATTTGGGGAGGAAACTACAGCGTCAGGTAGTGAGTTCCAGGCATTAACCACTCTGTTGCTGAAGTCGTATTTTCTGCAATCGAGTTTGGAGCAGTTCACTTTGAGGTTGTATATGTTGTGTGCTTGTGTATTGTTGTGGTTGAAGCTGAAGTAGTCGTTGACAGGAAGGACGTTGTAGACCCTCTGGAACTCAGGCCATGGTATCTTAATATCCAGTAGTGAAAGTGTCACAGAGGCAAAGCAAGTTGGTTTAGTTTCCACTGGGAATCTTTTGTGAAACCATTATTTACACCAATATTTGGCATAAGGTCTCCTGTCTTGAACAAGGGGTGGACTAGAAGACCTCCAAGGTCCTTTCCAACTCTTTTATAAATCATAGGGCTGTAGTGTGTCAATGCTTTTTGAGAAAGAAGGAAGGCATTGTCCCTGTATGCTCAACTAGCAGCAATCAAAAGTCTAACAATTGTTATCCTCACAGCTGAACAGTGGGTTACAGTATATTCCTTTTAAAGTTCTGATATGTTGCAGTGTGATAAAGATAACTGCCTGAGGGTTATACACTTAAAGTGACAAGTTTCAATATTTACTTAAATCCTGAGTCCATTCCTCATTTTGTAACAATTGTCTGTGTAATTTATTACTATCATTATATCCAATCTTCTGTCTTACTGAGTTCTTTGAACTGTATGTATTTTACTTAATCTTCCTTAATATGTTTATTTTACTTACACATATTACTGAGAGCGTGCTGCGGCACTTTTGCTGTTAGTAATGAATCCAGCTGGTTTTTCTTTGAGGGTCCAGATGCTACTCAATTCGTCAGCTAGAACCAAACTCTAGATGGTTCCATCTCAAATGTGAAAATGTACACCCTTCATCAAGAATATATCACACATCTCTAGGGCCAGCTATTATATTACTATAAGGTACTGAGTAGCCACTGTAATGTCAAATTTGTAAAAAGCAATCTAGGAAATATTGCAGAAATTATAATATTAATTATATATAAGAGCCCGAGAATTAAATAGCAATAGCAATAGCACTTAGACTTATATACCGCTTTATAGTGCTTTACAGCCCTCTCTAAGCGGTTCACAGTCAGCATATCGCCCCCAACACTCTGGGTCCTCATTTTACCCACCTCAGAAGGATGGAAGGCTGAGTCAACCTTGAGCCGGTGAGATTTGAACCGCTGAACTGCAGCTAGCAGTCAGCTGAAGTAGCCTGCAGTACTGCACTCTAACCACTGCGCCACCTCGGCACATTTTGAAAAGTCTGTTGAAGGAATTAATATGGCTTCAATAAAGATAAGTCTTGATTCACTAATCTTCTGGAGTCCTTTCAAAGTGTCAGGAGGCATAGAGACTAGGCTGCTCAAAATGCTTAAAAATGTTCCAGGAAACAATGAAAATTGTTTCCTGGAACATTTTAAATGCTTTTTACAAATTTCTTACATACAATACTCAGCAAATTCAAGAAACTCAAGAGTGGCAGGTAGTTAAAAGAACAAATATTATAAATAATGAATAGCAATAGCAATAACACTTAGACTTATATACAGGGGTGGGCTTCAAAATTTTTAGCAAGGAGTTCTCTGCCCGGTTGCTGGGTGGGCATGGCCATGTCAGCCTCCTGCACCACGGCGGGGGGGGATTTTTTGCCCTCCCCGGGCTTCGGAGGCTTTCCTCGAGCCTCCGGGATGGTGAAAACGGCCTCCCCAGGCTCCAGAGGCCCTCTGGAGGACAGAAATGGGCCCATTTCCGGCCTTCCCGAACTTCCGGTAGGCTCATTTTTTGCCCTTCCAAGCCTCTGTGCATGCCCTGCACTTACCTGCATCCAAAACGGGCCGCGTGGGGACTCCTGGGAGGGGCGGGGTGGGTGGGACCAGCCAGGAGTGGGATTTGGAGGTTCTCCGAACTGCACAGAATTTTAGCTAGAGGTTCTCCCGAACCCCTGCAAACCCCCAGCAGTCCACCCCTGCTTATATACCGCTTCACAATGCTTTACAGCCCTCTCTAAGCGGTTTACAGAGTCAGCATATCGCCCCCAACAATTTGGGTCCTCATTTACCAACCTTGGAAGGATGGAAGGCTGAGTCAACCTTGAGTTGGTCAGGATCGAACATCTGGAGTGAGCAGTGAGTTAACCTGCTATACTGCATTCTAACCACTGCACCACAACGGCTCTATCGAATGCCGTTAGTCCTTGACTTACAATCACAAATGGGGCTGGAAAATTCATTGTTAAGTGAGGCATCACATGATTGCATCCTTTTTGCTGCAGTTGTTAAATGAATCACCATGGTTGTAAAGCAAGATATCACATAATCGTGACTTGCAACCTGGTTGGTTTCTCCATTTACTTTCCTTGTCAGAAGCCAGATTGGAAGGTCATAAATGGTGATCATGTGATCCCAGGATGCTGCAGCTGTCATAAAAGCAAGTCAGTTGCCAAGCACCCAGATTGTGATCAAGTGACCATGGGGACATTGAAATGGTTGTAAGTGCAAATTACAGTTGTGCTTTTTTCAGCATTGTCATAACTTCAAACAGTCGCTAAATGGTCATAAGTCAAGGACTACCTGTAAATTCGATGATAATAAAAAGAAAAAGAAAAGCATCTGATAGTGTATTTGATTCCACAGTACTAATTCAGGTGATGATTCTTATAGCATTAATGCAGAAGGTAGATGTAACTTCACAACATATTTCTTCTCTTTTGTGAGAAACTCATCTTTAAAAGTGTCCTTTGAAATAGTTAGACATTACCAATTTAATTTTGTACGGAAAAAACTGTGAGAGGGAATCTAGGTAAGAGAAGAGTTCATAATTTTTAAATCAACCTAGAAAGAATTGGTAATGCCATTCTGCACCAAGACTAACAAAATAATCCAAATAAATTCTCCCAAGCAAATAGGTTTTTGCATACCTCGCCAGCCTTATATAAACAATTAATCATAGTTTATCAAAACTGCTAATCATGGTGACATATCGTTATCAGGACAACCTCACATTGTATAATTTTATATAAAGGAGACAATAGCTGTCTTTAGATTTCATTCATTACCCACCATTGCTGGCTTGACTTCCTGTGTGACATTGTCATGATTGATATTATTTACACCTTCCTCACACGTGGAGATAAATTTGGTATGTGCGCCTGTAGATGTTTTTTTTTACAGAAAAGCCAATTTAAATTTGCATACTTTCTAGCACTGGGAATGGAAGGAATGGGAAGAAACAAGAAAAGGCTTTTGTTATTAATTGGTTAGCCCCAGTGGTGGGATTCAAATTTTTTTTACTACCGGTTCTGTGGGTGTGGCTTGGTGGGCGTGTTGTGGCTTGGTGGGCATGGCAGGGGAAGGATACTGTAAAATCTCCATTCCCACCCCACTCCAGGGGAAGGTTACTGCAAAATCCCCATTTCCTCCCGATCAGCTGGGACTTGGGAGGCAGAGAATAGATGGGGGCGGGGCCAGTCAGAGGTGGTATTTACCGGTTCTCCGAACTACTCAAAATTTCCGCTACCGGTTCTCCAGAACTGGTCAGAACCTGCTGAAACCCACCTCTGGTTAGCCCTCATGTTAGCAAGATCATTTTCTGTGCTTGTATTATCTGCAGAACAGCCTGACACCTCCGTGCTGTTTACCTGTTGAGGCCACACCAATATATTTACCTACCTAAATTTAAGCACATTTACTTTCCAACCTTGTTCGACTTAAAGGCAAAGCACATAATTCCTTGCAGTGTTTGTTTACTTTGCTTCCTACAAATGGCTTATATCAATTGCGCAGATTAAAATGTGATCATAAATTTAAAAAATGGAGTAGGAACAAAATCAGACTTTTATTTTCTCCCGAAGAAACTGAAGGAACTATCAAAGGGGGGAAAAATGGCAGCTACAATATTTTAGAACATTTTGTCCCTTGCAGGAGCTGCAGCTCTTATAGGGAAAAAGAAATGGCCATCGTGATTCATGTCTTCATCATCTCTCATTTAGATTGCAATGGACACACTTTACAAATGACTACCTTTGCTAAATGGAGGTACACATAGTCTTTGACTTTTGACCACGATTGAGCCTGGAATTATAGTCATAAGTTGTCATGGTCTTTAGGTGACCACACTGACTTAATGACCACAATCCTGGCTCTCCCCATTGCAGAATGAATGGGGTGGGTGAGGCCAAGCTCTGTACTGCAGCACTTCCCCAGTCACTCATGGCCTGCCCTCGGCTTCCCGGGGTTTCCTTCACTCCCAAGGCAGCCTTGGCTAGCTTCCTTCCCATTGGGTCCCACCCTCTTGGGCCTCCTCCCCCATCATGCCTTCTTCCACTTATCTTTCCCGAAGATCGTCTTTCCCAATGAGAAGCATCGCGTGGCCTTCCTAGTCAGTTTTGTGCTATCCCAAGTGGGCACCAGTTTAGGAGTGGCCACAATTCTCGCAAACTGAGAATTGTGGCCGCTTTCAAAATGGCAGCCACTTCTGGGCACCACATGGCCTCTATCTAGAAAGACTGTATGGCACATCGGCTGCTTCTCCTTGAGAAAGGCAATCTTCGAAACGCATTATGATTTCCACTATTAAGTTGATAAATAGTTTAGTTAAATTGCAACAATTTCAGCAATTGATGGTGGAGTTGAAACATTAATGCAAAACCAGAATGTTTCAAAATGTGAAGTCACCTGCACTGCAACAAGATTTTATTAAAACTTATTTTGTGAGATAAAAAAAAACTATTGCTATTTGAAATTTTAGACTATCAACTATATTTTTATTTGTCCCCAAAGGGGCAAAATATTCACAAGATGAAAATGTCAAATTTTCATTTCTTCTTATATAGCTTTTAGGTTTAAAACATCTAAAATACATAAAATATGCATTACATTTATCTTTTTTTCCTTAACCTTGTATGATCTGGATGGCATTTCTTCTATGAAATATTTTCTTTTCTCCAGTATACTAGATTACAAAAAAAAAAAAAGGCTTTCATTAACTCAGAAGAAAGAGAGGATGCTGTTAGTGGGCAACTTCAACCTGTTACCTTAAAAAAAGAAATCTGGAATTTTGGGATTCTCTAATCAAGAGGAGATCACATTGCATTAGTGCCAGAAGCACCAAGACACTTTTGGGTTGAAAGTGTTCTGACCTAGGCTTCAGGAGCTGGAGTGAAGGACGGGAGCTCAACCCCGCCCCACAGCAGCACTTGAGTCTCAAATGTGGGCTGGCTAATGTGAATTCCTAGCATTCACATCCAGCAAAGTCCCGGCAAACAGTCTTTCAAGGGTGAATTGCAAACACAGACCTTATCAGTCCTTGGATAGTTGCCAGGCTGATAGCTTCTTGACGCAACGCTGCACAAGGAAATACTTGGCAAGGAGTCTCTCAGATACGCAAATCTTCACAGTAATGAACTAATTATCTCCTGCAAACACCACTCCCCTTTCGCTCCTTTTTATTTCCTATGGGAGGGGCCATTCAGCATCCCCTTGTGCTTTTGTTCCCGAGTCAACCTCTGTTCCTTAATTGTTCCCTTCTCCTGACAGCTCTGCGCATGCACACACTGGGAACAGGCTCCAGCTGTTCTTCAGCCCCACTTATCTCCGACTCCGAAGGTAGCTGATAACTGTCGGACGGCCCTGGCCCCATCTCTGCCTCCGATGCAAAGCACTCATCAGAGCCTTCCCCAGACTCCAGGACTGGCCCATGTTCCTCCCCAACCTCCTCACTGTCTGCCGCCAGCTCTGCTGACTGCTGGCGGGCCACAACAGAAAGGCTTAGCCAGTGACATCACCATTTCCTGGGGGATGCCCAGTTGGGGGCTCCTTTCATGTTCCTGGCAGGAGCTGGAGTGAAGGACGGGAGCTCAACCCCGCCCCACAGCAGCACTTGAGTCTCAAATGTGGGCTGGCTAACCTCCATCCCAGCATCCTAACCACGTGAGCCACTGTGCTCCCCAGGTGGTCACATGAAACAAGTCTCCTGGATGGTCTATCCTTGGATGCAATGATGGTGGAGAAATATTAAGATGTCCTCATCCGTACTGCCATGAGGTAGGCCCTAATAGCAGCTCAAACCTGGATTCAGTCAGATTCATTCTTCATCATCTTCCAGGAGTGCTCCTGATGCCTCTTCACCTGCTTTATCTAAATCTTTTTGTTGTTGTTACACAACCCAGGTATTTATGACATAAAAAGATTTAATCTTCTTGTGCCTTTTTCATGTACACCCCCCCCTCCTTATTATCAGAATTATCTTTGGTGTGATAGCAAAGTAGTCAAGATGGCGGCCACACCAAAGCCTCCATTTTACAACATATATATAACATAGCAGTTATGGCTACCATCTTGACTTTTGAATATCCCATTTGCAACAATCAAAATTAAAAAAATCTGAGCAGATTCTGAACAGATCCAACCTAAACTACAATTAGCTTTCGCTGAAATCAATGCACCAAATCAGAGTTAATTCTCCAGTAAACTCCAAGGCCACTGAAGTTCATGGGCACTTAAATACAGTTTACTATGGATCGAAGTCTGCTTCAATTCACTTTGGATTGAACATATTGGCACTTTTTTTTTTTTTGTAACTGAAGACAAAAATTGCCCTTTATGTAATTGAGTGATAAAATTGATTCTTGACGAATGTATCTTGTCTTTTTATGTACACTGAGAGCATATGCACCAAAGACAAATTCCTTGTGTGTCCAATCACACTTGGCCAATAAAGAATTCTATTCTATTCTATTCTATTCTATTCTATTCTATTCTATTCTATTCTATTCTATTCTATTCTATTCTATTCTATTCTATTCTATTCTATTCTATTCTATTCTATTCTATTCTAAAAAGTGTTTATGTATCCTAGTATTTATATATAACTGATTAGAGAAGACCAAGCAGGGAAAACTTTTACCTTGAAAGCATTATTTAAAAAAAAACCAGTACAGCTTGTATATTATAAAATGAAAATGTTCGTTCAAGTTAAATTGATCAGTGCAATGAAGTGGATCCACAATTGGTCTTTTGTCCTCAAAAATTCTCATAGGGGACTACCGGTATTACCGGTAGTTCAGCAGTAGCCTTTTTCAAATGCGGAAAAAGAGCCTTTTGCCAATTTCCTTCCTCCTTCGGTTCCCCTCATATTCCAAAAATCTGTTCTGGAGAGTTTGGGAAATTTGTAGATCAAGGTGAGAAATTGCCCTGCAGTTTGGATCAGAGGTGGGTTCCTACCGGTTCTATCCGGCTCTTTAGAACCGTTAGTAAACCAGCGATGATGTCACGGAACCGGTTCTTTTGGTGTCTCCGTGGGTGCCGCCATTTTGGATTTTGCTTCTGTGCATGCGCAGAAGCTATTTTTTATTGTTGCGGGGGGGGGGCGTGCGCCCGGCGCAACACTGAGCAAATCGGCAGCAAAAGGATCCAGAACCCACCCCTGGTTTGGATGGTGTAAGGCAGGGGTGTCCAACCTTGGCAACTTTAAGCCTGGCGGACTTCAACTCCCAGAATTCCTCAAAGCTGGCTGGGGAATTCTGGGAGTTGAGGTCCACCAGGCTTAAAGTTGCCAAGGTTGGACACCTCTGGTGTAAGGGGAATTCTTCCTGACAAGAAATGTCCTGGTTGCAGCATAAACCCACGTCCATTTCCTTACTTCCTTTTCTGTCAGCACCATTAAAAAGTGATACAGGCAGTAGGAGAGCGGTTCCAAGATTCTGCTTGTGAAACTATATTTTGTGGAAACTTTTAAATACAAGAATCCTTTCTGGATTGCACATTTAAAGGATATGCATAAAGATGATATTTTAAAAGTGCCCTTTAGTGACTTTGAATATTAACAGATGGAAAAACGTTGACTGTATATACAAATGTATTGATTCAGGCTCTGTATTACACAATCTGTAACACCTTTTAGGTTATTGTTTTATTTAGCTGTAATATTTTTGCAATATACCAAAAATTTAGTGTGAAAGTGTTTGGCTAAGAGAGCAGTCTTAAGTATCCGTCCATGAGGCATTCAGAAGAGACAGAAAATGAGTGTTCTAGGCCATTTTGTTTTTCTTAGGGAAAAAAGAGGGGGGGATGCAGCTATATTTAGGATTATGTAGTTACTTTTTTCTTTTACCAGAATTATTTTCAGAAAGCTGACAAATAGTTGGAGGTGGGGTCAAAAAAGCCAAGGTGACAGGTGCTGTTTTGAGTTCCTCTTTTAAAAAGAGGACCAGAAATTCTGGGGGTGGGGAAATCTTAGAACATAGTTATGATAGGTAATAAATCTATAAATGCTTGTAAATACAAATGTGCTGAAATAGAAGCTTCCAGAAAAGTACTATGGTACATCATTGTGTGACAGAGTAGGTTCAATTTCTAGAGAGATAATGTTTCCTTGTCACCTTTAAATGATTATTTTATTTGATAGATGGCTGAAGAGCACTGAATGCCTACAAAATAAGGACGTCACATCTTTTTGAATCAATTATCAGCAACAGAAAAAGGGAAACAATTTTAGTAATTTCCCTATCATCATCATAGTAGTCTCCTGAACCTCTTTCTGCCTTTTCTCCAATCTTCTAAATAAAATTAGGGATTGATGGAGATTTACAAAAACTTGCCATTCTCCCTGTACTGCATCAAAATTGGTATTGTATCAAAAACACTTTATACAGATGGATACAACCCATTCTTTGCAGAAGCCATTACTACTAGTAATTTACTAGCCATGTGTTAGTTCCAATATGTTATCTTTTGATAGTCTACTGTTTTGTTTAGAACATCAGAGTTGTGAGAAGCTCTAAACAAAAACCATATCTACACAACCTATTAAAATTGCTTGAATATGCATTTCCTTCCCCTTCTGAACGTAGAGGTGTCATTTCGTCCTAGAGACCTCCATGCCTGCCACTTGCTTTCTGAACAATAATCTTCATGGTTCATTGAGAAAATCCATGGCATTTCAATTAGTGCAAAATTGATTTGGGTTTCTAAGACAGACATAGTCAAAGATCACAATGAAAAGCACTAAGTGAGTAAGTCCCAAGTTTTTCAGTTGTCATATAAATTATTTCTTAACCAAGGGTCTTCTTTGCCTTAGATCATTTTGTTGTGTATCCATCATAAAAGGATCACCCAGAGTAAATAACCGTAAGCAAAATAGAAGGGAATCAAAAAGGACAAACATCTCAATGTCTTTCTCCAAACCAGCATACACTTTAAAGCAGGGGTGTCCAACCTTGGCAACTTTAAGACTTGTGGACTTTAATGACACCCTGGGAAATTCTGGGAGTTAAAAGTCCACAAGTCTTAAAGTTGCCAAGGTTGGACACCCCTGCTTTAAACAATCATTGTGACACTTCAATATTTTACAGTGAACATTTCAATTTTCAGTTCTGTTAGTTTTGACATGCACTTGTCACCTATCATTAGAAAACCTTTTCTCTTTTCCATTTTGAATGTGACAAAGATTTCCAGTGCTGAGAAATATATATTTCTTTTCAATTCCTGCTTTTACTTTCTTTTAAATTACCTTGTGAAGTCTGTCATCTCCATCATAATCACACACATCCTTTTAGCGAGAACGATGATGTCATTGCTGGTGTCATCCCATATTTCAATCTCCTTATCAAGCTCACTCTTGACTTTCTTAAAATCAGCCACTTGTTCAGCTATCTTTTCTTTCTCCGCCTCTGGCAACTGAGTCATCTTTGCCTGCAAAATCAAGATAATTTGATCTGCAAAACATCTGCCTCTATCAGAGGACGTCCTCCTTTTACAGATTGGAAGGGACTTTAACAAATTATTGCTGTAAATAAGATGCAACTGTGAAACAGCTATAAGATCTAATCCACAAATTTTGGGGCCAAGTTGCTGTAAGAGGGCAAATTTTTATTAGATGTTAGAATATCTCACTTAGAATAACAGAGGTGGAAGGGTCTTCTAATCCAACCTCCTGCTTAGGCAGGAAACCCTACACCCATGATGGCGAACCTATGGCACGCGTGCCACAGGTGGCACGCAGAGCCATCTCTGTGGGTACGCGAGCTGTTGCCCTAGGTCACCTCCACTGCACATGCACGCGTGCGGGCCAGCTGATTTTTGGCTGGCCCCACCCATGACGCCCCTCCCCTCCCAGGAGTCTCCACGCGGCCCATTTTAGATGCCAGGTAAGTACAGGGCTCACGCGGAGGCTCTGGGAGGGCAAAAAATGGGCCTACTGGAAGTCCGGAAACGGGCCATTTCTGGCCCCCAGAGGCTTCAGGGAGGCCTGCTAGGGCCAAAACGGGGCACGGGGGGTCATGTACGCATGCGTGGGGGGCGGGGCAGCATGGGGGGTCACACACACATGCGCAGTGGGGCAGGGCAGCACAGGGTGGGTCGCATGCGCATGTGTGGGGGCAGGGGCGGTGTGTGCCAGGGGGCACTGCATTATGGGTGTGGGCACGCGCGCGTGTGCTTTCGGCACCGGAGGAAAAAAAGGTTAGCTATCACTGCCCTATACCACTTCAGACAAATGGTTATCTAATCTCTTCATAAAAACTTCCAGTGTTGGAGCATTCACAACTTCTGGAGGCAAGTTGTTCCACTGATTAATTGTTCTAACTGTCAGGAAATTTCTCCTTAGTTCTAAGTTGCTTCTCT
>QLTV01014916.1:3260257-3282574 GCA_003457575.1 Thermophis baileyi | reverse complement strand
GGACACACAAGGAATTTGTCTTTGGTGCATATGCTCTCAGTGTACATAAAAAGACAAGATACATTCGTCAAGAATCATAAGGTACAACACCTAATGATGGTCATAGGGTACAAATAAGCAATCAGGAAACAATCAGTATCAATATAAATCGTAAGGGTACAAGAAACAAGTTACAGTCCTGCAGTCATAAGTGGGAGGAGATGGGTGATAGGAACAATGAGAAGACTGATAGTAATAGTAATGCAGCCTTAGTGAATAATTTGACAGTGGTGAGGGGATTACTGGTTTAGCAGAGTGATGGCGTTCGGGAAAAAACTGTTCTTGTGTCTAGTTGTTCTGGTGTGCAGTGCTTTATAGCGTAGTTTTGAGGGTAGGAGTTGAAACAGTTTGTGTCCAGGATGTGAGGGGTCTGTAAATATTTTCACAGCCCTCTTTTTGACTCGTGCAGTGTACCAGGGGTGGGTTCCTCCCTGTTTGGACCAGTTCTCCTGAACTGGTAGCGGCCTGCTGGGGACGTCACAATGATGTCACCGAACTGGATCGGTCGGTGCCGGTCCGTGGGGGCCGCCATCTTTTTTTTTGAATTTTTTTTTATTTATTTTTTTATTATTATTATTTGAATTTTTTGAATTTTTTTTTCCTTCTGAGCATGCGCAGAAGCCGACTTCCTGCACTGTGCATGCGGTCACCATCTTTTTTTCGGCTTTTTAAAAATTATTATTATTTTTGGATTTTTTGTTACTGCGCATGCGTGCGCGCGCCCACGAGGCACGCCCACGCGGCGCAGGAGGGAGCGAACCGGCAGCGAGGTAAGTTGGAACCCAGCCCTGCAGTGTAAAGGTCCTCAATGGGAGGCAGGTTGGCAGTAATTGTTTTTCCTGCAGTTCTGCAGTAGGAAAAAAAAATCTACCTATGTGGTCTCTATTAAGTCAAAAACAACTTGATGGCACATGACCAAGCAATCAACCACCGTGGCTTGCCTATGCATGGCATGAGCTAGGCCTGGAGTACAACTGGGCTTTGTTTGTACTTTTGGTGCAATGGGCTCTTAGTTTTTGTTTTGGGCTAATTATTTTCCATCTCCTGGATTCTAGTCCTGAAATGTGGAATGCTGTAGACATATTCTTCTAAAAGCCTTTTAGAAGAATGAAATATACTCCTCATTTTTAGAAGGAAAGTACTCCACATGGAGAGACAGAGGCAGGAAGGGTGCAGTGGAAGCTGGATCCACAACTACTTCGTTCTATTGCCAAGCAGACTACCTTGAATTTGAATACCGTTGAAGGAATAACTTATGTGAAGACACATTGCGATTGTTCCCCAAGGCATGACATATGAATATATTAGTCAGTCATTTTTAAGGTCCATGTTCAATTCTTCCTTCTAGTTATGCTTTAATTTCCAGGAATTGCCTGGAAGCTCCTTTTTAATGATCACCATCTTCTTTGCAGCTGTCAAGGATTATACCATCTGCCTTGCCAAAAGGCGATCAGAATGAATTGCTCCGAAATTTCAGTGGAACTGTTCAAAATTTTAAAATAGTAAAATGCCAATGTCTGACATGTTCAGAAAGAAGATGGTAGCTTGAACATACAAAAAATTCAGTTGTTCAGTTTACCGCCCAAAAGCAAGCTCATCACAGTCTGGAACTAAAAAAGAAAAAAAATAAGAGAACATGACCTCATTCTCACTTCTAAATTTACTAGAGATAGGGAGCAACTAGCTTTTTTCCTAGTAGTTTCCTAAGTGCACCACAATAAATCCAATATTTGAGGGGCTGCCACAGAGAGGAGGGGGTCAAGCTATTCTCCAAAGCAGCCGAAGGCCAGACAAGGAATAATGGATGGAAACTGAACAAGGAGAGATTCAACCTGGAAATAAGGAGAAATTTTCTGACAGTCAGAGCAATCAACCAATGGAACAGAAGTTGCCTTCGTAAGTTGTGGGAGCTTCATCATTGGAAGCTTTCAAGAAGAGACTGGACTGCCATCTGTCAGAAATGGCGTAGGGTCTCCTGCTTGGATGGGGGGTTGGACTAGATGACCTACAAGATCCCTTCCAACTTTGTTAATCTTAAATCCTCTAATATAAGCAAAGGACTGTCCTATCAGGGGTGTTATTTAAAGTAGACAGCAACCTCAAGAGCCTACATTCTTGAGCAAGCAAGACCTAGAACAAGCCAAGTATCAGAAGGCAGAGCTGGTAGGTTCAGCATGCTCATGGATGGTTTCCTACATTGGAAGAGGTCACCTCTGATACTTGGCTTTCTGGGCAATGAGAGACAGTGCCCATCTCATGCTCAGTTCGCCATGCTTCTGGGTGTGTTCATTGGTGATAAGGATTGCCATCACCTTTAACAATTCTAAGCACATTACAGCATTTCCCATGATAGGCCATGCAGAGCAGGGCCCCATTCTAAAATAACATTAACATTGGAACAATGGCATGTCCATCCCTCTCTTCTGCTCTGTACTATTAAAATTTTCTCTTGAAGGACTGGGGACTTTCACAGGAAGACCTGGGTGTAGTTCAAAAGACAAAAGATAATAACTTGAGAAGGTTGAAACTCTTCCCCAAATGACATCTCATGTCCCTTTTGAGGTTTTCTAGGAACCAAAAATATTCAGGGGAAGAAGACAGAATTTAACCTATTTGCAGATTAAGGTCCAATTCTGCTGCTCTAATTTTAATAGTACTGGTAACTTTAAACATTATTATTTCCTTCATATACTTTGTAGTTTACTGTTTGTTGTGTTTTTAATGTTTTCTTTTTATATCCCTTGGACTATAATAAAATATATATCCACCTATCTCTCTGGCACTGGATGCGAATTAATATTGCAATGGGAGGCAAAAACACTCACAGTTCACCAGTGCTAGTTAAAAATACATTAAAATATGCTTTCCTTGGTTAATTAGCTGATTAATTTGAACACAATTTCATTTTTATTTTAAGGGATCATTGTTTATAAAACTGTATATGATGCTTTCTTTTTTTCTTGCTACTATTTCCAATATTTGCCCGTGTACGTACAATACTTTGTGGGCAGAACTGTCCCAGAATTACAAGCCTGGTAAAAAGCAGAAGGAGACCACCCACCTTATGATGGAAAGCCTAACAAACTTTAGGAACACAGAGGGAACAGCAGTACAATTATAGACAGAAATGGGACCCTTATAGAAGAGATTTTTTTGAGTCCAGGGGAGAGGAAAAGCATGAGACAGAAATTCAAAATAAGTCAACCTTAATTGCACTAAATTTTGTAAGAGAATCACTTTGGCAGGATTTCAAAATGTTGTTATTTTATCCTACCATCAATAAAAAAAAAATCTTTCCAGAAATCCAAAGGACTCTTGTTCCATGAGCTTGCCAGTCTCTTAGAACTTGACATTAATCTTGAAAAACCTCTGGCATAAGAGAGGCATCAGTTCCTGCATTCTGGATCTGGACATGGCTTCTGATCCTCAAAGTTCCCCACTTTTGGTAAAGCAAGTGGCAAATGGCAGGAGATAGAGATAGAGGCAGGGGTGGGTTCCTCCCGGTTCAGACCGGTTCGCCCGAACCGGTAGCAACCCGCTGGTGATGTCACGATGACATCACCGATCCGGTTCAGTCAGTGCCGGTCCGTGGGCGCCGCCATCTTTTTTTTGAATTTTTTTTTTAAAAAAATTTCCCTTCTGAGCATGCGCAGAAGCTGAGTTCCGGCACTGTGCATGCGGTCGCCATCTTGTTTTCGGCTTTTTTGGTTTTTTGTTTTTTGTTTTTTTTTTGTTACTGCGCATGCGCGTGCGCGCGAGGCGCGCCCACATGGCGCGGGAGGGAGCGAACCGGCAGTGAGGTAAGTTGGAACCCACCCCTGGTTAGACGTCACGGGTTTGCACAATGGCATGGTTTATAGAATAGAATAGAATTCTTTATTGGCCAAGTGTGGACACACAAGGAATTTGTCTTTGGTGCATATGCTCTCAGTGTACATAAAAAGACAAGATACATTCGTCAAGAATCACAAGGTACAACAATTAATGATAGTCATAGGGTACAAATAAGCTTTCAATTCATACTAAATATTAATATAAATCATAAGGATACAAGCAACATGTTATATACAAAAAGTCAAAAGTGGGGTGTCGTTTTGAGGGTAGGAGTTGAAACAGTTTGTGTCCAGTATGTGAGGGGTCTGTAACTATTTTCACAGCCCTCTTTTTGACTCGTGCAGTATACAGGTCCTCAATGGAAGGCAGGTTGGTAGCAATTGTTTTTTCTGCAGTTCTAATTATCCTTTGAAGTCTGTGTCTGTCTTGTTGGGTTGCAGAACCAAACCAGACAGTTATAGCGGTGCAGATGACAGACTCAATAATTCCTCTGTAGAACTGTCCTTCAAGATTGGCCAGGTCAAGGAACAGGCACAGCAGGAATTCGAGGAACTCTCTTCAATGTTGTGAAATACAGTATAATAACAGAATCTTAAAACTTGTCCAAGTTTCTCTCTGCTCCACTTTATAACCAAACAAAATTAAGGTGAGGTGTGTCTTGTGTTTCCATCTATTTAGGGTGGGCGTAATCTTTTCTGCAATGCTTGCTCAATCCACCCCTTTAATGGCTTGCTCAATCCTTCCTATTCTGAGCACCACAATCCTTCAGATCCTGACAAAGACAGATTGTAGGATGTGGCAGCAGACATATACGTGCCACACTTTGTTTCCCACTTCCCAAGGAAACATGACAGAGTCACTCACCTTAATTACTCTTGTAATTACTTAATTACTCTACATATAAGCTGCGTTGGGCTATTATTTTGATAGGCTTTCAGCACTATAAGATATGCAAAGGCTGGCACAATTAGAGGGATAAAGATGTATCAGCATCTTTGGGGCAGTTTGGCAACTCGCTCACTTGTGGTCCGAAAATTATCCATTCAGTCTGGAAAAAGAAAAACTAGCTACCTATGTGTGGCTGTCTATCCTTCCTCCATGATGCATGTGACAAGCAGATAGGTTAGGGCAGTGGTTCCCAACCTTTTTTTGGCCATGCCCCACCTAAGCATCTCTAAAATCCTGATGCCCCCCCCCGCGGTGACCTATAATTCTTACTATTCAAAAAGTGAACTCCTACTCACGCGGAGGAAGCCTAAAAGTCCATTAACATGGTTTTTAAATAAGGTTCCAATTGCCCCCCTGTGGGGCGTGGGCCCCACGTTGGGAACCACTGGGTTAGGGACTTGCATCCTGTTCATATATCACTGGAGCGTTGATTTTGACAACCTCCATTGACAACAGTTGCTTTATCTGATCAAAAATTGGCCAACTTGTTCCAACAGAAATTTTGAAAGCTTCCTCTTGTCTCCCAGTCCTGATTAGGGTCATAAAAATCAGTTCAGGATTCTCTAAGTAGCCCAATAAGAACAATTCTTCCTCATCCACAATCTTACCTTGATTCTTTTAGGTTGTTGCTGTCTAGATTCATAATTTATCAAAATTTCAGGAACAACTTCTGGAGACACACAGAGACACAAAATTTGTGGCTTCTAACACCAAGTACACAGCCTGCAGCCCTATTAATATATGTGTTCCCCTCTCCATCAACCAAGTCTTTGGCATGGCTTCCAATCTCCTGCTCCTAAGTTGCCATCAAATAGTAATTCTTAAAACAATGGAAGAGGAAAATACTAAATATTTGGAATGTAATTATATTGCTGTCAGCAGTTATCGTAAGTGTCAGATGTCCAACTCAAAATTAGAGGTTTTAACAGTGCTTTATTTAATCTTGATGTAAATGACGTCAAATATTTTTATCTTGGTCCCATCTGCTTCATTCTTCTACTCTTTTCCACGTTTTAGAAGGCCAAGGATTGTATATCCTTGCCATGTGAGAAAAGTGGACAGAGTGTGAAGGCATACTTGTTTGCTCCCTCTGTTTATAGTATGCTCTAGCCCATATAGCAGGGGTGAAATTCAAAATTTTTCCCTACTGGTTCTTTTTTTTATTTTATTTTTTATAAAAAAGTTTTTATTTTTTTCAACAAACAATACATCATCAATCACAGTGTGTCGTCTGGGTACAACATTTTAAATCAACATCTTTTCTTTTACCACTATTTTCTTAATATATAAACAACTCTACTTTTACAATTCAATTAAAACTTATCCTCTATCAAAACCTTTCTCTTTCATTTTATTTAACTCCATATCTCTTTTCATTTATATTCATTTTCTATCCAATGATAAAAACGCTCCCATACATCATAATACTCTGATTCTTCTTTCCCTTTAATTGGCATTGTTAATCTGTTCATTTCTGCACATTCCAGTATTTTCTTAATTATCTCTCCTTTTTTAGGGATTTTACCTGCTTTCCAATTTTGTGCAAATACAATTCTCGCTGCAGTTATTACATGAATAATCAAGTATACAATTTCTTTACTATATTTCTCTGATACAATACCCAACAGGAACAGTTCTGGTTTTAAGCCAATATGTTGTTGTGTCATCTTTTCTAACCATTTTTGAATTTGTGCCCAATAATTTCTCGCTTCTGCACATGTCCACCACATATGATAATAAAAGATCCCGATGCCTGGTGGCATTTTCAACATTTAATTGATTTATCTTTAAACATTTTTGCCAGTCTCTCCAGGGACATATGCCATCTATAGAACATTTTGTACAGATTCTCCTTATATGCTGTTGCCATTGTTAATTTATAATTTCTTTCCCATAATTGCTGCCATTTATCTAGCTCTATCGTATATCCGATTTTTTTTGCCCATGCTATCATTGTTTCTTTTACTTGTTGGTGATGGTTGACAATGATTTTAAGCTTTCATTATATGATTATAATAATTAGTGATTTACAATTAATATTATTGGTCAGTAGATGTCTTCATGCTATCAATATAGATCTCTTGCTGATATCTTTTACCAAGGACATTTTTCTGTTATAAAATCATAGTACCACAGATATTTTAATTTCCTTAGAAGCCATTGTGTATGAACAGGGTTGGGAACACACACACACACACACACACACACACACACACGTAATAAATACATTTACAAAGATTGAATGGACTGTAGACAACTTGAGAGATTTTGAAGATATCTTGTAAGCATTTCTTATATAATGCCTTTGAAAGTAACTGTGTATTTTATTCTTTCCGTACCATAGAAAGGCATGCCAACCTAATTGTAAGTCATGTCCCTCTAATGTTAATTATCTTGTATTTCTTAACACAATCCATTCTTTCATCCATGATAATATTGCTGCCTGATAGTATAATTCCCAGTTTGGAAGTCCAAATCCTCCTCTAAGTCTTGAATCTTGAAGCATCTTTATATTGATCCTCGCTTTTTTACCTTGCCATATAAATTTCATTATTGTCTTGTTAATATTTTGAAAATATTTTTTCTCTAATTTTATTGGTATTGTTTGGAATAAAAACAACAATCTCGGTAATATATTCATCTTAATTGTCGCTATTCTGCCCATTAAGGATAATTGTAGTTTCTTCCATCTCTCCAAATCTATTTCAAGTTGTCTTCTCAGTTTGTAATAGTTGTCTTCCTTGATCGTTATACATCTTGTTAAATGTACCCCCAAATATCTTATCTTTTTGGTAATCTGTATATCGTTTTCTCCACAAGCTCCCTTTTCTGTTTCTCAGTAATATTTTTCACTAAGATTTTCATTTTGTCTTTATTGATTTTCAGCCCTGCCACCTCTCCATATTCTTCTATTTGTGCTATTAATTTTGGTCCTGTTTCTACTGGCTTTTCTAAAATGAACACCGTCATCTGCAAATGCCTGTAACTTATATTCTTCTTTCTTAATTCTCATGCCTTTTATTGCCTCGTTATATCCTTGCCATGTGAGAAAAGTGGACAGAGTGTGAAGGCATACTTGTTTGCCCCCTCTGTTTATAGTATGCTCTAGCCCATATAGCAGGGGTGAAATTCAAAAATTTTCCCTACTGGTTCTGTGGGTGTGGCTTGGTGGGCGTGGCAAGGGAAGGATACTGCAAAATCTCCATTCCCTCCCCACTCCAGGGGAAGGATACTGCAAAATCCCCATTCCCTCCTCACTCCAGGGGAAGGATACTGCAAAATCCCCATTCCCTCCCCACTCCAGGGGAAGGATACTGCAAAATCCCCATTCCCTCCCCACTCCAGGAGAAGGATACTGCAAAATCTCCATTCCCTCCCCACTCTGGGGCCAGCCAGAGGTGGTGTTTGCCGGTTCTCTGAACTACTCAAAATTTCCGCTACCAGTTTCCAGAACCTGTCAGAACCTGCTGACTTTCACCCCTGCCATATGGTTATGGGTCCAGCAGAAGCTATGATGGCATCATGTGTGTCATGATGTCATTTCAAAGATTATGAATCAGAGGTGGTATTCAGCCAGTTAGGACCGGTTCGGCCAAACCGGTAGTGGAAATCGCGGGTGGGCCCACTCAACCACCTGCCCACCCACCCGCCCCGGCTCTATGCTATCCTATTTGTGCAGGTTTTTGAGGCTGTGTGCATGCGCGGAAGGCTCGCGCGTGAGTAAAGCGCATGCACAGGAGGCTGTGCACATGTGCGGAGGTGCGTGCGCACGGTCACATTTGTGAACCAGTAGGGAAGTTAAGTGAAGGTAACCCTGTTATGAATGTTCTTCTCAGGCACAAACAACCAGAGCCATTCGTAAATAGCTGAAGCAAGCAACTTTATTGCATGGAAGCAAGCAACTTTAAAGGAGAATGTTTGTAGCTCAGGGTTGAAATGAAGGGTCCTTGATGCTCTCTGAGCTTGCTTGTTTTCTTGCAGATGTTTCATTACTCAAACTAGGTAACATCACCAGTGCTATCAAGGAGTGCAGTTTGCTGTCAGTTCATATTCTAGTGGCTCGCCCTGTCAGTGTCGGTGTCGATGGTCTTAGAGATTTCTTGGTTGGGCTGTTTACTGTTAGCTTCTTTGGCAGTTTCTTGATTGGGATATTTGTTTACTTGATTGGTGGTCTGATGTTAATCTTGGAGTTAATCTATGCTGATCTGGGTGCTGATTGCTGGTGGAGAGGTGCTGGAGTCTTTTTATTCCCTTTTTGCTGGTTGATTGCCTCTTTTGCATAGTCTATATATGTTGTTAATGTCTAGCAACTTTATTGTTCTTTATTGTACAGAAATCTCCTCAGACTGTTCACCTTCCTCTGGGAACGACCAGATAAACCTTCATGGGTCTTGGGAGTGTGCAAGCTTATGCTTTTTGCAGCTGCACAATGACTCTAAGCTAAACCCATGCTTGACCCCCCCCTTCCAATCTAGTTGGCAGTTTCCCAACAATTATATTCACATTAATTGCATGATATGATATGAGTGACTTCATTTGCTACCTCTGGCAACCCCTCAGATCTTCATATTTACAGAAGCCAATATCTATTTGTCAAACGTATGAACCTGACATACCCTGTTAATGGAAACTGGCCTCATTTAATATCATTTACATCTTAAATAACCTTTCCAATTCTTTATTAATAAGGGAAACTTTAAAAATCTGAAAAGAATAAAGTGCAAAAATAAGGCTGCTGAAAGCCACTGTCTTTTTTTAATTGCACATTTTATTCCTCCATGAATGTGAGGGTAGTTTATGTGAATGAAAAGGTAAATGCAGGTAATTTTCCAATGAATTCTGAATACGTTCAATACGTATGATAGATTAATTATTTAAAATCATGCAAATTGTGGAGTAGAATATAACTTCTGCTTTAGAATTCCAATTAGCTTTAGGCAAGTATGCTAAATATATTGCAAAACATGTGCTATACATTGGGGGCATTTAAAAGGTTCATGACCTTTCTTTGTTCTACAATTACTGAACTGTACATTTAAGAACCTAACAAGCAACACAGTTAGAAGCAACTTTCTTTAGGTCATTCATTCATTCTCACCTACTTAATAGCGCTGGGCCTTCCTGCTCATAAATCATACATGATAATCAGACTCAGGAACTGATCTCAGTGGTAATCATCTCTGATGTATGTCTAAGTCAGAGGTACAAGGACTTTTCAATATAAAGGGGATAATGTGAAGACTATTTTCCATAGAAAAAAGAGCTGAGAACGTTTTCAGTTACATTTGACTGAAGTTTAAATTTCAGCTAAAAGTAATTTTTTAACCTCATATTGTTCTTTTGGTCTTTGTGTACTTTAGTAATGAAAATATGTTATAAAATTCTGTGGCTAAAATGGATTGACAAATCAGTTTACTGGTCTCAAAGTAATGTTGGATTCATCATAAATCCATTCCATCCCATTACTGCAATTTCTTTAAAAGATTTGCAACACATAATTTTTTTTTATCATTTCCAAAGTTTAACACAAAAACGTTCAATCTTTTCTAACATGTTCATATATGTACAGAATGGAAAATATGTACAAATTAGATCTCTTCAGTTAAAAGACTAAATTAAAATTTCTTTCATTCCAAGCTGCAAGTTATGGTTTCCCCTTTTTAAATTTTTGACCAGTGCTTCAGCAGCTTGGACGTAACATAGAACATTATCCAACTTTTGCTCAATTGTTTTCTGATCTGCAGTAACTTCTATTCAGATGGGTGACTTTCATGTAATAGTGAAATTTAACCTGGATCCTTAGCATGCAATGAGAGCACATTTGGTGTAGTGATTTAATACTCCAAACTAGAAAGTAGGAAAACATAAGTTTTAGTCCAGTGGTTCTCAACCTTTCTAATTGAAGAGCCGAGGTGGCGCAGTGGTTAGAGTGCAGTACTGCAGGCTACTTCAGCTGACTGTTCAGCAGTTCAGCGGTTCAAATCTCACCAGGCTCAAGGTTGACTCAGCCTTCCATCCTTCCGAGGTGGGTAAAATGAGGACCCAGATTGTTGGGGGCAATATGCTGACTCTGTGAACCGCTTAGAGAGTGCTGTAAAGCACTGTAAAGCGGTATATAAGTCTAAGTGCTATTGCTATTGGGCCATGCCTGCGGGTCGCCGGAAAGCCGGTAGCTACAGAAGCGGGAGACTTCGCCCACCCGCCCGGACGCCGCCATTTGGGTTCTTTTTACCCTCTGCGCATGCACAAAACATTCTGCGCATGCACAGAGGGTAAAAGAACCCAAATGGCGGTGTCCGGGCGGGTGGGCAAAGTCTCCCGCTTGTGTCACTACCGGCTATCCGGCGACCCGCAGGCACGGCCGAACTGGGAGCATTTCAACCCTGCAGTGACGGTGGCACCAAGATGGCGGGCTAACGCGCGGGGCGACCCCTGTGAAATGGTCGTTCGACCCCCAAAGGGGTCACGACCCACAGGTTGAGAACCACTGTTTTAGTCCCTCCTTAAGCACAAAGCTGGCTGGATAGGTTTCCAAGTAAAATTCAAAATGGTGGTCATTATCTAGAAAATCCGTACAATGCACTCTAAAAGGCTGCCTTAACGCATGGGCCTGATGGGCACTTGCCCGTGGGCCCCACGAGCATAGGGGCCCCATATTAATCTGTGTATGTTAACCCTTCAATGCACCTTGTATCATATAAATACAGCAACTGTATGGCTTACTGAGTATTCTTGTGTTTTTCAACACTGATTTTGTTGGAAGTGCCAATAAAATAAATATATGTTTAATTTTATCGACCATTTACATTTTTATTCCTGTGAGTAGTTGTCGTAGGGGCCCCAGTACACTGCTTTGCCCGGGGGCCCATAATGCTGTTAAGACGGCCCTGACTCTAATACAATGCACTTTAAATCCATATACAATGTGCATGTATCTATTGTTCAGATTCAAACCAGAGTCCAAGATGGAAATGGATGCTTACTTATTTCTGCCTGCTATATATTAATTACAGAATTTCCTACACAGAAACCACATGGAGAACCCTGTGCAGAATCTATGGGCTAATCTATTGCTAGGGCTCTGCCCTCTGAGACCCACAGAATAAGTACTGATGCACATTCCTGATCCATCCCATGACTTAGATCTTTATGGCCAGCTGGTCTTTGGCTGTGCCAATGTTGCTGCAACTTTAACCTTAGACTATCTACTGTCGACCTCACCCCATTCCTAAGAGGTCTGTAAGGGGCGTGCATAAGTGCACCAGCGTGCCTACCGTCCCTGTCCTACTGTCCTATTGTCCTCATTTATCTGTATTCACTTTGTTTATGTTTATGTTTATATCTATACCTGCTATCTTGTACATGTTTGACAAACAAACAAAATAAATAAAAAATAAATAAAGTACTGATGTGCAGTGGCCAAGGGGAGCATCTAACTCTTTATTTTTAAAATGAAGATGAAGAAAAATAGCCGAAGGTTAAAAAAAAAAAATCCCTATGGATTGGCTCCAAAGATTACTAGGCAAACTGTTTTTGAAAGAAATCAAGATTCTGGTGGAGTTGCCAGTGGCATTTAAACCAGCTGTTAAAATTCAAGGACAAATGGAGTATTTGAGGACTACAATTATTATGATGTTCATAAGGGAGGTAGAAGGGCAAGCAGAAACAACTATGAAATGATTCATACATCTTTTGCTAAAGAAACATTTAACTGAATAAAGAATTCACTGCAAAAAACAGTCCAAGTTTCATAAGGAGCCTGCCTGTGAATTTATCTATACAGTATCTCCATGTATGGCAGATCAACCCTGAATGAAGAACAAGAAAAATCTTGAAAGAATATTTTATAAAGCCCTGTTTTCTTCCTCTTTTGATCCACACATCTGCTTCCTCATTCAGCTTAGGAATTTCAATTCTGTTCTTGAATTTTAGACACATTGTTTAGTCTGTATACTAATAGACTCAAGTAGTATGAGCTTAATGAAATTCAGTTAATCTTTGCTCCTTATGCTTTCAAAGCATGTAACTGAAATGTACACAGGAATGTATAAATTAAGGGTACACTAAATAAAAAATAAGAATCTGACATTTCATAATATTTAATGTTGTTATTATTACTGTATTGTTTTTACAAACTCTAAATGTTTGAATAATTTTGCCGGCATGACTGCTTTTATCACTGCTTTTCAATATGTATTGGGAGAAAAACACACCCAGATACTTTACTAATCAAAGGCAAATGGATTACTAAAAATTTTAAGAAATGCCAAATCTGAAGTGAAATCACCTAATCAGTTTTATGTATAATTTAAAAAAAAAAAAACAGTTTAGTATGATACGTGGAATGAGAGTCTGGAATAACACATTTTTGTAAATCAATGAGTCTTAAGTTTTAGGAAACACAAAATATATATCTTAAAATTTCAGAATGAAGTTAATTCATTAGAAAAAATATTTTTTTTGTATTTGTTGAACCACTCACAGAACATGTTAAAAAGGCTGGATTTCAGAATGTTTCGGTTGACCATAAAGTGAGTTACTGAAGTTTTTAAAGAAATCACATGGTCATTTAAGCAAATTGGGCATACCCAAAATGATTAGGTTTTTTTTTCCTGGAAAACAACAAAAAATTGTAGTCATGCTGCAACTGATTGTAAATGTAAACTGATTGCCAAGGGCCAGAAATGCAGTCAGGTGTGGGGGAGGGGGAAGTGCAATGTGTTATCATGGTCAAAATTGCTTACAGGCTGTAAAGCACCCTTTCCAAGGCTGTCATAAACATTGAAGAATTGTTCAGTGATTGATCTTTAAGCGAGGACAGGGGGTTGGACTAGAACACCTCCAAGGTCCCTTCCAATTTTGTTATTCTGTTATTCTGTAATCATTCTGTAATTCTTTAAAATAAAAAAAAAACATATGGTCACTGCAATGATAATATGCTTAATCATGGTTTGTTGAAGAAATCACACTGGATGGGTTCCTACTAAGCCATAAAAAAGAAACTACATAATTACTTAAGGAGAAACTTCCTAATAGTGAGGATAATTAACCAGTGGAACAGCTTGCCTCCAGAAATCGTGGGCGCTCCATCACTGGATGTTTTTAAGAAGAGTCTAGGCAGTCACTTATCTAAAATGGTATAGATTCTCCTGCTTGAGTAGGGGGCTGGACTAGAAGACCTCCAAGGTCCCTTCCAGTTCATTCTCTTCTATTCACTTAGCCTGAACCCAGTTTACAAGGGGAAAACCTTGATCGCCTGTTAGGATACAACTGCAGGGCATGTTTTATTTATTTTTATTCTTAATATTATTGAAATTTAGACTTGATTTTTCTTCATGAGGAAAATCATCTAGACTTTCAGGGTAATACGATTTCAAGTGAAATAAATCTCTCAAAGAAAGTTATTGTGCAATGTATACACCATTATTTCATCTATATTTGCGAAAATTTAAAGCAGCAGCTAGTGTAATGTATTTTGAGGAAATTGTGTTTGTCTTACCCTTCAAATGCAGTACTGTTAAGGCATAATTTAGTCTCCAAAGGGGAGTGGCTGTACTTTAATTGCCAGCTATTTTGTTTACTCATCCTTATAGGAAACAATAATTTCACACAGTATGTTCTCAGGGTGGATGAATTTCAAATGCAATTAAACTCTTTGGCTTTCAATACAGTTTCTTTTTGCTGTCTTCTGTTAAGTGTATCTGGACAGTGCAGGGGTGAAATTAAGCAGGTTCTGACAGGTTCTAGTGAACCGGTAGCGGAAATTTTGAATAGTTTGGAGAACCGGAAAATACCACCTCTGGCTGGCCCCAGAGTGGGGTGGGAATGGAGATTTTGCAATATCCTTCCCCCAGGAGTGGGGTGGGAATGGAGATTTTGCAATATCCTTCCCCCAGGAGTGGGGAGGGAATGGGGATTTTGCAGTATCCTTCCCCTGCCATGGCCACCAAGCCACGCCCACAGAACCGGTAGGGGAAAATTTTGAATTTCACCCCTGGGACAGTGACACCACACACTGTATGAATCATCTGTGCGGAGTTTGCAGAAGAACTGCTAACATGCTTTGATTACCAGTTGGCAGCATGAAATGGGGAGAAGGCTACTTCACATGGGCAGAAGAAGTGTTGCTCCTCCGGGGTTTGTAAGAAAAAGCTGCTGGTCAAGGTACCCTTTTGCATCATTGTTTGGTGGCTCTCCAAAATAGTGGCCAAAATAATGGCCAACTGGCATCTCTTCAGTAGCCCTCTGGCTAGATCCAATGTTTAGCCAACTTGTGTCATTATCAGTGGAAAAAATGACTGAGTTCACCTTTCTTATACTCATCATTGCAATCATCAGAATGAATTTACAAGAGTTGTCTACCACAATGATAGATCAATCCTGTTGCTTTGCTCACAACCTCTTCCTGATAGGTTAGGCCTAGAGAAAAATTGGATTTTTGGGGGGGATTATGTGGGGGAAAAAAACATGTTTGTTTCTAATCCCCCTCCCCTTGCTGGAGAATGTTAATTTCCTCTTTCCTTGGTAATTATTCAGAGAAATATCCCTCTCCTTTGGCCAGGGGTGGGTTCTAACTTACCTCGCTGCCGGTTCGCTTCCTCCCGCACCGTGTGGCTGCACCACATGGCCGCGCGCACATGCGCAGTGAGAAAAATTCCCAAAAAAATGCCAAAAAAAAGCCAAAAACAAGATGGCGGTGCATGCGCAGTGCCGGGGACTCGGCTTCTGCACATGCGCAGAAGAAAAAAAATAGCAAAAAATTCCAAAAAAAAAATTCCAAAAAAAAAAAAATAAAAATTCCAAAAAAAAGAGATGGCAGCGTCCACAGACCGGCACCAACAGAACTGGCTCCGTGACCTCACCAGCGGTTTGTTACCGGTTCTATAGAACCGGTGCGAACCGGGAGGAACCCACCTCTGCCTTCCCCAAAGAAGATAGCTTTGGGATTAGCCTCTCCTCCTTCCATTCTTCCTCCCTTATCCCAGCTTTCTCTTATGAGTGAAATGGTATTTCCTGCCTCCTCTTTCTAATCTGGTGAAATAGTTGGAAAATAGTTTGCATTATTGTCCCATATGCTGCAATTTGCACTATTCGCCAAGACTCATTCAATAACAAGTTCATCCTCAGAACCTGTTCCCTGGCAGAAAAGATCAGAAGTCAACCTACAATGTAACTTTTCCAGAATATCATCCAGAGGTGGTATTCTGCCGGTTCGGACCGGTTCGGGCGAACCGGTAGTGGCGATCTGCGGGTGGGCCGGCCCACCTGCCCCAGCTCTATGTCATCCTATTTCTGCATGTTTTGAAGCAAAGCACATGTGCGGAAGGTCGCACGCATGCGCGGACGTGCGCTCGCTCACATTTGCGAACCGGTAGGGAAGGTAAGTGAATACCACCTCTGGTATCATCCCTTAGGCAGGAAAATGTAGTGGGGTCTCCAAAGCACTCCCCTGTCCATTTGAGCTCCACTGACTTCCATGTGATTAAAGAAACCAGTGTGGTGGCTGTGGCCATCTCTGGAGAAATCAAAATGTAACAGCAATTAAATAAACATCAGTTTATCCCTGGAAAAGGAGAGAGGGTGAGAAAGAAACACAATTCTGTCTTAATTCTCTTTGACAGAAGAGCGGACAAATTTGGCAGACTTTCAAGATTCTGTTATTATACTTTACTAATAACAGACTTCCAGTAATTCTTATGGTGTCTTTTCCTGACATGGCCTACCCCAATCTTGAAAGCTTCACTACAGTACTCTTTAATAAAAGAGCCTGCCTTTGTTCATGGAAATGGCATCAGTTCCTCAGGGCATCCTTCTGCCTGCAGAATAACTTGTTCAGGTGTAGTTACAACATTAACTGGAAAAAGGATATAGAAATAACCTGTAAAATGTCATGCTACAGCTAATCAGCCTTTGGGACTAGGGATACTTCAGCCAGCAGTTCAGCAGCCTGCAGCCCAGTCAATATGTCTTTCCTTTCATGGGAGAAACGTTTGGAGGAACCCAGCATCGATGGCTGACTTTTGCAACTCACTGTGAACTGTTCACGGTGGATCAGGCAGCATAATTTCTACAGCCAAAGTGGCTTTTATTCTGAGTCTGCTGAAAGAAGGAGCAGCCAAATAAGCCATGCCCTTCATTGAGGGCAGTGATCCATCACTGAACAATTACCAGAACTTCATGCAAAGATTTAGAGGTACAGTTAACGATTTGGTTGGGGGAGCAGCAGCAGTTTGAGAGGTTTGCAAGCTGAAACAGAGAAACCACAGAGTTCATGAGTACTTATTGGATTTTCAATTAAGTGCCAGACTGAATGATCTTGCTCAGCTTTTAGGAAGGACTTGCCGATGAACTTGAGAAATGGGTCAGAGAGACAAGGCACGCCAGCAAATCTGAAGGAACCTTTCCAACTTTGTATGTGAATTGATGGAGAACTGGAAAAGTTCAGGCACAGAAGAAATATTAAGGTTTTACAGCCTCTCTCCAGCACTGCCTCCCCCTGTGTCTTACTTGGATACTAGGTTGGAAAACCCATGCAAGCAGGATAAGTACAAAGACCGTAATCCTCAACAGAAACAGACTTCAGTTGATGTTCCTATTGTGGATCCCTGGAACAATAAATCAAGATTGGCACAACTGAAGTATAGATTTCTGACTCAACTGTAGAGTGAAGCACCTGTGGAACTGCGGACATGTGGCAAGTGGCAAACAAGTGTCTGAACCCCTCCAAAGCCTTGTCATTAAGAAACTTCCCAAGCTTTCCTCTGCACAACTCAGCAGGAGAATCCACAGACAATTAAGAAGAGCTCAGACAGAAGACAACAAGCTTTAAAGCATAACTCTGTTCTGACGCAGCTCCCGAAACACAACAAACCCTCTGAAGTGAACTCCAAGATTCCTTTAATTAGGAGTGCTGGCAGGCCCGGCAAAAAGTTTCTCACCACAAGCTAACAAGTCTGTCCGGCTGGAAGATGAATAGTTGTCTGCCACATCTATTCATCTCCGCCCCCTGCCTTTTATCCCCAGAGCTAGGGTAGGGCTTCGCTAGCAGCGGTGGCTCTTCCTTCCCAAAGATCGGCCCACAGATTTCCACTGCTCTCCTCTTCTCTGCCTTCTGTGCATCCACGCATCAGGCACTGGACCCAGCTGTTCCTCCGCTTCCTCAACAGCCACCTCCAGATCTGGGGGCTGTTGACTCTCCATCTGAGGGCTGACGGATGGCCCAGGCTCTGCCTCTGTCTCTCTCTCCACCAGCTCCACTCCCTCTTCCCCCTTGGAGCTCTCAGGTTGCCTTGATGCTGACCCTGACTCCCACATTTCCTCCTCCTCCTCTGATTTGGCTGCTGGGGGCTGGCGGCCGAAAGGCCACAACAAACTCTCTACTCTTTTAAATTCATAGATGAGGCCACAATGCAACAAATTAATTTCCTCATACACATTCGTTAGAGAAACCTATGCTGGTATAAACAATCAAGAGACAAGCACTTTGAAGTGGTTCTGTTGTATGACACACAAGTCTTGCTATTGACAATAAACAATCATACATTCTTGATATTTTATGTCACAGCTTGCTCACATGTCCTTATTATGCTTAAGCATTGATTGTCTGCAAACTTGTGATTCAGATTTTCATCGGGAGCAAGGGACAAACTCAAACTGTCAACAGCCACATTTGCAAGCCTCCCACTCTTATCCATCTCCATCTCCAGCATCATGTGTTGAATCCAGAAAAGTATTCAGAGTTTGTGGATGTATTTGGAGAAGAGGAAGCAACTGCATTGCCTCATCAAACTGTATTGTCTGTATTGTCACTTGAAGCTGACAGCTAAGATCCCAGTTAAAAGACAAGGCCCCATGTCTACCTGAGAGTTAGCGACTTTAAAAATATTTCTAGGTGAAAATGTGAAAAAAGAATCCATGCATCATCCCCATCTGCAACCTTTTTTTTTTTAAAATATAAAGATACATTCTTCTTCGATGGTTATAGACTATAGAAAAATGGCCATGAATATTTAACTGCCTTTGATCTCAAGCTTCTTAGTATAGCAGTTCTGAATAGCTGGCAATGCCCTATAGATCAGGTAATTGCAGTGTAGTCGTAACTCTGATTATGATGCATTCGACTGAAAGGAACCGTGGCATCTTCAATAAAGATTGCTTGTGATAAAAGCAGAAATTCCAGAAATTTGGAACAGCTACAAAGGACATGATTCCCCATGCCTGGTCAGGTCTGATGAGCACATTTTTTCACCATTTAAATTTTTATCACAAATATTTCTGGTCTACAAAACAAGCAAACCAGATGCACTAGAACCTGAAGGTGAGCTTGCGTACTCTTACTCCATACAACTTGGCCACACACGCAGGCAAATATTGCAGTAGGGGGATCGTTAAAAACATATTTCCATTAAGTTTTCACCTTCTGTTCATATCTGCTTAAAAAGCTGGACTCGAAACTTATTGCCCTCCCCCCGCAGTTACCAAGAAAATGATCCCAATGGCCTTTCATTTAAAATTGCCTGCTTCAATAAAGACGCATCCATCACAATGATTATAAAAAAGGTACTAGAATGTGCAGAGATGAATGAACTAACGATGGAATTGAGAGAGAGAGAGAGAGAGAGGAAACAATGTATTATAAAATATGGAACAGATGATATGATTGGCTTGAAAAGAAAAGTAAAATTAATGTTTAAAGTAATATAGGACGATGTAACAAAATGAAACCAATGTAATTTTAGAGTCTAAATGGTTGTAAATCAATGTCCAAAATGTATAAAGGAATAGATGGATATAAGAATGTTTAAGTAAAAAACAATAGCCCTAAATATGGAAAATGTAAAATCAAGAAAGAAATTCCGATATCGTAAAGCTGTATTAGTGAAACTATGTTTTGTTTTTTAAATGTGGAAATTTTCAATAAAAAGTATTTAAAAAAAATAAAAATAAAGACGCATCCAGTCTTCCATTCGGTGTCACTTGTTTATGAGGAGTTCCCTGTCGTTTATCTTCTAAAATCTATCCCTTCTACACCTGACCTACCTTGAAGGAATGACACTATGTGATGAATACCCTCCCTTTTTTATGCGCATCATATGGATGACATATCATATGTATGACACACAGGACTTTGTGTGATCATGACTGACATCTTCATTTGCTTTTACATTCCTTCCACCTTGGGTATCGCTTGAGGTTCTCCAGATGAAAAGGGTCTTCCAACTCATATTCCCCATCCCAAATGAATGTTTGTGACTTGCAAGGTGCTTATTTAATTATCCCAATAACAATAGCAATAGCACTTAGACTTATATACCGCTTTACAGTGCTTTACAGACCTCTCTAAGCGGTTTACAGAGTCAGCATATTGCCCCCAACAATCTGGGTCCTCTTTTTACCCACCTGGGAAGGATGGAAGGCTGAGTCAACCTTGAGCCTGGTGAGATTTGAACTGCCAAATTGCAGGCAGCCAGCAGTCAGCAGAAGTAGCCTGCAGTACTGCACTCTAACCACTGTGCCACTGTGGCTCATATCCAGAGGTGGTATTCAGCCAGTCCGGACCGGTTCAGGCGAACCGGTAGCGGCAACTGCGGGTGGGCCTGCCTGGACGTAATGCCGTCCAATTTAGCCATGTTTTCAAGGCCGGGCGCATGCGCGGAAGGCACGTGTGTAAGTAAAGCGCATGCGCGGAGGACATGCGCATGTGCGGAGGTGGGAGCGCTCACATTTGCGAACCGGTAGGGAAGGTAAGTGAATACCACCTCTGCTCATATCATATAATGTGTAAGGATTTAATGTTTTTACAATAAACATTTCAGAGAGTGCCAATATAGTTTCTGTTTGAAAGCCAAAGAGCTTAGCAGAGTCTTCTGATTTTTGCTATCTGATCATTTTTCTTATAAAAGGCCTCAGCTAGTGTTAATATATAAAAACAAAGTATAAGAGGTTGGATTTGGATTCAAAATGCCCCAAGATACAAATAAGCATGATTAAGTGCCTTTATTCCATAAATATAGCTACAGTTTTAGCCTGAAAGCATTTACTATCCCATTAATATATGAACGTGATTTGGAGCAGTGAAAACTTCTCATAAATAATTATGATCCATCTTCAGTTTTATTCTATGTGGGGTTAAAATTAGAAAGTATTATTAACTACTTGAGAGGATAGCATTCCAGTTAGCTCTTGTATATTAACTAAGATACATTCTATGATCCCAAGAGTTTATATAAATAACATGATATCTCTGTAGATTTCTTAAAGAGTTCTGGTAGTTGCATTATATTGGATACAAGATATATTCTATGATCATAAAAGGTTTATATAAATAACATAATGTCCCTGTAGGTTTCTTAAAGAGTTGTAGTTGCATTATATTGGACACAACATTATTATACAGGTTTTTTTAAAAAAATTCTGTCATGATCTAATGCAAACACATTAAACCAATCAAACAATTGACTAGGGACAATTGTTGAAGGAATGCTAACATTGTGATATTCTTTTTGATGCTGAGTTTCTGCACTAAGGAATGGATCTGAACTGCGTCACACACTATGTTCCAACAGTATTTTTTTTTTCTTATATTCATTGTCATATATGTACTGAGGAACTATAGAAGCTAAATAAAGCCAATTCGGATGATACATTCATATGGTTGAATTACATTGTTTATCAAAGGACTTTAAGGTCAGATTAAAATGTTTTTATTTTAGTTCTGGTATTTCATTCTATCTGCAAGAGTGGTGATGTGGTCTAGAGATGGAGCTCTTGCCTCACAATCAGGAGGCTGTGAGTTGGATCCTAGGAGGCAAATATTTCTCTCTCTGGGCACAATGAGAATGTATCTGCTGAACATAGCTCCGCATTGGCGACAGGAAGGGCATCCAGCCATTAAATACTCTGCTAGCTCCATTCAGTTGCCCAGACTCCACCCCACAAGGGATTATGGGGTTGTTAAATGATGATGATGATTTCATTCTATCTGCAGCCTGAATAGCCCAATTCCAAGCGCAGTCACAAGTCAATTAGGATAAATTTTAGGAAGAAGTTTCTTTAGAAACTATTTATTTATTTATTTATTTATTTATTTGTCAAACATGTACAAGATAGCAGGTATAGGTATAATCATAAACATAATCAAAGTGAATACAGATAGATGAAGACAATAGGACAGTAGGACAGTGACGGTAGGCACGCTGGTGCGCTTATGCACGCCCCTTACAGACCTCTTAGGAATGGGGTGAGGTCGACAGTAGACAGTCTAAGGTTAAAGTTTTTTGGGTTTGGGGAAGAAACCACAGAGTCAGGTAGTGAATTCCAGGCATTGATCACTCTGTTGCTGAAGTCATATTTTCTGCAGTCGAGTTTGGAGCGGTTTACATTAAGTTTGTATCTATTGTGTGCTCGTGTATTGTTGTGGTTGAAGCTGAAGTAGTCATTGACAGGTAGGACATTGTAGCAGATAATTTTATGAACTAGGCTTAGGTCATAACGAAG
>QLTV01014916.1:3237290-3259634 GCA_003457575.1 Thermophis baileyi | reverse complement strand
GTTTATGATTGATTCCATGACTTTGCAGGTGACGCAACATAATGAGATTGGTCTGTAATTTTCGACGTTGCTGGGATCTCCTTTTTTGAAGATAGGGATGACTGTGGCTAGTGACCATAAGTTGGGTAAGGAGCTAGTCCTGAAAGATTTATCAAAGATTATGCTAAGAGGTTCAGCTAAGGCTGTGGAGAGCTTTTTTAAGAAATATGCACATAGTCCATCAGGTCCAATAGATAGAGATGGTTTTAGGTTGCGTAATGCCTTTGCAACGTTATCTAACTATTTAAAAGATTCCCATTTATCTATGGCCAACAGAGGAATTCTACCTGCTCAGTTAGGGAAGTCTGAAGTAAAATGATTCACTTTACAAAGGCTCGTGTTTGCAGAACAAAAAGCAGTTTTTACTTTTCCTTTTTCACATATATATATATTTCTTTATTTGAACATGCTCCCTCCCTCAAAAACCAGGATCGGAATTCATTTTCTCCCTTTCAGCTTTGCATCTGGAGAAAGGAACTACGTATTTCTGGTTTTGCCCATGGATATTACATGAACAAAGACAGGAAGCTTTAAAACATCAAAAGGCTTTAGGAAGACTTTAAAGAATCATCTCACTTTTTGCCTGTTTTGAGCTGTGAGATCAAATGGCCAAGAACTGTGCCGTTTTCCTGAAGGAGGGTCTCAATTTCACAGGGAGATTTTCAGCTATCCTGTAGCACCAAGACATCAGAAATTCCCCTTCAGGGAAAGTATGCAGTCTTATTCTGCCCATTTCCTTTCTTTCAATGTACTTTGTGTTTTATTATAATACTGCAGGAGGCATGAATTTTTAGTGAAACAGACTTCTTTTCTGTTTTCCCCAGTATCAATTCTATGCCATCTATTCTAGATTTTAAAGTCAAATGAATAAAGAAGATATCAGATTTCTTCTCCTGAAATTGCCAGCACTACGCAATGTGGTGAATTCCTCATACCAAATCAGATTGATTTAATGATGAAAGGTGAAAATCACAGAAGCAATGACCAAATACAAACAAGACGCTGTAATGATCATATAAAACCTAAAAAATTAAGTCTTAAAAAAGGGATATCTTTTCAAGGACATTGCTGCAGATGGAAACTTAGCAGCTCAACCAGAAGCATTTGACTGAATCTCATTTCTATAATCACAAGTATTCACTGATAATTATTACCATGCAATCCAGTGGTGGATTGCTACCAGTTCGCACCGGTTCAGCGAACCGGTAGCGGCGGCGTCAGGAGGCTCCGCCCACCCACCCGGACGTCATCAAAAATGCTCTGCGCATGCGCAGAAGCATTGCACGCGTGCTCCCATTCCCGGACCGGTAGCAAAGGTAAGAGAAACCCACTACTGATGCAATCTATATTATTTGAATATACATAAATACATATAATAAATGCCATGTAAGTATTGTGGCTTATGAATGGAGGAAGTGGGGGGAAATTAGATATAAAACTCTGTGGAGAAATTAGTCGGTTGGAAAGCTGAAAAGCAGAAGCAATAGGTAGGCTCTGAGTTGCCAAAAGAGAAATAACAGCAACACTGGTATCTCAAAAATAATGACTTCTCTACAAACCAAATAATTTGCTGAAGGTTGGAAAGACTTATGATATGAAACAGCTCAACTGACCAACACTAGGCTTCTGGAGCTCCCTAAAGCACTGAACTTGAGGAGAAATCTTTACCTCCATCGATAGCTGTAATGCTGCCAAGATAAGTAAATTGTTGGACTTGTTCTATAGCCTGGCCACAGACTGTCTAGACTCTAGACGGACCATTTAAAAATGGAAAACCTAGCCCCGTGATGACGAACCTATGGCACGCGTGCCAGAGGTGGCACACAGCGCCCTCTCTGTGGGCACATGAGCCGTCGCCCCAGTTCAGCTCCGCTGCGCATGTGCACGCGCCTCCCGCCAGCCAGCTGGTCTTCGGGTCTCTGCCATGCATGTGTAAGGGGGGCGCGTGCAGGGGGGCGCATGCGGGGGGCATGCACAGATGCATGGGGTGGCACATGCGGGGAGGGCACGCGCATGCGTGGGGGACAGGGCACATGCAGGGCTGCATGTACATGCACGGGGGTGGGGCGCATATGCAGGGGCCACACGCGCATTGCATTTTGGGGGTTTGGGTGCGCACGCTTTGGGCACTCAGTCCGGAAAAGGTTAGTCATCACTGACCTAGCCTATTCAGGTTATCTGCAAGATACCCTTCCAGTTCTCAGTGATCTGAGATTATGCATGACATTGTGTGTGTGTGTGTGTGCACGCATCTGGTTGTCTGTCTATATCAAGGGTGTCAAACTCGATTTCATTGAGGGCCTCATCAGGGTTGTGTTTGACTTCGGGGGGTGGGGGTGGGGTGGGGGTGTCCAGCTTGACATCACTCATGTTGGGGGTGCCTGTGGTGGCCCGAGCGCTCTGCCAGCGAAAACAGGAGCCCGAGCTCTGTTTTTGGCTGTGACAGCCTCCTGCACTCCTCTGCCAGTGAAAACAGAGCTCGGGGGCCAGGCACGGATCCGGCCCGCGGACCCCTGGTCTATATATATGTGTGTGTGTGTGTGTGTGTGTGTGTGTGTGTGTGTTGCAACTTTAATATAATAATTTGTTGATTATTAATGCAACTTTTCCTAATGCACATATTTTCTGCATTGCAGAAGAGTTAATTCAGAGAGTGCAAGTTTATCAGTCTCCTTAAAAATCCACACCAAACGAACTTCTTCCTTCCCACTGATATTCACTTCTAATATTAAAATCATTTCAAACTCATTTAAATTTGTAGCAGGATATGAAGCTCCTTAATAGTAATAATATCCTTTTTTTTTTAGGCTGGCTAGTCAAAGTAAAACTCATGGAATATAACAGTTCTGTATTTTGAGCAGGCAAATTTAATTAAACATTTAGTATTTAGACTTTCAATCTTTTCCTGTTCATTATTCATCTATTTTGCTGTAACAATATGTTATGCTGATACTGGTGGAAGAAGATAGTAATATATTGGCATTCTGTTCAGCTTTTTTCCATACTTACCCTATCAGTTTTTCCTTCTGTCTGAATACTGGTGCGACTGTGGGCATCATGGTCTTCTTCAAGGTCAGATACGTCTTCTAACTCCTCTGGGCTCTGGAAAAAAAATAGCAATAGCACTTAGACTTATATACCGCTTCACAGTGCTTTACAGCCCTCTCTAAGCGGTTCACAGAGTCAGCATATTGCCCCCCAACAATCTGGGTCCTCATTTTACCCACCTCGGAAGGATGGAAGGCTGAGTCAACCTTGAGCCTGGTGAGATTTGAACCGCCGAACTGCAGCTAGCAGTCAGCTGAAGTAGCCTGCAGTGCTGCACTCTAACCACTGCGCCACCTCGGCTCTTCCCGTTATCATTCAATTCTGCCATGGAAGGTATCTTTTGTTGTTGTTGTTAGTTGCGAAGTCGTGTCCGACCCATCGCGACCCCATGGACGACGTTCCTCCAGGCCTTCCTGTTCTCTACCATCCTCTGGAGTCCATTTAGGCTCACGCCTACTGCTAATCTGTGGATTATTTCTTTTGGGCATCTTTTATTATCACTTAACCACATTTAAACTAGATTCCCAAAAGGAATTGGAGAGGTTGTTCTAGGCTTCTTCTGCTATCTAAGAAGCATAGATATTCTTTATCCCGCAGCATTTTAGAGATTTACAGTACAGTAATAATAACACATGTTACGTTTCTCATAATTGTACATGGTTTGTATGCTGATATTATCAAACATTTCATCATTACGATATTGCAATATATTTATGGGTATAGAAACCTACTTTTATTGGCTAACGTATGAAATGTACTATTTCACCAGATTTTTCTAAAAAAAAAATAATAATTCTAAAAAACTTCTAATACATTATTGTATGATCTCTTGTTTTTCTTCCCCTACAAAATATACAAAATTACATTTCTTAAAATCAAAATGTGGCTTGAAATGTGCTATTTTTTATATTTAGAGAATTATGTAAGACATTTTTCAAAGCAAAAATACATATGAGAATAGTGCTATAAAAATGATTGTGTTTGTGAAAGAGGCCCATACAAAACAATGCTATGTTAAGCAAAAGGCTTACAGAAATGAACAGATTAGAAAACATCCAGAAAGCCTATTTTAGATTTCTTTCAGAGTTGGATGTTTTTCAGGAAAGGAAACAAAACAAATGTAAAGGAGGAATAAGGATATGCAAAAATGTATAGCTTTTGCCACTCCTAGCCCAGGGGTCCCCAACCCCCAGGCCACGGGCCAGTACCAGGCTGTGGCCTATTCAGAACTGGGCTGCATGAAAAGGGGGCTGGTGCGAATGCACAGCTCTATTCGTGAGAGTGGCGCCCCAAAGACTTGACTTCTGTCTTGTGTGAGTGGAGCTGTGCGTGCGCGCCAGCCCACCGCTTGGGCGACCTGGTTCCCCTCTCCCTCCCCCAGCCAGGCCGCTAAGCCACCTGCTCCCGATGCTCCAAATGTAGACCAGTGAGAGCATAGGCTGAGTGGGACATCCAAACCTTGCTCAGCTTCGCTGACTCACCAAAGCTGCCTGCACAGGACACCCAATCCGCTTTTGGAGGGTTGGGCAGTGTCGGTGAGTCTGAAGGACCATGAGACCATGCCCCCCAAAGGCTTTTTTTCTCCATGCCAAAAGCTTCTGCAAACGGTCAAAAGACTTTGGGGGAGCAATCTCGCACTGCTTCAGGTCTTCCGTCCCTTTGCAAAAGCTTTTGGCATGGAGAAGCCTGAAAGAGTGTGAAACCGTGCCCCAAAGGCTTCTCTTCTCTCTTGCATGAGTGGAGTTGCACTTGCATGTGTGCACCCACTAGCCCACTGCTCATGCAACCCAGTTCCCTTCTCCTTCCCCCCAGCTAGGCCGCCAAGCCACAAAGGTATGAAGGGCGGACACTGCAACCCTACACCGCCTGGAAAATGACCGACACCGAAAAACATTGTGTGGTGTGGGAAAAGGAGGCATATGCCATTCGATGGGTGCTGCTGACTTGGAGGCAGTTCCTAGAAGGCAGTAAGATTCCGTTCAAAGTGTGGATTGACCACAAGAACTTAGAAGCCCTAAAAACCCCAAGGAAGCGGTCCACTAAGCAAGTGCGATGGGCTCAATACTTTAATTAGTTCAATTTCACCCTTCAGTACTTGCCAGGGGGGGAAGAATTTCCTTGCTGATGTGCTCTCTCGGATGCCCCAATGCAAAAGCACCCGAGAGGAAATAGTTAACTCTATTACCACCCCCCCGGCAACTGGCAGCGCAGGTCTCAGTGAGGTGTTGGCCGCTAGCCACTCCTCAGCCAGCATACAGCATGCTGACCCAATGGGTAAAGGAAGCCCTGAAGGAAGATGAATGGTTCAAAGACCACAAAGCAGATCTGACAATGAGGGAGGACCCGGCATGGAAAGGAGACAAGCTGTATGTTCCAGCCAGCCAGAGGACTCAGATCCTCCAAAGAAGCCATGACGTAAAGCTGGCTGGCCACTTCAGGTTTGTAAAGAACCTTCACTTGGCAAAAAGGTTCTGGTGGCTTAAGATGAAGAAAGACATAGAAAACTATGTAACCAGCTGCCTGATGTGCGTGTCCATGAAGCAATTGCCAGGAAAGACTCCTGGGTTGCTACAGCTGGTGGTCAAACCTAGCAGGCCATGGGAGGAAATCGCCGTGGACTTTATAGTGGAATTGCCTGAGAGTAATGTGAGTGCCATAATTTGGACTGTGGTTGACCTGTTTTCAAAGCAAGCGCACTTCATCGCATGTCCAAAGCTTCCCTCAGCCTGGAGTCTGGTCAAAATGTTCATGTAGCACATCTACCAGCTGCATGGAGTGCCAAGGCACATCATTTCAGACTGGGGTGGGTGGGTGCAGTTTAAAGCAAAGTTCTGGCAGGACTTCATAAAGCATATAGGGTCAGCTCAGGCACTGAGTTCAGGATTCCATCTGAGCACCAATGGTGTGTCAGAATGAACTAATGCAATAGTGGAGCAATACCTACGTTGCTATGTAAGCTATCAGCAAACCAATTGGGCGGAGCTCCTACCTTTCACTGAAGTGGCTTATAATAACTCAGTGCATAGTAGCACTGGATTCACCCCCTTTAAAGTGACCACGGGAGTTGAGTTTGTGACAATGCCAGAATTTTCAAGGGAACCCCCTCCCTCAGTAACATTAGCTGAATGGATGGATACCCTGAAAGCTGCTTGGGGAAATGTACAGAAAGCCCAGAATAAAACCAGGGAGTCACAAAAGAAACAGGCAGATCGGAAAAGGGCCCTCCAGAAAGAGTTCAGGATTGGGGAGAAAGTATACTTCTCTACTAAATACCCAAAGCTAAACCAACCTTGTAAGAAACTGGGTCCCAAGTACACAGCTCCATTCCCAATTGTTCGAATTATAAACTCAGTTACAGTGGAATTACAGTTACCTAAGGTACTTAAGACGAGTCCACCTGGGATTCCACTGTAGCTTATTGAAACCCTTCCGAGGCTCTAAGTTAAAGCCAGTTGAAGGGGAACCTCCGCCTCCCATGTTGGGGGGGGGGAAGAAATACTATGAGATAAAGGAGACACTGGACTCAAGGTTCTTTAAGGGGAAATTACAATACTTAGTGCAGTGGAAAGGATATCCTTCAGTTGAAGCTGAGTGGGTAGGTGCAGTTAGCGCAGACAAATTAGTAAGAAGGTTCCATGCAAAATACCCTCAACGACCAAATAGATTAGTGAAGGCTAAGACTACCTAAGTAACAATATTAATCTATGCTTAATGTCTTCCAGGTGCCCGTTTCCTTCAGGGGGCCAGCATGTCAAGATTGAACCACTTTGCTTCTTTCAAACCTTAATGCCTTTCAACTTGCCAATGAACTGGGGGGAAGGAAAGGGGAAATAGAATGCTGAGAATGTACGCAGAGATTGTGAGAGCTTGGCGACCATCAAGGTCACTACTGCAGATGCTGGAGAAAGAGATGGACTGTTCCCATAACAAAAGGACATCTCATAATTGGGCAATGTGATCACCCAGGGGTGGGGAGAAGAGGAAGCTATTATTTAACTAGGGAAGTAATTGAGCGGGGAAAACCAGAGCTGGTTTTGTTTCTTCAGCACCAATATCGTGTATCCAATAAAGTTTTACTTTTGGGAATTCAAAGCTCCCGAGAGTGTTTCCTTATTTTGGGTTCACTAGTCAGACAGTTGACACATCCTTTCTCCATCATTTTTCCTTCACATTCACATACTTCCGTCTACCACATTCCACACTCTTCCCACTCACCTTCCTCTGCACTCTTTAACACATACAAGACCCTCTGTCAGCCTATTCATCAGCCTTCATCCATCATGTTTGCCACCACTAACCCTGAAAATTCAAACTTGACATTTCTTCTGTTCTTTCCACCATTAGTTCACTCATCAAAAATCTGTTCATCCTCCTCAAGCCTCAATAAGGGTTTATTAATCTCCAAAGCACTGGTCATGTTCTGATGCCATTTTTATTGCTGTTTTATTTTTCAAAACAGAAATAGAAAAATCAATTTTTTTATTGTATGGCTATCTTGGAAGAATTCTGTGAACCAGTTGTGATGCTGTTTCTTTTTCTTTATTCTCCTGAGTCAGAAATCCCTCCCCTCCCCTTTGCTTCTCCTCCCCTCCTCTCCCCTCCTCTCCTTTCCTCTTCTCTCTTTTCTTGGTCTAATTCCTTTCTTTTTTTTTCTCTCCCAGGAAGTTTCACATATACCAGTAGTGGGTTCTAAAACCCTTTACTACCGGTTCGTGCGCATGCAACGCTTCTGCGCATGTGCAGAAGTGTCCCGGGTGGGTGGGCGGAGCCTCCCGGGTGGGTGGGTGGAGCATCCCAGGTGGGTGGGCGGAGCCTCCCGCCGCTGCCGCTACCGGTTCTAAGAACCGGGCCGAACCGGGAGCAACCCACCGCTGACATATACAGTATAAGAAATGCCATTACCTCACTACAGTAAGTTTTAAACAGCAGTAAAATGAGGCCGCAAGAGTTCATGCAGGGTCATGTTAACAGGTTGCCATCTTGCTTCTTACTTCATATTATTACTATTATAAATTATATACTATATACTAAATTATTACTATATTAATTTATTTTTATGTAGTGTTATTGCATTTTAAGTCTATTTTTTAGCTTTATTAATAATTACAAGTTTATAGATTTTTATTATAGTTTTATTTTATTCTCTGCCCTAAAGGCCACAATAAAGTTTCATTGTGTAATTGTATAATTTTACTTCTATGGAATGATTACTCATGAGGAAGTGCTATATTTTGAGCTAACAGGAAATTAATTTGATTACACTATTTTGTGCCTACTCAATTGTAAATTTCCTTTCTAAGTGCTGAAGAACAAAACAATGTATCTGTTTTCATAAGAGCATTAAACTATGTTTGAATGCACCTCTCACACATTTTGTATATGTCACTTAATGGAAATTCAAAAACACATTACTTACCACATATAAATAAGAACCTTTTTAAAAAAATTTCTGGATGGTTTATGCAATGATTCTTATGTGTGGTATTTACCAAAAGTTGGCCACAATACCTTCCAATACCAATGAAATTCAAATGGCATCAATTCGTTGAAATAGGGGGTATAAGCATCAGCTTGTATATTTTTTTTATTTTTCATTACATTTGGAAGTATGTAGGACTTACATTTTTAAAGGATACTTAGCTATTCTCTACAATATGTATATATTTTAAGTGGACATATTATGGATCATTCATAAAGAACATAATTTGAGTCTTTTAAAAACGAAATGGAAATATTATTCTCACGTGTTTGCTCTGCTTGCTTTTCAAAATATATTTGATGACTAAATCTGAAGCAGCTTTTTCATATGCTAGTATAACTGAAACGTTTACTGTTATCTGTCCCGGGGACAAGCTTTCTGCAGGAGTCCTAAATAATCCACAATGAAAAGAGCTTAGCATTATCAGAGACTATGAATAGGTTTGGGAGCAGAGGTGTCCGGGATAGGGAAGGGATCAAAAGTCAGGATAGCACTTGCAATCATGTGATTTATATCCCACACCGTGTCATATGTGCAAGATGTATAAAAAAGAAGTAGGACCCCTCATGGAGTCAAGACAGCCATATTGACTTTTTCGACCTACATCTCCCACAGACTTACTGACTGAGAGGAATCAGGAAAACCATATTTTCCATCTTGTGTTCGTGATGCATACCAAAAAATCCACTTTATCTATAACAAAAGAACTGAATAGTTCTGAACATATTAGTTGAGAGGCTTTTAAGTCACTTGAGTGGATCCAGGGGTGGGCTTCAAAAATGTTAGCAACGGGTTCTCTGCCTGGTTGCTGGGTGGGCGTGGCCATGGTGGGCGTGGCCTAGTCAGCCGCCTGCACCATGGTGGGAGGGGGCATTTTCACCCTCCCCGGACTCCGGAGGCTCTCTGGAGGCCGGAAACGGGCTGTTTCCGACCTTTTGGAACTTCCGGGAGGTCCATTTTTCGCCCTCTCCGGGCTCCGGAGGCTTTCCTCGAGCCTCCAGGAGGGCGAAAACAGCCTCCCCTGGGTTCTAGAGGCCCTCCGGAAGCCGGAAATGTGCCCGTTTCTGGCCTTCCGGAGCCTCTGGGAGGCCCATTTTTTGCCCTCCCCGAGCCTACGCAGGAGGGGAGGGGCCAGTGAGGAGTGGGATTTGGGGGTTTGCCGAACCGCGCAGAATCTTCACTAGAGGATCGCCCGAACCCAGGCGAACCCGGAGCAGCCCACCCCTGAGTGGATCCCATTCCCCAGAACTAGAGGAACACATCCATGTTGTTTCCTCTGCAATAATAGGAATGTGGTTTCCTCTTGTATTGTTTTGGGAAGGTTTCAGGGGGGGTTAGCCCTAGTGTAGGGTTTCATGGTACTCTTCCAAGTATTACTAAGTGTGACATTTCTGACAATCAGCCATGTGATGCTTTATATCTATGTTAATGGTGCCTTATTCAACAATCCTCAGTCTCTTCTGTTAAAGAATGTATGCCAGTTTGCTTCCCATGGTATGGGTTTGCATATCATGGTCAATGTGATTTTTAAATTATATTGGGATAACTGCTGAGTAAACAAACAGTTTAGTATGTGATTTTCCATAATAGGGTATGTACAGTATTATATTTTGGTGGTATAACCGGGGTGAAATCCAGCAGGTTCTGACAGGTTCTGGAGAACCGGTAGCGGAAATTTTGAATAGTTTGGAGAACCGGTAGTGGAAATGTTGAGTAGTTAGGAGAACCGGCAAATACCACCTCTGGCTGGCCCCAGAGTGGGGTGGGAATGGAGATTTTGCAGTATCCTTCCCCTGCCACGTCCACCAAGCCACGCCCACCAAGCCACACCACGCCTACCAAGCCACGCCCACAGAAACGGTAGTAAAAAAAATTGGATTTCACCACTGGGTATCACTGTTCCTGTTTTACATTGCAGAATCTACACTTTACACTCTCTTTTTTATTCAAGTAAATGACAAATAAATTCATTATTCATAGTGAAGAGTAAGATGATTCTCAATGTATCCAAGAAATGAAGAAGCTTCATACCCAGAGCCACAGCTGCCATACATGTAGTGTAGGAATAACTTGACTAATGTAAACCTAGAATCTGGCTGGACTGCAAGGAGGTTTAAGTTTCATAGTGTCTTTCAAAGCTTACTTCAGCTCAGAGGGCACAGTCAAAGCCAGCAGACAGAAATATAAAACATAGATGGGGAAAAGTTGTTGGAGAACATTGTATTTCACAGCTACCAGTTATCAGGTAAGCTATGTGACATACAAAATATGCACATACAAAAATGACAACACATACAAAGCAACTCCTAAGATGCTTTCATCTTTTTAAAATCATCATTTATAGAATGGAATAGATCAATTTAGCTAAGTATAGCAATGGTGGACTTTTGGGGTATGGACAGAGAAAATTGCACAGATTGCACAAATATTTACCTTTTCCATTTTTAAAATTATAGGGTATGGTCCGAAATTGTAAAGCATGCATGGGTTTCTTCTTAACTGCAGAATATTTCTTTGCTTTAGACCAGGGGTAGGTTCTAACTTACCTCGCTGTCAGTTCGCTTCCTCCCGCGCCACATGGCCACGCCTCGTGGATGCATGCGTGCTTTGCGTGCGCGCACATGCGCAGTGCAAAAAAATAACACCCCCCCCAAAAAAAGCCGAAAACAAGATGACGATGCATGCACAGTGCCAGAAACTCGGCTTTTGCGCATAAGAAAAAAAAAACCAGAAAAAAATCCAAAAAAAAAATTTCCCAAAAAGAAAATTAAAAAAAAAATTTAAAAAAAAAAAGATGGTGGCGTCCACGGACCGGCATCGACCGAACCGGATCTGTGATGTCATCGTGACATCACCAGCAGGTCACTACCGGTTCGGGCAAACCGGTCCGAACTGGGAGGAACCCACCTCTGCTTTAGACTTGCCAGAGTGAAGATCCTCCAGAAGGAGATACCTTAAATTTCTGGTTGTCTGGTGACTGGAGTAGGCTTTCCTATAAATGGGGGACATATTTTGCTGGAAGAACACACTGAGCCTCTCAGTCCAGATCCCATCATGGGGCCTAGAAAGGATGTCTGTGAATCTTGCATCTCCAGTCCTACGATTCTGGAAAAAAAAACAACTCCAAAGCCTTTCAGCTTAAGGTAGTGCTGGCTGGCTGGGATTTTTGGAGGAGTTGAAGATTTGCCTTTTCAAAAACAGCATGAAGTATTTGTTAGAATAGCATTACAGTTTGTTAGGTTCTTATTCAAAATGGTGGAAACTCTGCCATGAAACTGATTTTCAGCAGCTGCAGTCAAAAGTACTCCAAGGCAGGGGTGAAATGCTCCTGGTTTGGGCGTGCCTGCCGGTGGTCGGGGAGCCGGTAGCGATGGCAGCGCGAGGCTTCGCCTGTTGTGGCTTGCCCAAGTCCCGCACAGCTGCTCATGGATCCGGAAGACCAAGAACCGACCATGGGGTGGCAAGAGCAGTCTGTATCTCTGGCACCTGAGTCCGAGACCAAGGAGGACGCAGGGCCAGAGGACGATACTCAATCAGGGCTTTCTGCACCTCCCCAGCAGGAGTTAAGTGACTCCAGTGAAGAGGAGGAACCTCTGATTGATGCTAGGGCACGCAGGGCAGCTAGCCGGCAAGAGTGGCTTTGTAGAAGGAGGTCTCCTCACAGGTAAACCTGCAGGCAGAGGGGCCACGCCCTAAGACTATATAAGGTTGAATCACAATGGAAACTGTTGCTGGAAACAACACACGTATTTTACCTGACTACTGTTTACACTTTTGGTGATATCAGTTGGACTAACTCCAGTCCGGGCTCTCGGCCAATTCCAGCAAGTGAGGAATTTAAGGACTTAATGATCTGTTTGTGTTTTTTTGTATTTGAAATCCTGGCCAAAGTGTTATGTGATTTGCAACAAGCACTTTGGGAGAAACCTGGAAATTAACTTATTACTAAGCATTTATTGGTGATAAAGCCTTCTTTATTTTGGACAACAGTGTGTGTGTGTCGTTTCCTGGGGGCTTGCCGCACTGGGTCACAACATCGCCCACCCGCTCGGATGCCGCCATTTGGGTTCTTTTACCCTCTGCGCATGCGCAGAACACTTTGCGTATGCTCAGAGGGTAAAAGAACCCAAATGGTGGCGTTTGGGTGAGTGGGCGAAGCCTCGCGCTGCCGTCGCTACCAGCTCTCCGAACACCGGCAGGCACACCCAAACCGGGAGCATTTCACTCCTGCTCCAAGGTGTAAACAGGGAGGTCAGAATCCACACGAAGCCCTGAAGCTTCATCTTGCTGACCCAATATTATTCTATGCGAAAACTTACTCGCCCTGTTCCAGCCAAGAGTTTAAAATGTTTAATGTTATAGCCTCAGCAGAAGAAAGATTTAGTAGTGGGCTCCAAGATTTGCCTAAATACAAAACCAAAAAAGGAAACATGGGGAGAAAAAAAACCATAAAATAAGGAAACTTAAGCAGTGCAATGAAAACTAAATGTGCTCCCCAGTCACAAAGTCTTGGGAAGTCCATTAAATAAGAAATGAAAAAGGGTGTCTCCATATAGGAGTGTTAGAAACAGAGGTGGGTTCTTACTGGTTCTATCCGGTTCTTTAGAACCATCAGTAACTCGCCGATGACGTCACGGAGCCGGTTCTGTCGGTGTCTCAGTGGGCGCCGCCATCTTGGATTTTGCTTCTGCGCATGCGCAGAAGCTAATTTTTGCTTCTGCGCATGTGCAGAAGCTATTTTTTTATTGCTGCAGGCACAAGCGCACGCGGAAAGCGCGACCCTGAGCAAACCAGCGGCAAAAGGATCCAGAACCCACCTCTGGTTAGAAAGGAATAGTAAAGGAAGATCAGTTGTGACTGTGCAAATGAAACATTGCCCTCCTTGTACATGCATCTTGGCCATCCCAACTGACAGTTTCACTCTCCCTGAGATGCCTGTGCCCCCACCATAACATTTTATTACGACCCTTGTTCACTTCTACTATTGGAGGGACGTGAACATTTGTTTTTCAAATTCATTGTCTTTCATTCTCAAAAGACTAGAGTAAGTAATTCTTATACAGCATGTAAAAGATTGGCCTCTTCCAAAACAAAAACTGATTTATATATATATACAATAGCAGTCTATACAAACAAGAAAGAAGAGTGCTTGGAATATGCTTAAAAGCTCATCCGTTTTTTTTTTCCTATATAAACAAGGCACATACTTTGTGGTGATATGATATTTAATGGCTTGAATGTGGAACATCTTCATTATATGCAACTGAAGTTTTTAGGGTATCGTCATCATTTTAGCCATTGGCTATCCACTGCAGGATGAAAGCCGAATAGAATAGAATAGAATAGAATAGAATAGAATAGAATAGAATAGAATTTTTTATTGGCCAAGTGTGATTGGACACACAAGGAATTTGTCTTTGGTGCATATGCTCTCAGTGTACATAAAAGAAAAGATAAGTTCGTCAAGAATCATAAGGTACAACACTTAATGATAACACTTCTGCATGTTTCCAACCAATACCGGTCATGCGCTTTCTTTTGCCAATTGGGCCCGCAATACTTGCTGATGTCACCGATCATCGATCGTTTTAGGTCTCTTTCGTGGACGCTTTTTATCAAGTGGGATCCATTCTATGACTGACTTGGTTCACCTGTTCTTCTTGCTTATCTGACCAACCTATTTCCATTTCAATTCTTTTACTCTCTTGAAGATACGGTACACTTTCTTTTATTCTCTAATCCATGTACAGGTCTTTCTATCATGTCTTGTAATGCCAAGCATGTATCTTTCCATGGCTCTTTGCTCCACTCGTAGCCTTTGTATCGATTGTGAGGTTAGTGAATGAATGAATTTCAATACATTTATAGTTTGTCGTATCACATTGGATGTATAAAATATTTCACTGGAGTAGTATTTCAGAGGTGTTTTTACTGAGTCCCTCAAAATTTCATTGGTAAGGTTTATCCCTGCCTTCTACCCTGTAAGCTATGATTTCTTGGCACCACTAGAACATGTCTACGAGCCTTGGGTGAAAAAATAAAAATGTCGTTATTTTGAGAAGTTCAAAATTACTTCTAAAGAAATTTGAATATATTTTACATAGGATTATTGAGCTTGAAATAAACATATCATATTATAAAAATGTATTTTGCTAATTCATCACCTTTATATATAAGAAAATCCTGGTGGATAAATAGAGGATAAATTAAAATATGATGAAGGGATTTTCTATAACTATCAGCATACTTGAGTGGAGATGTGTATCTAATTTCTGTGCTCAATTCATGAGATTAATATTTGTTAAAAGTTGAGTTTGAATCAATTATATGTGGAGTTTTGGTGGCAATGTATTTTTCTGGCAGGTTTCTCACCTGTTGCAAGCTATTTTAAAAAGCTACATTTAGTGATGTACAAATGAGCAAGTCTATTAAAATGTGCTAATTCCTTTATAAAGAGGTAAGAAACAACTTGAATGAGGAGAAAGGGGATGACCTTTCAGCTCTTCAGAATAGGCCATCCAAGAAATGGACTCCATGACAACTGTTGGAATTGTACTTTTAGTTTGCAGAGCATAATTACAGAATTATGAAAACCTAACAATTCCCCCTCCCCCTCTCTCCTCTTATAAAGAAGAAAATCAAGGTGGGTCAATTTTGAGTTTCTTTCTCTCTAGTTCATCTCTTTAATGGTTCAGCAGATATTTATGTAACTGCCCTTGCATTCTTTCTTCAAGGTTATGTTCACACTCATCTGCAGGATGTTGTTGATTCCATCTCATTTCTTCTTCATTTGTTTTTTAAGAAGAGATTGGACAGCCATTTGTCTGGAAAGGTAGCAGGGGGTTGCATTAGTAGGCCTCCAAGGTCCTTTCCAATTCTGTTATTTTCTATTCTGTTCCTTTTAGCCTTTCAGGCTCTAAAGGACTGAGCATCTGCATTGGAAAACCTTTATCTGAGCTGCATCCCTGCCTAATTCGAAATCTCACACAAGATTCTAAATCAGTCAGGAAGTCTAAATGAGTAAAGAAAAAATAATAATCTTCCAACTGTGAAGACAGATGCCAAGGAGGAAACTGAGGCTATAGATCTGACAAGCTACTTTCCCTGTTCTCCCACAGGTCTCACTTTTTGTGTGGGATGATTCTTCCAAACAGACTCAGACAATCTGCCAGTATGATCTCAATTGAAATCATCAAAGTGACATAAGTAGAGTGGAATAAACTTTCAAACAAGCAATATCAGATTTTGGATGTAGAGGATGCTGTCAGACAACAGACTTAATCTGATGATTGAATAGTCCATTGCCTAGGATAGAACAATGCACTGAATCATAAACTACCGGTAATCAAACAGCTGAGTTCACACTACACACTAAACTACAAATCAAAATGCAAACCAAAATAAAACAACCATCCCACCCCCTAACCCTAATCAATCTTAGCAAGTTGAGCAAATTCAGCTCTGAAGTCTTTGCTCGTTCAAGCAAATTTGCAAACACAACAATGTTAAGGAAAAAAGCGAGGAAGTCTAATTAATGAGACCACTGAGCTAAGGGATTTCTACTTCTTCTGCATTTCTTAACAATACCCCATACAAGACATTTGTAGCAAAATATGGCACGCACACACCCCGAAGTGCTGTAAGTAGATGGGTATTAAATTAGGGCTAGAGCAGTGTTTCTGTCAGGAACAAGAAGTCAGGAATCAGAACAGAGTTCAAAAATATTTTTTTTCGTGCTACCTATGCACAATAAACTAAATTCCTAGCAGCCAAGTGAATTGGCACAAGATAAGATGTGGTGGCTCAGTGGCTAAGACGCTGAGCTTGTCGATCAAAAGGTCGGCAGTTCAGCGGTTCGAATCCCTAATGCCACGTAACGGGGTGAGCTCCCGTTACTTGTCCCAGCTTCTGCCAACCTAGCAGTTCGAAAGCACATAAACAATGCAAGTAGAAAAAATAGGGACCACCTTTGGTGGGAAGGTAACAGCGTTCCGTGCACCTTTGGCATTTAGTTATGCCGGCCACATGACCACGGAGACGTCTTCGGACAGCGCTGGCTCTTCGGCTTTGAAACGGAGATGAGCACTGCCCCCTAGAGTTGGGAACAATTAGCACATATGTGCGAGGGGAACCTTTACCTTAAGAGTCAACTGACTTGACCGGACCTAGGTCTCTTATGAGGGGAGCTGCCTAAGGAATTCTTGGAGTTGAAGTAGTCCATACATCTTTCAGTTGTCAAGTGTTGAGATACACTGATCAAGAGCATCATATGAACCTCCCCAGATGAGGTCACATTAGTAGTCATCTATTATAATCGTAATGATGCCTCCTCCTGGGGTATTGCTAAAACAAACAAGACCTCTGGGAATATCTGTAGTTTTGCCTTTGCTTGCCATCTATCTTCACATGATCATTTATTCCTATGGAAGTCCCTGCATTCTGATCATAATATGAGAATATTTATATCTAAACCTAATACTGATGCATTTCCATCTAGTTCACATGTTATTTACAATGACCATACGTCCCTGACTATAAAGATCAGTTCTTTAGTTCAGAAAGATTTATTTAAATTTATTTATTTTTCAAAAACTCACTTTTGTCTTTTATTTTGGTTAATTAACTTTTACCATACGAACATTATCACTTGATGCAGTCTTTTTCATTCATGTGAAAGATAAGGAAATTGAATTGTATTTCAAAAGAAAAATTACATACATTGATTTTATATATATTTTATTAGAATATTCATGCTTGTATTGTTTTCTGGATTTTGTTCATGAATTTTCCTGTGTAAAACAAAGTTGTAAATAATAATAATGATTATTAATACTTCTATTTTTATGACACAGATTTGCTCCTTTTTTCGAGTTTGTCCTTTATTTTTTCCAAGAAAATATGGTCATTGTAATTATACTCTAAGCTGCTATAGTCAGTTCAGTCATAACACACATAATTCACATCTACCTATGAATCAGCCTTGGCTGAGTCCTTATTTCATATCCTCAGAATTTGATTTACTAGTAGCATTTGAATAGCACAACCATGAAAACTGCTTAAGGCTGGGCAGCTCTTGTTCCAGTTAAATTTCAGGAAACTTGATTGCTTATTGATATTGTCTAAGGTTGTTATAAAAACGTGGAAAGCTGACATAAGCAAGGCCAAAGCTCAGGAACATTGTTCTGCATGGAAGATATCTCAGCTGCGTTATCAGCAATTCTAAATAAACACAGGGAATATATATATATATATATATATATATATATGTATATATATGTATNGGATATATATGGTTTTTGTTTTCTGTTGAATCACCGGGTATACCCAAATATGGGAGGGAGCATACCGCTTCCTTTTGCCTTTTGCCCCCCCCCCAATCCAGGGGCCATCCAGGCAGTTGCTTACAATGACCGTTATTTTCTATTATATTTTTCAGTGTGTCTTGCCTACAGTCAAGGCAAGACACTTGCCTATATATTTCAGTAAAAATCTCTCTCTCTCTCTCTCTCTCTCTCTCTCTCTCTCTCTCTCTCTCTCTCTCTCTCACACACACACACACACACACACACACACACACACACATACATACATATATATAGATATAGATATAGATATAGATATAGATATATATAGATAGATAGATATAGATATATATAGATATAGATATATATATAGATAGATAGATATATATATATCCTGCTTAAGAACGTGATCCAAGAAGGATGATCAACGGTTAATGCATCAGGAGAGATTTGAACATGCTTGAAAACTTGTGATTTATGTTTCATGATTAAGATCCCATTGTTAATATCATCACAGGCAGTTCCACGAAGTCTGCTCTCAAGCAAATATTCTTGACATTGTTATTTGGGTTTACTCAGAAGCTAGGATTCACATTTTATACTTGTCCCAGAAGGTGAGAAATAACAGTGATCTGCCTTATACAGTACCCTTTACAGAGAATATAATATGCCACAATGTGAGAAAAGCAGTTCTGTATTGCACAGTTCATTGCACACGTATTGGACCAACGGCCTTTGGATTTTGAGCTAGTTCTCTTCAGCTAGAATAGAAACATGTAAGTCCTTCCTTTTTAGATCTTTTTCATCTGTATTTGTTAAATTTCGGATTATGCTTTAAAATTTGAAAATCAAAAGCATCTGTTAAGAGGGAAATAAAAACTCCTATGCCGCAATTTTCAAAAGTCATATATGTGTGTTGCACCACAAAAAGCGAAACAAAGACACTTAGAAATAAGGCAAGGGAATTAAGTAGCAAGTAGGGAGATTGTTCTGAGTCAAATGTAGAAGCTAATTGAAAGGTACAAAGATCAAAGGGAGATTCTGAATATAATTTTTCTCAAGAGAAGGAGCAACTCTTTTAAATCCACTTAGTCACACTGTAAGTATATTTTCAGGAAATTCAGTGTCTCAATAACACTTTAGCAAAGATGTTCCATTCATCTGGGACAAATCAATAGCTACACCTCAGTAGTACCAATGAGTCAACCTCTAGGATGTATTAGGTATCACAAGCTCTGTTTAGGCTCCATATTCACACTTTGCTTCCTCTTAATGCAGATACTCCCAGTTCCATCTATCTATTCAGAGAGATCCAGATAAATATTCTTATGTGTCTCAACCTGAGGCATGCATCTCTACCATATTTATACAAAGATATCTGTTCCTACAGATGGGGCTCTTGCTAGATCAGGGCAACTAAATCGTGAGATTAAAGATAATAGCTTTAGAATTGTTACTCTTTCTTGGTAAGAAAGTGCAGTCACCTTTTGGAAAAAAAATAAATACTTTGGGACAACCATGACCTGGATGATTGGGAATCTCCATAGACATTTAGCTTTGGAATTGTTTAAAAAAAAAAATTCAGTAACCTCACCATAGCAGTAGGATAGCTCTAGTGTTCCGTAATCTCTGCCTACAAATGTGATCTTCACATGATCTTGACAGAATGAAAGACAATTTCAAGGTTGTACTAAGTCCACAGTGATTAAAATATATATCTAACTTTTAATTCATCTAAAATCTTAATCATTTTTTTCTTTCCCTCCTCAAGTTGGTATGTATGTGCTTCATCTTGTGGAAAAAGTAATTTAAAATATGACACTCCATTAAAATGTTCTTTGAAGGTCTGTAAACATTCCAGTGAATTTTCCATCAATTACATATAAGAAGATGTTAATTCTAGTACACTTTGATAAACAGGAATTTTGTCCTTCCACACAATGTCAGAAGAATTTTTTAATATGTATTTTTATTTTCCATTTGCTAAATGCATATATTACAGTCCTTGTATGTTTCAGATGATGGACATGTGGATCTCGAGAACTTTGATAAAAGGCTTTTTATTAGTAATACTGAAGGCTCTCACAAGATTGCAGTTCCATATTTCACGAAAGTATTGACATAATAATGAAATCATGTTTCTAGCCTGCTAAAAAGCACATGAATGGCACTCCAATAGAAAGGTATCATTTGCACAATTAAAAATGGGAATGAGTCCAGAGTTGAAGCTTGCTTGCTTTTTCCAATAGGTACATTGTTATGAATGCTCATATTACTCTGACCCTTATGTAAATAATTTCATCAATTTGTAGGATGGAAATTGGGTCACACTAACTGATGTCATACCATTGAATGGCTCCTGGTTATACACATGCACGTTTAAACCATTGAATTGGACTTGGAAACTTATTAGCAACCAAGACAGAGCTGATGTTCTGTCAAAGCGCTGGCATTATGTTCCAAAACAGGAGTGCTACAATTTGGACCAACAATGATGTCTGAATCATCTTAAAAGGCAGTGCCCTATACAGTGTGTTTTCATTTATATGTGTGGAGATGAAGGGGTGAATCACTGTCACCAAATTTTTCAGTCTAGGAAAGGTCACAATTGGTATACCATCTGAATCTGGGTGAAGGCCTTCCTGGCCAAAATCTGTATCTGATGCTTGAGCAAGTGCCATGAGTCCATAGCACTAGCTCTGAATGAAGCCTCATTCAAAACCAACACAGGAACTAAGGGAAACCAAGATGTCTCCAAGTAAATATTAAGTCTGTTTTGCAGGGATTCCATCTAGGCCTATTCTATCCAATTCAGTTCCTCACTCTCTGTAGATACAAGATAAGGACCATCTTGTGGTTCCCCAAGCAAGCCCGGGATGGCAATGTAATGGCAAGTACCATCAGAATATTAAAGATACCACATCCCAAAATGCCTTTCCTAGCAATTTCAGCAGCCACAGACTTGACTACTCTCCACCCATAACAACTGACTGGAAGCTACTTTTGCAGCAAATAGCCCAGGAAGATACCATAGATAGCAAGTTGAATGCTACTGAGAGGTCTAACAAGAACAAGTAGAATATATCGCATCCTCCAGATTCCAATGAAGTGTATCCACAGTGAACGATGCTGTTTCCATTCTATGATCAGACCTCATTTTTGACTGAACTCTCAACATACAAGAAATAAATTAATTAATCACATTAGGAATGTAAATAAATTATTCTATTCTGTAGTTGGAGGCTAACAAAATATTTTTATTCCTTTCTAATGGTCTAAATTTTTTATTTCCTATATTAATTATTCAGTGAACTATTTTTTTTAACTTAAATTATAAATAGATAATTTGCATGCAAAGTCACACAGCCAACAAATCTCACTATAAATTTATTGAGGTACATTTATTTATTTATTGAATTTATTTGCCGTCCATCTCGTAGCAAATGACTGACATGTACCTCCAAACTTTGAATGTTTTAAACTTCTGAATTATGTGGTAAAATAAGGGATGTGTTGACAACGTTAAGCCTGATGCCACAAATAAAACTACTGCAAATAATCACTCAACTATGCAGAGGTCAAGAGCAGCCACCATTTTTTCAAATTCTTGTTTTTCCAGAAGCTTTGAAGAACATTTTTCAAAATGTGCAATTTGCTTGACCTTACTCAAATTCTATAGAAAATTCATCTATGCTTCATGTACTTAACTTTCAAAATGTATTTGGATTTCGACTATGTCTCTTTGTTCCTGTGGGAAAAAAAATCTAAAATTTGGTCCTCTAAAAGCACTTATATCAACAAAGCTTTGAGGGATGATTAATATTTTAGAGGACAGAGAATAGATTCAACGAATTCTAGATGACTTTGAACAGAGAGCTGAAATGAGTAAAATGGAATTTAAATGTAATGTAAAGTAAAACACAAATATAGAATGGGAGAGACCTGGCTTATCCATAGTAGCTTAGCAGTAGTATGTGTGAAAAGAATCTGGGTTAAGTTTTTATTAAGCATGTCTTGGGAATCATAGGAAGTAATTATTTTCCTGTACTTTGTCCTAGTCCGATTGTGTTTGGAATACTTAATCCTGTTTTTGGCACTACAGTTAAGAAAGGACAGTAACAAATTGAAATGAGGTCAGAGGAAAGCTATGATAAATCTGAAAACCAATTTCTATCAGGATCAGTTAAATAAATGAGTATATACAGTATGTCACAGAAGTGAGTACACCCTCTCACATTTTGTAAATATTCAAATATATCTTTTCATGTGACAACACTGAAGAAATGACACTTGGCTACAATGTAAAGTAGTGAGTATACAGCTTGTATAACAGTGTAAATGTGCTGTCCCCTCAAAATAACGCAACACACAGCCATTAATGTCTAAACTGCTGGCAACAAAAGTGAGTACACCCCTAAGTGATAATGTCCAAATGGGGCCCAAAGTGTCAATATTTTGTGTGGCCACCATTATTTT
>QLTV01014916.1:3207525-3226884 GCA_003457575.1 Thermophis baileyi | reverse complement strand
TAAAAGATTATTTATATAGATAGATATAACTAGCATTCTTCAAATATCCAACTATATAATTTAAAAAATAATAATCTCTTCTAGAATATCTGTTCAAATGAATTTATGGCATAATTTTATCTCAAGCAATAAAACGGACTAAGATAATGGGTCTTCAATGAAACAATTCAGCTCTTGGTGACCAAAGATGTTCATGTTCATTTTTACAAGACAGCAGAAATAGTAAGATGTTCCTAGTTTGTAGCCCTGGGGTTTTAATCTACTCATGAACAATTTAAAATTCTGTTATTTCTAGTTCTACATGTCTTATTTTAACATAGTTATTAGTTCTGAATGAAATGTCCCTTTCCAACTTTCAAATGCTTACATTTCATTCAGAACCAGTAGAGACATTCACTTGTAGAGCTAGAAATAGCAAGAGTTTTAAATAGTTCGTGAAGTCACTGATATTGTTCTATTTTCTTCAATGTTCTTGGCTGAAGCATAATGGAAATTTTATAATGTGACATTTCAAACCTACAGAAGCAAGATCCTATAAAGATTTTCCTTTATCTCTGAATGAGTGTTTATTTGGTTGATTAAAATCCCAGGGCTGTAATGATATAAACTTAAGTTAATCTTTGTTATTCTCTAAAGTGTGGCTGTGATTTTCAGTTGTATGAAAGCTACTACCATACAACTGAAAATAAGAGCCAAGTTTTAAAGAATAACAAAGATTGACTTATGTTTTCATCATACAACTGTGTCTGCTAAAGTACAAAACTACTGATAACATTACAATATCAAATATGTTCTATTTGTACAAGGACTATAAATTTAAGTTCATTTCAGTATAAATTAGAGCACTATATGAGTTGTAATGCTAATTAGATCCAGTAATAATTATTCTTATTTTCATTATTGCCGCATATTGTGACTTTCCTCTAGGACTTACTATTGGTTAAAATAGAAAAAGACATTTTAATTCACAACAATGCTGAAAATTTATTCTTCTATGATCAAAAATGTTACTGATAATGTTATATGGTTCACATCATAAGTTTGTTCATGAGCATCAAAAGCCATGGTGATGCAGTGATTAGAATTCAGTACTGCAGGCTACTTCTGCTAACTGCCAGCTGCCAGCAGTTCGATTCTCACCAGCTCAAGTTTGTCTCAGTCTTCCATCCTTCCAAGGTCCATAAAATGAGAACCCAGATTGTTGGGAGCAATATGCTGACTCTGTAAATTGCTTAGAGAGGGCTGTAAAGCACTGTGAAGCGGTATATGTCTAAGTGCTATTGCTATTGTGTGTTTGATGAAGGATTGGTATTATAGTATTCACAATTAGTTTGTTGCATCTGATTGTAGGCCAGAGTATTTAGAGGAATACTGTATTTTTTTTTTAAAAAAATGTTCACTTCTTTTGTGATATTTAGTTTAATGCTGAGTCTTTCTTGACAAGTGATGAGACAATGTGCAAGGCAAGACTGTATACCTATTTATTACAGTTAGTGGATATTAATGTTATAAATGTATATGCCCCAACTATAGACATAACAGTGGAAGATATTGAGGTATTCTTCATTTAATGGATGCTGCTAAATACGACCTTTAAAAAGATAAATGGAATGCAAAATTTGGAATAAAGGAAGAAGCTGGAATTACAGGAAGATTTGGATTGGATAAAGGCAATACAGTAATGCAGAAAATAGATTAGTAACACTTTGTGAATATTGTTTTCTGTTCATTGATGACCTAGTAAATATTAAATGGTCAACATAGCTTCCAGTAAAGATTGTAAGACAGACCATGAATTAATTATTGGCCTCAGATACATAGCGGGTAAGCTTAAAACTTAGAGAGTGACAGCAAGATTAACCTCAAAGATGCCCAGTCAGAATATAAAATCAATGTAAATAACAGATTGGTATACTCATAAAGATGAATGAATGAATGAATGAATGAATGAATGAATGAATGAATGAATGAATGAATGAATGAATGAATGAATGAATGAATATGATTTTGTAGCATGTTTAATTCCAGTCAATTTCTGAGCTGCATAGGCTGCATTGGTATTCAGCAACTTAAGTGTAACACTTTTTTTCAAAGATCTGTTTTGCTAGTCAATGGCCAAAATAAAATGACTGACTGAATAAATAAATAATTTTTAAAAACTCTAAGGAGCCACGTGAAGAAATAAGATTCTCTGAAGCAGAAAAAAAAACTTCCCATAATTTCAAAAATGAAAAGATCCACATAGTTTTCAGAACAAGTAAACCAATGGCATAGGACTATATATCCTTCTAATTGGTAAGAGACAGAGGTGAGTTCCTCCTGGTTCAGACCGGTTCGCCCGAACTGGTAACGACCTGCTGGTGACATCATGGTGACATCACAGAGCCGGTTCGGTCAGTGCCGGTCCGTTGGCGCTGCCATCTTTTTTGGGGAATTTTTTTTTAAAAAAAATTGGAATTTTTTTTATTTATTTTTTTCTTCTGCGCATGCACAGAAGATGAGTTTCTGGCACTGCGCATGCGTCGCCATCTTGTTTTTGGCTTTTTAAAAAAAAATTGGATTTTTTGGCACTGCGCATGCGTACGCGCGTGCCCATGGGGTGTGGCCACACGGCGTGGGAGGAAGCGAACCGGCAGCGAGGTAAGTTAGAACCCACCCCTGGTAAGAGACAGTGAAATTGTTAAGGCATTTTTAATCTTTAATCATTAAGATCATGTACAGCTATGATATCAATAGCTGTACTTCTACTGCTAATTAAATATTCAAGAAGGAGGTTTTTTTTTTCTTGAAGGAAGAAATGAGAGTGAAGTAGTTATTCCACACAGCGCATACACAAGTTAATCTTCGGTATACAGTAAGTACTGGTTGTATTATCCCCTATCCAAGTAATCTTCAGAAGACACAGCTTTCAACTGCACACCATACGACATCAGCATTCTTTTCCTTCTCTTCTCTGTTTGAGCCAGAAAGCCGGACTGCAAGACACTTGGTGCCAAGCAGCCCAGCAATTTGCTGCTGCAAATCTTTTAATTCATATCCTTGACGTCTTAAGCTATACAGCTTTATCAAGGGAGAAAAATGAGTTGCCAGAATGGATAAATGTCCATTTACACTCTAAGAGACATAATGCAGCCACCTTAGGATCAACATTGCTCAAGTAGTTTTCTGATCTTTTTCTTCATATGAATTATTTTAGACATAAACATCTGCCACAGGAGGATGCATATCCACAGTATACAAGCTTCATTCTGATGTAAAAAAAAAAAAAGGCCAGATAATTCTTTCACAGATTCTCTTCACACACACAAACACACACACAAAGAGGAGGGAGGGGAAGAGAGAGAGATAGAGGGTGAGGTTTGCTGTTTTTTCATGGTATTAAGAAAATGGAGCAAAATTCTCCTTCCTTAATTACGGAGGTACTAGCTCTATTTCTTGAAACCTCTCCAGTTAAATAGCATTGAACAGAAAAGATGCAGAGAGAGAAAAAAACCTCTTTGAAACTTCAGAGTGCCATTGCCAGTAGGAATATAACGACATTAAGATAAACAAAATGAAGATGTAGATATCAAAGAGCTTGATATTAACTATCTTCTACTATTTAGACCAGTGGTTCTCAACCTTTCTAATGCCGCGACCCCCCCCCATGACACCCCCCCGCCGCCGCAACCCCNCCGCCATTTGGGTTCTTTTACCCTCTGCGCATGCGCAAAGCGTTCTGCGCATGCATAGAGGGTAAAAGAACCCAAATGGCGGCGTCTGGGCAGGTGGGCAAAGTCTCCCGCTTCTGTAGCTACCGGCTGTCCGGCGACCCGCAGGCACGGCCGAACCGGGAGCATTTCACCCCTGCAAGTAACGGTGGCACCAAGATGGCGGGCTAACGCACGTGGCGACCCCTGTGAAATGGTCGTTCGACCCCCAAAGGGGTCATGACCCACAGGTTGAGAACCGCTGATTTAGACAAAGAGATCTTGTAGGCCAGTATGCTTTGGGAAGCCTTAAAAATATGTTTTGCTAGGATCATCATCATCATCAATCATCATCATCTCAAAATAGTGACTTTGTGTTGGCTGTTAAACTCCATTAACTCAAGAACTAGAGGAAGAGGAATCACTTATTTCCATATTTGCTGACTTCGGGATGATGTTTGGGGAAACTTGGCCCAAGATCAAGTACAGGATCTGACTGCTTGGTTATGCTATACCTAGCCCCCTCCTCCTGGCACAGAAAAGGGGTGCTAGCAGGGCAAATCCCAACCAACCCAGGCAGAAAGACAAGGAACTTGATAAGTGCCAAAGAACATTCTGGCAGGCAGGTGCTTCCCTGGAGGTCAGGCAATTCACAAAGTTTCTGATTATTTTACCCTTACTGTCCTAAAGCTAATGAGATAGACAAATGAATAATGAAATCATAAGTGGTCATGCCTAATTAATTTTCTTTTTGCTTAGCAGGCAAGCTTACTGCAACCCCAAATTGTTTTAGAAAAACGTATCTGTGAAACAGCATAGTAAATGTGAATTCAAATGTTTTTTAAGTAAATGTATACATCAGTTATTCGCCAAACTCTCGCAGTATTAATCTTATATTTATCTGCTTGTCTCATTAAATTATCAATCAAAGCATAATATGAGTGAAAGTTAAATACAAGTTTCCCACTGAGTCCAAGATAAGGAAAGAGATACTTCTGGCTTGCAGACCAGAAACAGATTAATCTTAATTAAAATATATTAGACTGTCATATCATGTCACACCATGTGTGATAGTCCTATAAAATTAAGACCGCAGTGTTCTAAACCTATGTCAGGTAAACATGAGGCTTAGCAAAATAGTTTTTGGAGGATTGAAGGTATGCTGAGATTACAATCAGCCATGCAGCAAACACTTACTTAGGAATAAATCCCATAAAAACTGAATTCAAATTATTTTTTAACAAATGTGCAAAGAATTGAACTGCATATTACAGTAGATTAATACATATAAATTCTAGTACCTATGAGATCATTCAGGGGAAATGCCACAAGCATGTAAATAAATGAACATTACTTAGTAGACATAGAACAGGGGTCCTCAAACTTGGCAACTTTAAGACTTGTGGACTTCAACTCCCAGAATTCTCCAGCCAACTGGCTGGAGAATTCTGGGAGTTGAAGTCCACAAGTCTTAAAGTTGCCAAGTTTGAAGACCTCTGACATAGAATCATACGGTTGGAAGGGATCCTGGAGGTCTTCTACTCCAATCCTCTGCCCTAGCAGGAGATCTTTTTGAATGAATGTCCAATCTTTTCTTGAAAACCTCCAGTGATGGAGCATCCAAAACTCTGTGAAGTAAGCTATTCCACTAACAGTAATTGTTGTTGCTGTTAGGAAATTTCTCCTTAGTTCCGGGTTGGATCTCTCTTCTATGAGCTTCCACCCATTGCTCCTTGTCCTGCCTTCAGGTGCTTAGGAGAATAAGTCAACCCTCTCCTCCCTGTGATAGTTGCTCAAGTACTGGTTATCATGTCACCCTAATCATTCTGTTTGATAGGCTACACATACCTAGTTCCCTTAACTATTCATCACACTTTTTAGCCTCTTAGACCCCTTATCATCTTTGTTGCTCTTCTCTGCAAACCTTCCCGGGTCTTGGCATCTTTTTTGATGCTGGGTGCAGTATTCCAAGTATGATTTCAAGTATAGTACAAAGCAGCACTATCATTTCTCGTGATCTTGATGCAGAGAAACCTTGATCTGTTGATGCAGCCTAGGAATGCATTGGCTTTTTTGGCAGCAGCAGCAGCACACTGCTGGTTCATACTTAAGTGGTTGTCCACTAGAACACAAAGATCTCTCTCATAGTTACTACTGTTGAGCTAGGTACCACCTATAGCAGGGGTGTCAAACTCAATTTCATTGAGGGCCGCATCAGGGCTGTGATTGACCTTGGGGGGCTGGGTGGGCGTGGCTTACTGGGTGAGCGTGGCCAACTGGGTGGGCATGGCCAGCTTGACGCCACTCCCGAAACTGCTGGCATGTTTCCTCTTCGCATTGGGTAGACCGGGCCGAACCCATGCTGGCCTGATCTTTCCTCTTCGCACTGGGTAGACTGGGCCAAAGCTACGTTGGCCTGATCTTTCCTCTTCACACTGGGTAGACCGGACCGAAGCTACGCTGGCCTGATCTTTCCTCTTCGCATTGGGTAGACTGGGCCGAAGCTATGCTGGCCTGATCTTTCCTCTTCACACTGGGTAGACTGGGCCGAAGCTATGTTGGCCTGATCTTTCCACACTGGCTAGACTGGGCCAAAGCTACACTGGCCTGATCTTTCCTCTTCGCACTGGGTAGACCGGGCCGAAGCTATGCTGGCCTGATCTTTCCTCTTCACACTGGGTAGACCGGGATGAAGCCACGCTGGCCTGATCTTTCCTCTTCGCACTGGGTAGACCGGGCCAAAGCTACGTTGGCCTGATCTTTCCTCTTCACACTGGGTAGACCGGGCTGAAGCTACGCTGGCCTGATCTTTCCTCTTCACACTGGGTAGACTGGGCCGAAGCTACGCTGGCCTGATCTTTCCTCTTCGCATTGGGTAGACTGGGCCGAAGCTACGTTGGCCTGATCTTTCCTCTTCTCACTGGGTAGACCAGGCCAAAGCTACGCTGGCCTGATCTTTCCTCTTTGCACTGGGTAGACCGGGCTGAAGCTACGCTGGCCTGATCTTTCCTCTTCGCATTGGGTAGACTGGGCCGAAACTATGCTGGCCCAATCTTTCCTCTTTGTATTGGGTAGACCAGGACGGCCCGCGGGCCTTGACACGCCTGACCTATAGCATATCTGTGCATTTGGTTTTTCTTGCCTAGGTGCAGGACCTTACTTTTCTCACCACTAAACTGTATCTTGTTGAACACCATTCATTAGGGATGACTGTACATCTTTTATTCTACAAAGGGAGTCACATAAGGCAGTTCCCATTCTTTTTCAGATAAGGAAGAATCCCTGAGCATTCCAGGTTATCTGCCTATGCCAGGCTCAAATGCTTTAATATTTTGGCATAGTTTCAGTATATTAATGAATTTGGTATACAGAAAATAAAACTTCATTGAAGCTGATTGCAAAGAGATTTTCTGGATCATTTCATGTAACCACACTAGATTTATACTGTAATTATTCAAAATGTCTTTGCATCCTTTTAGCTATTGTTAGAATAAAGACACGAATGCCCACCATGAAAAAGATGAACTTTTCTGCATAATAAGATAAAATGAAAGAGAGTTTCTCATCATATTTTGAATTACACAAAAGAAAAATTTGATGGATGAACCAGAAATACATACTGTATGAAAGCCTTGTAGTATATGCATCTAATACATGCATACATTTTCCTGCTGTTTTTTGAACATGCCAAATGGCAACTTCTGGAATGTATATTTACATATTTTGAGTAATCTTAATTAAATTAATTAGCTTTCAGAGTCTTAGGAAGCAGTATACAATGTATAGAAAATAGAAGATATAATTTAATTACCCATTTTACATATAAAGATGGATTGATGAAGTTATATTCCTTCAGAAAATGGGTCCAGATGCAATATTTCCATTTTAGTTTTCTTTTAAGTTTATTTTCAAAAGCCTTCTGCTAATGTACAAAACACCTATATGTGGTGTAATAAATTCAACAATGATTCCCATTCAAAATTTATGAATATTTTGTGTTAATGAAACAAAAAAAGCAACTATCATAATAGAAGCATACACACATTGAAGTTATTTTTCAACTAAATGCTTAACACGAAGAGGGAAAACATTTATTGCACTTCTCATATCCCTTTCATTTTAATGTAAATTATATTGAAGCAAATGAGCATCTAAAGTCGTGCCACAGGCAAGGTATCCATAAATCAGTAAGAACGCCAGTAAACCTACTTTACAGTAATTTTCATTTAAGAACAGTAAAATGAGAATTGCTGCTTTTGCCATTCTCTTTCAGGTTTCTTTTCTTTCTTTCTTTTTACCTACTTAAAATTCACTGCTTTTGCCAGGACCCCCCAAACACCTGCAAATGTTCTACCTGCCCAAGAAGATTTTGGATCTAGGTTTAATAAACAACAACTCTCTATCTCTCACATGTCAAAAGACTTTTGAAAATGAAAATCAATTTATAATGTGGCTCATTGCATGAATTTGATTTCCCCCCCAAAAAATAATGGGGGCGGGGATGAAGGCGTGATGGAGGGGGGGAGGATTATACTTAAGCTTCAGTGTAGTTCAGTGGATTGCCTTTTCATTTTCCAGGATAGCAAGCCAACATTAAAAATAGCACAGTAAGATTGGGCAAGAAGCTTGCATTCCCTTCCACAAATTGTGTAAAAGAATGTGTTTCTTTAAATTATCAAGTGCAAATCCAGAGAAGCAGCAGCAGGGGTGAAATCCAGCAGGTTCTGACAGGTCCTGGAGAACCGGTAGCAGAAATTTTGAGTAGTTCGGAGAACCGGTGGTGGAAATTTTGAGTAGTTCGGAGAACCGGCAAATACCACCTCTGGCTGGCCCCAGAGTGGGGTGGGAATGGAGATTTTGCAATATCCTTCCCCCAGGAGTGGGGAGGGAATGGGGATTTTGCAGTATCCTTCCCCCAGGAGTGGGGAGGGAATGGGGATTTTGCAGTATCCTTCCCCTGGAGTGGGGTGGGAATGAAGATTTTGCAGTATCCTTCCCCTGCCACGCCCACCAAGCCACGCCCACCAAGCCACGCCCACCAAGCCACAAGCACACCCACCAAGCCACGCCCACAGAACCGGTAGTAAAAAAAATTGGATTTCACCAGTGAGCAGCAGGGTATAATGTTGTATGTCCTCTACACAGATTGAGGAAACTGAAAGAAAATACACACAGGGAGGCAATTAAGAAAAGGAAGAAGAAAAATATACCAGACACATATCAAAAAGGCTAAATGTTCTCCCACCACTTCAGGATCTCTATTGCATCACTTCATCCTAACATGGTGAGACATGTTGGATGGAAGACACTGTAAACTAAAGAGTATTGTTTGTGTTACTGCTCTGTGATGTGAAAAGATTCCTGAATAATAACTTAGCGCATAAGAGCACAATAAAAGTTTCTCTGTGTTGTGCTATTTTGGTATCTGAAGGAACAAAATTAGATGTGTCATAAGACAAATAACCTGTCATCTACCATTTATAGTGGTCCAGGCCAGAATCCTGGTCACTCGTTCTGCATGGTAATGTTAACACCTGCGACTCCACCAAGTTCAAGGCCTGCTTTGGTCATTCTGAAGGACAGTAACCTTGAGATATAGGTTCAACAAAAGAACCTACACGTTACTCCATTTGTTGAAATAAATGATGTCACCAACATTGCTTGCAAGTCTTCTGGAAACCTTTCAAACCATTTGTGGAAAAATGCTACATTAAATTCCTCCTGTGCCTTTATAATTTCGCAGCTTGGGCTCCTGAGCTGTTGCTTCCAAGATAGCTTGGTGCTCCTCTGCCAACAGGCTCATCAATCATATCCTAATAGGGCTCATTAGCGCCCACAGACACAGTCAATACCTGTGCAAAGTTGAAGGGCTACTTGTTCATTGCTGAGCACCTGCTCCCCTAATTGATGCATTACTGTACAGAATGGAAAGTGTTTTTTTGGAGAATTATGAGGAGCAGTTACACTGAGCGAAAATGATTATTTCACAGAAAGCAACTAGTAGCAGCCGTGGCCTTTTCTGATGCTTTTGGCTGGGACTGTCAACATTTCTTTGTGCAGACAATTAATATTTTGAGATTGAAATTATAAGAAGCCTCTGGGATTTTAGAGGGAAAGGAGAAACTCAAAAGAAACACAATAAATTTTCATACATTTTCATTATTTATTAATGTAATCTGCATACCCAATTTGCTGCTGTTTCATACTGTTAAAGTACGCTGGATAAGTTCAGCAAGATACTCAAAGATGCATCTGCCTATACTTCCCATGTTGAAGTATTGCACAGTCCAACACCAGGAATTGACCACAGGAAAGGGTTGATGACATTTTATATTATGTCACAAAATATTTTTCTATTATAAAATGTTTTATAAAATTTAATTTCTTGGGAGTCATGAGTCCCAGATTTTGAAGGCAATCTGTAAATTAGTCCATCTGAGGTACCTTCTGCATGTGCAGAAGCAAAATCTAAGATGGCGTCGCCAATGGAGACACCAACAGAACCGGCTCTGTGATGTCATCGCCGGTTTACTAACGGTTCTAAAGAACTGGATAGAACCAGTAGGAACCCATCTCTGCTCTTCACCCAGTTAAAGGTTACACAGAAACAGGAGAGTTTTAGTATACAGTTATATAAATTGTAGGAGAGAGAGATAGAAATCAGAATTGATTTTCTGTGGCCTGGCATTAAGAAACATGTCAAAAATGGGGGGAAACAGCACAAGGAAATTGGCCTGGTGCAAACACTGAAGTAATAATAATCATCAGGAGGAGATATGGTGACAGGCCTATTGCAGGGAAAGGAGGGCAGGACAATGACAGGTCTCACTTCCTTTCAGGTTGCAGCCTAATTAAAGAAGTCAAGGTGACAGAGATGGTGGCCCCTGAACCTATTGATCTGATGTGATATCCTGGAGACCAAGCTGCCTCAAGTGAGGAAATTCACTCCTCTAGTTTAATTTGCCAGGCTATTCTGTATTACGAGGTGTCAACTGTCCCACTGGGTTAGATAGCAAAAGAAACTCCTGGGACATTTTTTTTACCAAGAATATAACTTGACTGAAAATGTATGTACTCTGTTACTGGTCACTTCCTCTGCTTCAGGGCACAGTTACAGGCTTACGCACACTGGGCCACCATGGGGTCTTCAAACCACTCTCACAGGGCTTGCATGAAGGTGTTGAGGTCATCCAGCTCTGGGGCATTTTCATCATGCAGCGACACCAACCACTCTGAAGCGTTCTCTTCCAGGATGACCACGATGACATGCAGGGGTGGGTTCTGACTTACCTCGCTGCCGGTTCGCTTCAGGCGTCGCGTGGGCATGTGCATGCACAGTACTAAAAACCCAGCTTCTGCGCATGCGCAGAAGCAAAAAACAATATGGCGGCGCCTATGACGCCGCCGAGAGAGCCGGTTCGGGGGCGTGTCCAGCTGGCCATTGCTGCCGGTTCGGCAAGCGGGGGGAAATTCCCGCTACCGGTTCTAAAGAACCGGTCCGAACCGGCAGGAACCCGCCTCTGATGTCATGGACCCAGGCCATATCGTCTGGGTACATTGTTCCATAATGTTCCATGTGGGCTAGGGGGTTTGAGCATCCATTGAGGGGGGGGGTGGCTGGTTCTCCTCACATACCAGGACAAACCCCTGGGGCAGAATACCGGTTGCTTCCACTAGTGCCAGTGCTGGGATTCTAGCTGTGGCTGCTTGTGCCGGGGCTCCGACTGTAGCCGGGGCTACCAGTGCTACTGGCTGCAACGGAAGAGGAGTAGCGAAGCTCACTGTCACCACCACCTATGCTGGGGCCTTGGCCACAGCCAGGGCCATTGGTGTTGCCGGCTGAAGAATAGGAGGGGAAGGAGTAGCCAGGACCACTGGGAGTTTCATGACTCCTGGCCTGCCGATGAATCTCCATCCCCCCGAACTTCTCCCTCAACTGTTCCAAGTTCGGGTTTTGGATGGAGATTGGGAGCTTCAACTCAGTGGGATCATTCCATTTGGCTAGCCACTCCGTTTTCAACTTGCTACCTCCAAATTTCCTTCTCAAACCTCCCTTAGATTCCAATGCATTCCCTCCCCCCTCTCATTACTGTTGTCTGGTTGCGAGTGGGGCTGCATAGCGAGTCAACCATGATACAAGGTAAAATTGGGAGAGAAAACAGTAGAGTTGATATAATTTGTAGAAATTCTGTTTCACCAACCAGATACTCCATTCTGCAAGCCACAAGTTTTGTGTGAATCGTGCTGTACATGGATGGACAGGCCAGCAAAAAGAGAGTGTAAATGTACTGTCCACCCCACAAGCCAGACTGATTTTAGTATGGTGCAAGATTGTTCTGGAGGACGTTCAGTCATCAATGACTCAGGATTTCTCATCCTCCATGACAACCATGGAGTTGTCCCAACAAATATTTGATCTTGATTTCATAAATGAAGTAGAGCAGTGGTTTTCTGCTCTATTTCATTTATGAAATGTTTTCTGACTCCATTGTCATGAAGAAATCATCTCTAGTCAGCTTTAGATTGATGGCCAGTATGTACTCCTGCAAGACTGGTGAATATCTTGCTCTAGGGCAACAATCAGGAGGACCGGATACACTGAATACAGAACTTGATAAACTTTCTTCAAGATTTTATTGAAAATATAAAAGATATGAGTAATATCAAAGGCAGATGGATAGAATGAATGACAAATAGAATTTAAGTTCTTTCAGCCGTTTGAAACGGCAGATGTACCTCGAAGCTGGCTTGGGGCCAGTCCTGTTTCAGGATCTCTGTTTAGACAGAGTTCATCTCTAGGGATAATTTTAAAAATTTAAGCCTTTCCATCTTAACTGATCATTTCTATTGTTCTGGGGAAATATAAGATTGTCTGTTTTCTAGATATTATTATATATACTACGGGCACCCTATGTATATATAGTCAGTTGAGCTCTTCACACCAAAGTTCTATCACTGAAGTTAAGGTTTAAGATCATATAACCCCGTACAGAAACTAGTGGTTTACAACCGACATATACTCCTTACATCAGGGGTGTCAAACTCACAGCCTGTGGGCCGGATGCGTCACACACTGGCCATGCCCACGCCCGGTTTAGCCGAGTTTAAAAGGGGAAAAAAGTTGTGATACATCATGTGATTCATGGAAAGGGAGGCAATTAACACAATTTCTTTTTCCATATTTGTAATTACTACAGTGAATTAGAATATGAACTTAAAGTTCATTAAAAAAAAAACAGGTGGATCTTTGTACCATCATGGTTGCTACCTTGACTTCTTTCTGATCACTTTCAGAAATTGCTCATTAACTACTCCTAAGCTATTAGAGACCTTCCGACCAACAAGTGTGAAACTGCCAGGTGAGTCTGCCTTCAATCCTGTGTAAAGAAACATTGTGCAATATTTCTAAATTATGATGGCTACAATTACATCTCAAAGGAAAGTGCTCTCCCTCTGATATTAATTTATCCAATATGACAAAAAAAAAACCCTTTCAAAAACCTGTTTCCCCTCCCACCCAAGAAAAAGAATTTGTAACTTGAAGTACATGGAAAATTTCAACTGGTGTAAAAAAATAGAGGGAAGTTGTTAAGAATAAGAAAACTGCATAGGTTAGGGTACAATGTTAGAAGTCACAGTGTGACATTCATTTTTTACCATTGCCCTACTGTGGTATTTGACATTTTATATCCCAGCTGAAACAAGAATTGAGCAAACATCATTCAATTGGGAACACTTTTAAGGAACACTCTCTGCCCTGCTGTTTGAAAAGCTGCAAATGAAACTAGCTGAAATAGAAGCAAATTGCACAATGAACTGGCAATGTAAGGCAACTTGGTGTATCATCCTTAGCGCAGAAAAAAAAATACTACCAATTCTGACTCTCATTTTCAAAATGTGTTACATATTCTGAGAAAAGTTTACTGTAAAAACTGGGAGTGAAAAAATCTGGTTTGGACACCCTGGAAGAAGCAGGTGGTGGGGGAATACTGTAATTGACTTTAATTGATCCCTCAGGCATTTTCTAAAAGTAATCTTCTATCCAGATCATTCAGTGGGCCGGCATGTTTTGATGCCTAGGACACGGTGAAAGACAGTAAGGCTCTTGCTGATTTAGTAATTTCTAAATTGAAGTTTGCTGATGGACTTGTTATTAAAGCAGAATTGTGTTAACTGTTTTTATCATCTTACCATTTTGTTTAACTGCTGCAAGGCTCCAGGAATATGTATTACTTTAAAAAATATCAGAAGTAAATAATGTATAGCCTCACAATTTATAATACAAATTTAAACAATCTGTTATTTTTAGGAATTGGAGATGAATGAATGAGTGAGTGAGTGAGTGAGTGAGTGAGTGAGTGAGTGAGTGAATGAGTGAATGAATGATGAAATTTATATATACTGACCAGAGGTGGTATTCAGCCGGTTTGGACCGGTTCAGGCGAACCGGTAGTAGCAACCTGTTGGTGGGCCTGCCCCCCCGCCCACCCGCCCTGGCGCTATGCCGTCCTATTTAGGCACATTTTGAAGCTGGCACGCATGCGTACAAGCTGCGCATGCAAGCAAAGCACATGCGTGGAAAGCCGCACGCATGTGTGGAAGGCACGCGCGTGACCGAAGCGAGCGTGTGCGTGCGCGTGCTCACATTTGCGAACCGGTAGGGAAAATAAGTGAATACCACCCCTGATACCGACATTCAGTATCCTTGCCCTGAGTAGTTGCTTTCAAGACATGGTAGATGACAATTATATGAAACTATCCAATTAAAAATTGCTGATTGCCACCATGAAATTATAAAATTTTAATACTTCTTTGGCTATGCCCTGCAGACTGCCTGATCCCTATTCACAAGGGAAGAAAAATCATGTGGTAGCTACGATGTCAGCATGTAACAACATTGCTACCTTCATTCACTATTCTTTTCCTACAAAGTGCGGATGGGTAAGAATTTTGGGGTTGTAGGAGTTGGAAAATCCACAAAGGTGTGAGGAGAGATGAACTGCAGATACTGGTCCCTCCTTCCTCCCCTCCTCCCCTGTGAATGAGGAGCACCTGAAAACAGTGGCTTTGCTTCTCTGTCCTCTCTGCAGGGCACATGGCCTCTGACCAGAGCTGTCGGTGCTGATGAAGTATCTTTTCTCAATGGATTCTAGAGACGGGAAACCTTCTTAGATATAAAATAAAATCAAACTTTTGCCTGTTTCATCTAAAGCAATCTCTCCGCTTTTCCAGAGGTCCTGCACTCATCCTCAAATATTAAATTAATCCCTGGTTCCTTTTCATCCCACCCACCTCAAAGCTGCTGGCCTGAATACTTAAGCACATTCAATTTCATATCTTTGAAAAGAGACTGTGATAGCCTGGAGGCATCTCTTATATTCTGGACTTGATTTAGGTGAGAGAAAAACAGAATAATTACTGTGGCGCTCAAGATCAACCTCACATCCAGCCTTCACGGACTCTTGTCTGAGGGCTCCCTCACTGACCCCACTGCCTTTGATGTGCTCGGCCAGGCTTTGACAGTGGAATCATGCGGGCTGTGTTCAGTACCAGCTGCCTTCAAACTGCCATTTGAACTTCGGAGCTGCTGCCCAGGAGCCCGGTAGCATGGCAGTGATTCTTTGGGGAGGCCTCTGACTGCTGGTGCCCTGTGCTGATTCCAAGCCTGAGGCAGCTTTTCATTCCCCAAAATAAAATGCACAATGCAAGAGCCAATATAACAAGAATTATAAAGCAAAACAAAGCTTTCACATCTCTCCCACTTGAGATGGAGCAGCCTTATAAATATGGACTCCAAATTTCTCCAGCCTTTTTCCAGATAATTTATATTATACTCTCTCACTCTCCCCCCCCCAACTCCTATATACGGGTGTGTATGTGTGAGTGTGTATGCATACGTGTATGCATACGCATCTTGATTTAAGATTGGTTCAGTTTTCTTTTATGTAATCTACACAATGGTTTCTGTCCTCTGTCTCAATCTTAGCAATTACTGAAAAAGCTGGCAGCAATTGATGCCTAAGCTGGAGTCATAAAAATGAACTCAATGGTTACAACAGCAATGTATGCACTTTAAGAAACTGCTATTATTTTCTAGACAGCATTCTTGGCAGCTTTATTGACAGTGTTTTATTAAGCAAATGATTTCTTTAAATTATGAACTAAGAAAAAGCTTTTACTTTCAGTTAAAAAGATTGACTAAAGTCAAGTTCGCTTAATGTGTTGAATTTAAATAAAAACAAAAACATTGGGGCTAATATAGACAAAAATTATGATGATTGGCATTCATGTTGGCAAGTTTTCAGGCAGCACTGCAGATCTGCAGTGCCCCACTATTATTTTACCCATATGTCACCTGCAAGTTTCCTTCCCAAATCACCCAGCGCAGGTACACCTTGCATGTTGCCAAAATCTCTGGTTGCATCTATTTTATCTACCTCTTTTGGTAGCCAGATGTAGCCATTCCTATAACTAACAGCATGTTGTGCCTTTCTACTAAATGCTCTCATCCTTTTTTTTTTAAGACCCCAATGGTCCAGTTTTTTCTTGCTTCAGTGAAAAGAGCAATTGAGGCTGTCCAATCTGACCTCATGCTGAAGCTGCAGGTCTGAAAGAAAGAGAGAGATGGACCATGTTGACATCATGCTGATGCCCCCCTACCTAAGAATTGGTTGATTCAGGTGCCAAATGGTCTGATGCTGCCCAGTTGGAGGCAATGGAAAAACTTCCTTTCCTAATCATAAACTGTCAAGTGCTTTCTTAAATATTGTTTTCTGTGTAGAAACCATGGAGTTAACCTTTCACAAAGTTTTCATTTCTCAACAGGAATGCTGCCCATTGATGCATTTTAGTTCATGGGTTTACTACCCTTTAACTCCTACTGACTTTCCAGTGATAGCCTCTCTCTCTCTTACGTCTGCTTGTTGTGTGCCAGTCCTATTTCTCTTGCACAGAAAATACCTTTAGTGACTTCCCATCCTATTTAAAAAGATTCCCAGAAAACCATCATGAGGAGGCACCCTTGGTTCTCCAAGAATAGAAAGCTAACACTATATTGAACATATTTTTTATATATACACATACATAACACACACACACACACACACACACACACACACACACACACATATATTCCAAAACTAAATATACATTAATTTAAATGTTAAGTTCTCTCCTACACATACAACTATTTAGGAGATACATTTATGCAGAGTTGATTATAGACTTGGCAATAGTACCCTTATCTCTACTGTTAACCTTCCCAATATAGTAATTCAGAATATGGGACATGGACCTACCATTATGCAGGAGGAGGACTTCATCACAGGAGAATTAGGTTGAGGCAGTGGTGGGTTGCTGTCGGTTCGGACCGGTTCTTTAGTACCGGCAGCGGAAATTTACTGCCACTCGCAGAACCGGCAGCAATGACCGGCGGTCCACGCTCCCGAACTTGTCCTCCAGTCGCCGTGGCTTGCAAAAAAAAACCCTCTGCGCATGCGCAGAGGGTCATTTCCGGGTCTTTTGAGCGATGTGACAGGGGCACGCATGCAAAATGCGCACTTCCGTCGCGATGCGAACCGGTAGGAAAGGTAAGTGGAATCCACCCCTGGGTTGAGGGGTTGTGACAAAAAATGCAGTAGCTTTTGCTTTTGTGTTTTTGCTCTCAGGGAAAAGGGAAAAGGGAAGGGAGGTCCAGGGGCAAAATAATTTGGCTGTCCTTGCACATTGAGAGAACAGTATGACATTTATTTATAGCAAATATCTTGGATATTTTTCCCTGCGATGTTTCTATCTATTTTCTGCTTCAGTTCATCATCACCATCACCATCACAATAATCACCATCACCACAGCGTCCTAGCCAAGGTTCTTTTCGTAAGCAATGTCACTGTTTGAGAAGGATTGGTGTGTGTGTGTATGTGTGTGTGTGTGTGTGTGTAAAAAGTACTGTTGTCAATAAAAATATTTGACAGTTTCTCTAAGTTATGGAATAAGCCAGGGCCCTCAATGGGAAATGTCAAAAAAATCAAGATGGCAGCCATGACAGTATGAGTGAGACCCGGGCCCCTTTTTTTACATGCATAAACTTAAAAAAGTGGTCAGAACTTGAATTGTGTGGTCATAGCTGCCATCTTGATTTTTATTTTATTTTTTGACACCCACTGCCTGCTGTGGATGTCCTGGACTGAACTGAGATAGTTGTGGGAAAGTAATTACGCTGCTTATTTCCTTTTGAATTTCTTACTGAAATCTTGTTATTAGATATCGAGTTAGAAATCATTATGTTCTTTCACTCAGGACTGTTTCATACCATCAGACCTTAAAGCAGAAAGCAGAACTATTTTTTTTTCTTTTTGTGAGGAGACCAAAGACATGATTTTTCATTAGCTAGTTCTTTGCAATATAGTTTGTATCAGAAACTAAGATCACAGATTACATTTAAAGGGAGAATATTTGCCCAGTTCATGGTAAAACACAAATATCTCTTTCTCTTTTTAATTATCTTTTGTAGCTTCAGGAGACAAGAAAAGGTAAGAGAATGCAAAATAGAGATGCTTGACAGAAATTGACAACAGATTTGCCCCTTTTTCTCAACCAACTGTGCAAATAATTATTAAACTGATGGTTAGTGAGCAAATTTTTTTTTTTTGGTCGTATTTGTGATCCTTTCTGTGCTTTCTGCATTGATATTATTTCTAGTTCCTCTTAAGCATAACATAGCTAGAAAATCTTTAAAAGAAACTACACACCTCTCTATCAATGGTCCTTACGCTGAAATCTGTTATCCATATGTTACTTTTCATCAAGTACAAAGAGTTTTTTGGAAACCATCTGGCTCTCCAAATTTCATGCTGTGAATGGGTTTAAGAGATTATCAGGTCCTTGTGTTTATGCGGTGTAAATCAACATAATGATAGGATAACCAATTATAACTTCAAAAAAGCCAACTATGATAACATAGACACTGACCTCTCATCTCTTGATTGGCAAATACTATTCTCTGGCTGTAATACTATCGAAGACTACTACAATATCTTTTTGCTCGAAATCAAAAGAGTCATCAAACTATACGTACCACTAATAACCACCAAAACCAAGAAAAACAAATTACCCATAAAAATAAAGAAGCTTCAATACAAAAAAAGAGCTGTTTGGCAGAAAAACAAANAACATAGACACTGACCTCTCATCTCTTGATTGGCAAATACTATTCTCTGGCTGTAATACTATCGAAGACTACTACAATATCTTTTTGCTCGAAATCAAAAGAGTCATCAAACTATACGTACCACTAATAACCACCAAAACCAAGAAAAACAAATTACCCATAAAAATAAAGAAGCTTCAATCCAAAAAAAGATCTCTTTGGCGAAAAAATAAAACTGGCTGCATTGCTAACTTTAAAAGCCGCTACAAAAATCTATGCCACCAAATAAAGACTGAATGCACCAATTATCACATTAATCAAGAAGAAAACCTTCTACGCACGAAATCCACCCGCGCCTTCTATAACTTTGTAAATAACCAACTCAAAGACTCGAGATTCATCCCACCCCTTAAAGGACCTAATGGTAAAGACTATAACGATGAAACCATTAAAGCCAACCTTTTTAACACATTCTTCAGCTCAGTCTTTGTAAACAGCAATGGCTCATGCCCAATATTTCCTAT
>QLTV01014916.1:3129808-3202340 GCA_003457575.1 Thermophis baileyi | reverse complement strand
GAAGATGTCTGCCTGGCTGGTTGAAAGTGCTGAAGAAGCTAGTCACAGTTCTCCTGGCCCAAGCCCTCGTCGCCACTGTTAGATAGTGGGTAGAGATGACAGGAGACAGACTTCCCAAGCAGCTCTTTATTTCAGCTCTTGTATCAGCAACCAGCAAAGAGCAGTCTGACAGCTTGCCCTTTTATAGGGAGCTGTCAGACAGACCAGCCAATAGCGTTTGAGCTTTTTCCCGCTCAAACGCTGGACCTGGTTGGAACCATGTAACACAGTTTAAACAGTTAGAACATAACACCTATACCTGCTATCTTGTACATGTTTGACAAACAAATAAATAAAATAAAATAAATAAATAAAAACTACGGAGCTAGTGGTAGCTACTTCTATTTATAACTTAGGAATTCTTATCTTGGTTCCAAGAGTTCCAAGTTCTTTCTGGTTTCTGGGTTTCACACAATGGTTCTGAATCTGTGAAGACTAAGAAAGTTTCTAATAGAGCTTTAGGACAAGAAAAGGGTTTATTCTCTACCCTGCTGTGCAATTTCCAAGAAGTATCTCCTGCCCTCGTCAGTTACTTTCAAACACTATAGCAGTAGCTTTGTTGTCAGCTATTCTTTTTTCCTGTGAGACTTTTGTTGTCTTTTCTACTTGCAATTGTTATCTCATTTCATTTTATTCTTTTTCTTAACAAGGAACAATGGAGTTTGTTCTCTTTCAGTCTCACCCTACAGTCCTGAAGACCCATTTTCAAAAGTAGAATAGGTATACAATAAATGACCTATCCTTAACGTACTATAGTTTTACAGAATTTCTGATTGAAAGGCAGGATTTCAGTCTTAGTATAAATAAATGTCATGCAATTTAACAATAGAAAAGGTATTAATTGCCCAGTTCTGTAGAATATAAAGCTAAAATGATGAGCCTTCTATTCTATGGGCCATGGTGTACTTGTCAAGGGTCAAGATCTTTTGAAACTCTCCAATCCAAATTTTTGAGATTTAAACTCCAAATCCTACATAGTGTATTTAAATTATTATTTTAATCATTGGAATTTTGGATATGAAGCTATGTATTTGCTTCAAACTAATGGGCTTGCCTGATTTTAAATTATATTTTGCAGCCTGCCATTCAGTTTGGATGAAAGAGTGGTTACTTTTGAGAAATAAATGGATATTAACACTAGAGGGTCACAATTTCAGATTTGGGTGGCATGGCTTTTTATGGTATGATAATAGTAATGTAGATTTTAAAAATCATTATGTTAGAAATGCCATACTGAGAGTATGAAACGGTGCCAGAAGTTCCATTTGTTAGTTTCAGCACAGGAAGCATATTATATAACAGAGAGTAAGGAGAAATGGTTAACATACCAAGATATGTTAATTAGGGAACATGATGAACTAAAAATAAAATCAAGAGAACAATTAACTGTAAAGGGATTTAGTTTTCAATGGTTCTTATGTATACAATTAAAAGAAAGGCTTAATTTAGACAAAAAGACAACTGGAAATGCATTATATAAGATGGAATTTGAGACTGTTATGTACAAATGATGAGAATGTCATTGCCAAAATGCATAAGATTTTGCTGAAATTTGAAATGGAGGAAGAACAAGTTAAAGAGTGTATGATAAAATTAGGTAAGAATTTCATTTATAATATACAGCTGGACCAATGGGAGATGACATGGTTGAAAGGACTGAAATATACCTTATAATTTAAAAGAGAACTTTTGTATCATGGGTATATGACATCAGAAAAAAATATCTAGGACAGGGGTCTCCAATCTTGGCAACTTTAAGACTTGTGGACTTGAACTCTGGGAGTTGAAGTCCACAAGTCTTAAAGTTGCAAAGGTTGGAGACCCCTGATCTAGGATATATAAAACTAATTTAAATTTATGTTGGAAACATGGAAAATTGAAGGGTCATTTTATCATGGTGGACTTGTAAAAAATCTAGAAAATTCTGGATCCGAATACAGTGATACAAAGAATTTTAAAGATCAACATTCAGTCAAAATCACAACGGGGGTGTGAAATTATAGACTGTCCATTAGAAAAAACCCATGGAAGATTCTTTTTTATACCTGCAGTTTTGTAACTGCAGCAAGATAATTCTACAAAGCTAGAAAGATCTGGAAATACCTACAATGGAGGAATGGCTGATGAAGATGACAATATTTGCAGAAATAATAAAATTGTCTTGTTTGATTAAGGACAAGACAACAATTATATTTGTTAGTGACTGAAAACCTTTGTGGAATTTTTGTTGGAAATGGAAAAAAATTGTGATTTATGGATTTGATTATTAGAAAGGGTAAAATATGAAAAGAAAGGAATCAGGATGTAGCCTTAAAGAGGGAGGTTAAATTATAACTGCTATAAAAAAGATTGGAAGCTGCTTCTTTACATTTATTTCTTTATTTCTGGTGCTTCAGAAGGCATTAAATACTGAAGCTTTTCTATGAGCTTTCGGTGAGCATCGAATATATGGCAACTGTTTTTTTTAATTCTTGACATTTACTTTTTTTAAAATTTCAGAAATAAATGTTACATTTAATTATCTTAAAGTGGGTTGGAGTGGTTATTTTTATATATTGGCTTTCAATATTCACTTTCAGAGATTGACATGATTGGGTGGCATGGAAATAATATAAATAAATAAATAAATGAATCTGAAATTTCAAATTTGTCCTTGGCTCAGCTCTGCTTTTTAAAGGCAGCTTAGCTTTTCCTTGTATTCTGAATATCAGAAATATGATCCCTATGTTCTCATGTGTATCTGGGTACGAAAATAAGAGATAAAATCATTTGAATTCAAACCAGGGGTGGGTTCTGGCTTACCTCGCTGCCGGTTCACTTCCTCACGCGGCACATGGGGGCGCGCGTGCATGTGCAGTGCTAAAAACAAAATGGCGCCGCCGAGAGAGCTGGTTCGGGGGCGTGTCCAGCCGGTCATCGCTGCCAGTTCGGCGAAGGGGGGGAAATTCCCGCTACCGGTTCTATAGAGCCAGTCCAAACCGGCAGGAACCCACCTCTGATTCAAACATATGTCTATGTTCAATTTGATAATTCCTTATTTATGATCTGAACAGATCAAATGTTATCGGTTGTTTCAATCATCTCTCTTTCAATTGCCAGTAATCTTTTAAATTACTTATAAGTCATCCTTGGCAAATGTCTGAAAGGAGCTAAACTTGCTGTGAAAAAGGTAAGGAATAAGATAATAGGGAATAGAAAATATGCTAAACGGTGAATAAAGAAATTATAAAAGTATCAGAGCACTCTGGCACTTTTACAGAAAGAATGGAAAGCTTAATTATTTTGAACCAATAATCTAGCAGGGGACTAATGGTCATTTTCAACAGATCATCTTTCGGAATAATAATGGAGTCTGAAGCAAGATGCTTGTCAATCATTTGACATTCTGCTGTGACCACAGGAATATAGGATGCATTTATGTTAAATTTCATTTGGCTCCTAAATGTTTACTTTTTCTGAGGAACAACCACAACAATACACGAGCACACAACACGTACAAACTCAAAGTGAACCGCTCCAAACTCGATTGCAGAAAATACGACTTCAGCAACAGAGTGGTCAATGCCTGGAACTCACTAGCTGACTCTGTGGTTTCATCCCCAAAGCCCCAAAACTTTAACCTTAGACTGTCTACTGTTGACCTCACCCCATTCCTAAGAGGTCAGTAAGGGGCGTGCATAAGCGCACCAGCGTGCCTACCATCCCTGTCCAAATGTTCCCTTTTATTTGTACCCATCTTATGTACTCAAATAATGTTATACTTATGTATATTATCAAATACGTACTTGACAAAATAAAAAAATAAAATAAAATTGCTTGAATTTTGAACATCACTATTAGCAGTCTGAGTTAACAACATCAGTTGACAGAGTTCTGTGTAGCACACGCGCAGCTCATTGTAGTTACAGGGTTAAAACTTCCATTGAGAGAGTCTCTTTCATGTTGGAAGGAAGCCTCATGAATTGATGTTGTTCATCTGCCTCTCCCAGTTACATTTTGATCAAGAATCTTTGCTCACATTAGCACTGAATTCCTTGTATAATCAGAAGCCTGATGCATCTGGCAGAGAATCAATGTATCCCAGCCAGCAGCTGGCCATAATGCATGCTAATTTCCTCACCTTGGCTGCTGTGGAAGGTTTACATGCCTAAATAATGCACAGATATGCTGAAATGCCTAATACACAGCTAAAAATAAATCTAGGATTGATCGTCTAGTACCTAAGTAAATGCATCCTTCATTCCAAATACAGGCTTTCTCCTGGCTTTCTCCTTTTTTGTTGGTCAAAATGCCCACCCTAGTTTTTTCGGGATGAGGTCAGTGCTAGGAGTTAGTGGGCCTTGTGATATTAAAACAAACCCTGCAATGCCTCAGGTAAGCGGTGGACTATGCTGAAATTTAGGGAACAGAAATGTTTTGTTGGTTTTTCTCAGAATTCAGTGTTCTAATATAGATAAATCATGTTTAACACTAAGGCCTTGGAGCTTGATGCCTAATCTATCTTCCTACCAAGTAGTGTCACTTATGCCCCCCCCCCAGTAGATAGAGGAAGGAGAGAGATAATATAGCATTTTGGCAGAAGGAAAGAAAGTATGGGAGATTAGTTTAGGTTATTTATAAATTGAAGCAGAGGTGGTATTCAGCTGGTTCAGACCGGTTCGGGTGAACCGGTAGCAGCGACTGCGGGTGGGCCCGCCCACCCACCTGGACGTAATGCCGTCCTATTTAGCCAAGTTTTGGAGGCCAGGTGCATGCGCGGAAGGCATGCTTGTGAGCAAAGCACATGCACGGAAGGCCGGGCGCATGTGTGGAAGGCACGCATGCACGCAGCGAGTATGCAGAAGGCCGGGTGCATGCGCAGTAGGCGCGCATGCGCGAGCGGCAAACCGGTGGCAAAAATATGTGAAACCCACCGCTGACTTGAAGGTTTATGAATATTAGGAATTGTCCCCTGGGGCACGGATCAGTGGAATATATACAGCCATCTTGGAAAGTACATTGAAAAAAAATTTAATGGCTTATAGTGACCTATAATTTCAGCTGATACTTCTACAAACTATCTTGCTTCCAGATTAGTGTGGAGCATTTTCAGGAAACACCAATCATTTTAATCAGCTGGAAATACTACAGCCATACATACTGCTTTCTCTCTTATCAAGAGACAGTGATGCTACAAGTGTCCTTGTCACTGAGCTTCACACTGACATGCATCGTCTAACACAGTGATGGCGAACCATTTTTCCCTCGGGTACCGAAAGTGTGTGTGCGCGCGCTGTCGTACGTGCGCAAGTGCCAAACACCCATAATGCAATGCCCCTCCCGCAGGTCCCATCCCCTGCACATGCGTGCGCGACCCCCCTAACCCTAACCCCCTCCTTTCCCCAAACGGAGCTGGGACGGGGGAAAGCCTTGCGTGGCCAAACAGTGCTGGGGTGGAATCTCCAGAGATCTGGGAAGGCACGGCCGCAGAAAGTGAGGAGAAAGCATGCGCTTGTCTGACCCGAAAATTAGTTGGCCGGCGGGAGGCACTCGCACTTGCGCAGTGGAGCTGAGCTGGTCAACGGCTCGCGTGCCTGCAGAGAGGACTCCACGTGCCACCTGTGGCACGCGTGCCATAGGTTCGCCATCACGGGTCTAACACATAGCGCAGTTCACTGGAAGAGATTTCTGTCCCTAAACAAATGCTCATGCCTTCAGCAACTGCTCTGATTTTTTTTCCCTAACTCAACTAACTGCATTGCAAAAAAAAAAAAAAAAGACAAATCTTCCCATTCTTATCAAAGAAGAGTTGACAGCCCAGGAGCCCTGATCTCACTCTGCTTTGCAGCTGGGTAGCATTATTTTCTCAGATACTTAAAGGGGTAAAGTGACTTGACAGGTTCCCCTTCTAAGCAACTGCTCAGATTGTGTTTGCATACAATCAGAAAAAATGCACATTGTCCCGCTATTTGCATTTTTGAATGAAGCTGGAATTGATCTGGGCTGAAGAACGGCAAATTTACGGTAGGTCTATCAGCTTTCAGTCTCACTCTAGAAGAGTGGCTGGCTTTCTTGGAACAGAAAGGTGGAGCTGGAAGAGTGGGGATAAAATGTGATCATAGGTCTTGTGTATAGGCTTTGTTTAAAAAATACATTGTCATTATCTACTACTGACACTTTAGCAAAAAATGATGTGGGGACAAAATTGCCCCCATGCGATATGTTTCACTATTGTAAATGCTAAATGAAGAATGGTACCTTAGGCATTTTAGAGCAGGGGTGTCAAACTCAATTTCATTGAGGGCTGCATCAGGGCTGTGGCTGACCTCAGGGGACCGGGGGGGGGCATGGCCAACTGGGTGGGCATGGCTAGCTTGATGCCACTCCCCAAACTGCTTGCATTATTCCTCTTCACATTGGGTAGACCGGGCTGAAGCCACGCTGGCCCGATCTTTCCTCTTCGCATTGGGTAGACCAGGATGGCTCCGTGGGCCAGATCCGACCACATCGTGGGCTGGATGCGGCCTGCCGGCCTTGAGTTTGACACCCCTGCTTTAGAGCAACTGCTTAGATTATTTTGCAAATAGCCAGTCAATATCTTCTGGAAAACTAAAGCGGGGGAGGGGGGCAGAGAAGATTATAGAGCCGAGGTGGCGCAGTGGTTAGAGTGCAGCAACTGCAGGCTACTTCAGCTGACTGCTAGCTGCAGTTCGGCGGTTCAAATCTCACCGGCTCAAGGTTGACTCAGCCTTCCATCCTTCTGAGGTGGGTAAAATGAGGACCCAGATTGTTGGGGGCAATATGCTGACTCTGTAAACCGCTTAGAGAGGGCTGTAAAGCACTATGAAGCGGTATATAAGTCTAACTGCTATTGCTATTGCTATTTCTACAAGGGTTCTTGTAGCCGATGAGACTGAAAGTGGTAAATCCTAAGAACAACTTGCTCTGAAGAACGTTGGCAAATACTTTCAGATGACCAAATTACACATAGGCAAATTAGGGAATAATGGATTGTCTTTTTGGTGGAAGGAGGGCAGGTTGTACCTGCTGAACTTTTTGGACAATGACAGCAAGAGTTCTTTTCAATCTGAGAAAAGCTCTTGCGTCCTCTTTGCTTGGAGGTGGGGACATTTGAAGGGGCAGAGAGAGTGAGAGAGTGAGAACGGTCTTCCGTGTGTTTACTGAAGCAGGCACATTTTCATACACTCTGTTCTAAATCATTTTGTACAATTTTCCTACATTTTCGGCTTCACCACATTTATATGAATAAATAGCTACATATTGATTCTTTTACTAAATACTACTATGCAAATTAAAAAAATATATGGTTATAAAGTCAGCTATAATAACATTTAGAAAACTGTAAACAGCTTATTTGAAGTGTTCATTTCATGTGTAAATTTAATATTTATAAGTTTGGTTCTGAAAACCCCAATGTCATTTAGTCCCTACAACATCAGCCCAGTATTTTGCAACTTCTCTTAGAAGAATTGTGCAAAAAATATATATTTACCATTGTATAGTATGCTAATAAAATTAAAATGTGTTTCTTAGAAGGAAAACTTGTTTTTCTTTCCAGGGATGAAAGTCAACATTCCTTAGAAATATGTATTGATGAATTTGCTCATCTAATAATAAAAGTGTTCATTCTGCATTGACTACATTCATGTGGGTGCAGTATTTGAAAGGAATGTGTCAGTTAGCAAATAATTTGGTTTTTTGATGTACAGGCAAGAATCTACTTTTCTATAAAACTTCTAAAAAGCTTTTATAAGCATGAATAACATACTAAACTTGCCTATCATCTCTAACTAATTTGCATATAAAAATCAAAGGACTCACTTCTAGCACTGAATCTATTGGATTTAAAGATTCTAATATGGTCTCCTCAGGTGTCCAGCATCTCTGCCTCTGCCTCAGACAGATAAAGCCAGCTGCTGTTCTTCCTTGCTAGTCCAGGGCTGCCCAAACAAACTGTAGAAAGTGTTTCCCCATTGGGCCACTTGAAGATGTGTAGATTCCAACTCCCGGCATGCTGGCTGGGAAATTCTGGGAGTTAAAGTCCACACATTTTCAAGTTGTCAAGGTTGAGGAACACTGCTGCAGAGGATGACTATCAGTCAGTTGGGAAGAGCAAGACAATAGCATTCTGTATTTGTAGTAGTTGTTGCAGTGGCATCTAGTAAAGAATGTGCTTGTGCAGGAAAAAGAAAAAAGACATGAAAAACAGAGCATCTGAAAACAGCACCCAAAAGACAGAAGTATGAATAGAAAATGGAACACCCATGAAGAGACATTATGGGTGACAAAAGGGAGCAGCAATGAAAAGCATTGAGAAGTGAAGTAGGATGAAAAGTCACTGTTACACTATAAAGTGCTTCACATGTTAAGGGTTAGCTGTTTCTTTGCTGCATACTGCCTTTGCTTTCTGTGAAATGGAACAGAAGGCTGGAATAGGAGCCTGATTTCAAATAAATGACTGTATGGGAAGGACTCGGATTCTGTTTACCTCAGACTCTTCTTGGACTCGGATTCTGTTTACCTCAATGTAGCCCCACGAGTTTGTCTTTCAATGTAGATCAGAGAAGAGTGTCTATGGAGATTCTCAGTCATCCAGGTCATGGTTGTCCCAAAGATGCTTTTTAAAGAGGCAACTGGACTTTCTGGTTTTTCTTTGAAGACGTTTCACTTCTCATTCAAGAAGCTTCTTCAGCTCTGAAGAACTGAAGAAGCTTCCAGAGCTGGAGAAGCTTCTTGGGTGAGAAGCAAAACATCTTCAAAGAAAAACCAGAAAGTCCAGTTGCCTCTTGAAAAAGCATCTTTGGGATATCAGAGAATTCACCAATTTTCAGATTCAAGCACCATGCTGCTGGGAGTGAACCTGAATATGGCTCTGGCACAGTGCTTGGCCTGTGGGTATTTGAATCCCAGTGATGGACTTATACTTTATTATAAGGGCAGGATAGCCTCTGCCGTACCCACATGCTGATTGCATGTGGGGAGTATTTAGAAATAAGATACATTTACAGTCTGAAGTGCTATTTCCCATCATTATTTATTTACAGTATATCTTTAAAGAAACAAGAAAAGTCCAGGGACATCGGGAAGAAATTTACAGTGCATTTCTTTTACCTGTAGTAGATATAGTAGGTCCATGATGCAATAATATGATTTTATTCAGCAGCATTCTAATACTTTTTATTATACTGAAAAAATACCCCTGAAACTGCTATTTCCACATTATTTTTGTTTAGTTTCTGCCCAATTAATGTTGCATAGCAATATTAATGACACATCTGTTAATTAGAAATGAATGAAAGAATCAAACACTTACCCGAATCATCATCACTGAACATCTAATGTCATGAACTGTGTCGTAAATCTTCTTAGAGATGTCAACAAATTGATTATCATCAAACAGATGAATCCTATTCCTGTTTAAGTTTTCCAGTGCAGTGTTGACTTGAGTAATAAATTCTGGAATCACTGTCAAATAAATTTTTTAAAAGGTGGTTGTTGAATGACTTTTAAACTCTTCTCTCTTAATTTTGAACTGCATTGAGTTGAGACTGGCTTACAACTAGCATGTTCAAGTTTATTTTGCCTTTTTAAAACCATTCTTCAATTTAATGAAAATGAAATGTAGTTGAAAAGAAAATCATGAAATGATCATCAATGTTCCTGCACTTCCCTTATATAGAAGATGTCCTAAATTGTGTAAAAACATTTTTTTTTAATTGTACAAAACTCTCTCTGGCACTTGGCAGGATCACTGGTGCAATTCAGTCCCCAGGGAAGACATTTTAAACTCTCTCTTCCTGCAAGCTTTTTTCAAGTCAAAAAATTTGGTAATCAGAAAGGGTGCACAGACAGGTAGCAGAACAAAACAGGATGTACTTGGGTCCTCTATACTCTATAACTTGACGGTAATAAAATAAGGTTCTTTAAAAATCTGAAAGGACTCCGAGAATGCTTCACACATTTGAGAGAAATTGAGGGACAAGTATCAGTACTATATTCATTATACAATGTAACATATTAATATTCAATTTGTTCACAAATTTTGATGTAAATTGATAATGAATCATATGAGTCAATCAGCTTGTGATTGTCAGTGGGATCAATCTGAAATGGCTGTTCTTGGGCTCCCTATTCATATTTTTATCAGTCTTAAATCAGAAACTTAAGAAAAAGGGGCAAAATAGTGTAGAAAAAGAAAGGTAAATTAAAAGGGCATATGTAACATAAATAGTATATATACTAGTTTGAAGCTTCTGAATTCTTCAAAAATGATTTAGAAGATGTATTTTTGGCTCTCCTGCATATGTGAGCATAGCACTTTTACAAGAGCCAATGTATATATAAATTTGATGGACTATCTTCCTGAGATTTAGCTAAAGGACATCAAAGAATAATAGCTTCAGGCAAGTCCTTGGGTTAATAAAATACTTTGTCAGCTCAGTTGAAGAGAGGGAGGATCAGGAATACATCTATTTTTGTTCCTGAACCTGAATACTGCATATTAATCTGATTATTGTATCTGGGCAACTTGTAGTCTTAGCTAAATTGAAAAGCATGCCACCCATACCTTCCCTATATCCCTCCTCTTATTTTGAGGGGGGGGGTGAGAAGGAAGTAATGACAGAAAGATGAAGATAGGTCATGGAATGAACATACAGGCATTAGTAGAGACTGTACTGAAATTAGATGAACAAATAAAAGTATAGAAGCAGAGGGCAGAAATGAAGAGGTTTCTCCCTCTGTCTCAAACGGAAATATTCAGAATTCTGAATTACAATGTAGTTTTGTTAATATGAATTATTAGGGTTTTTCCAATAGGCACGTAGATATCATGGTCATAACAAAATTATTTGTTTTATTGATACTAATAAACCATTAGTATTAAGCATCAGAATATTAAATTTTTATTTCTATTTATTTGTTTGATCAGTTGACTGTGATCTTACCTTGCCTTCAAGAACTCAGGCAGAATAAAAATACAGTTACTATTACTACTACTTACCAATATTATAACCACTGCCATTACTAATAATAGAATCATTTAGGAAAAATAAAAATCTAATTTAATAATAACAACAAAATACCTGTAGATTTTGTACATTCATATCTTTTGAATTTCTGAATTTTATATTGCTAACAAGAAAACAATTTTTAAGGCAATGGTAAAGAAAAAAAATATATGAATAATACAAATAATAACAATAATAGTAAAATAATTATTAATTGATGGGATCTTTAAAACTGTTGCTGTTTTGCTATTTTTTAGATAATGCTATTTCCCACACTTTAAAATACCATTGAGGCAAAGAAAATTTAGAAAGGTACATAAAATGAATAAAAAAAATAGTTCAGAACTTGAAGCAAAATGCCTTCACTTGAAGAATTTCTGAGAATTCCATGTTTCTGTACCACAAAATTCAAAACATTTTGAGTGATCCACCATACCAAATAATGTTAACAACCCTTGTTCCTCTGTTGTTATTTGTTTAGTTCTAAACCAACTACAAAAAGCACATGTAGAGTGTTGTTATTTAGCCTACAAAAATTATACAAAGCGATTAAAGAAAGCCATAAACAGTTTTAAATCCCCCTAGCAACAATAATACAACATTTAAGGACCCTCTGCAACCTGATCTGCCTTGACAAATAGAACAGTGAACAGAGCAGAAGCAACAGGGGTAGACTCATCGCGATAATACGGTCCATGAACAACATAAAACAGCATCAAATGTCCTCATTAATTGTGGGCATAGTACATCTTTTGTCAGCCTTACCCAAAAGAAGCAACTCTCAACAAAGAGCCCGAGTAAACACAATTCAAGAAAGCGCAACACATAGGGACGGCATTACATTAAAACGCATAAACTGTAACTTCCCTGTAGCAAGGACTTTAAAGCAACACTAACCTTCCCTACCAGGCTGATAACAGTGTTTTTCTTAGAGCATAATAGCTTTGTCCTTAACTGACTCTCCATCATCCTTGCTCATCTTGTGACACCGGTGATAAAATGATGCTTGCTATTTTATTAGGTAACATAACATCATGGCGCTATGAATTTTATAAAAGCCTATAACAAACCAATTGAAAGGTGCCTGAGTGTTAGAAGCAAGTTGATAGACCCTGACGTTGAAGCAAGCAAGAAACAAAATGGGGTGTGGAGGGTTTTATTTCATACTAGCTGATAACCTGCCGTTGCCTGGGTATTTATAGATGTCGAAGCCTTTGTCTGACAGGGAGCCATTGAGATGGGCCTTTCTTTCCCCTACTCCGATGCCCATCATCCCTGCCCTCTCCTTTCCCCCTCCCATGCGCTTCTCTTTCCCGCCCTGTCCACGATCCTGGCCCCAAATCCATCAGGCGCTTCCCCATTGGTCCACTGGAAGGCGAATGTCACGGCTGGCTTTCCAGAGGAAGCTGCGAAGGAACTGACATCACAAACAATTGCCACTCTAGGACACCGCACTCGCTCTCCTTAATGGCCCAGGCATTCCAGAGTTATGCGGGAACACACACCCACCCACACACACACCCCCCAGGGGTGTCTTACCCCCCCCCCCCCAGTATTTGTTTCCAGAGGGTTAGTCATCAAGTTTGTGTGTATCAAGTTTGGTTGAAATTGCTCGAGGCGTTCCAGAGTTGGAACATACATACATACACACACACATCCATCTTTATATATATAGATTCAAGACTTAACTTTGGAATGTGGGATGTTTTGTCATATTTACAATGTTTTAACACTGAGAAAATATCAGGATAAACTAATTGCCAAGCATAGTTGAGTTTTTCAGTTTCTTCAAACTTTAAACCAAAATTAAAAATGCAATGGCCATTGCCACCCAAGGTGATAAATCTAGACCAATTTGATTACAATACCTTCTCCCCCCAAAAAAGAATCTAGGAAATGTTTAAAATGTGGCAATACAATTTTAAATGGAAGTTGGTTTATTGTTGTGGACTGCTTTCAAAGGGGAAAGGAAATTTTATGACAAATAGTTCACTATATTTAGATTTAAAGTTTTCTTCCCATGAGTTTTTGAGACTTTGAAGAGAATTGGCTATACAGATGCTATGTGTTTTATATTATCATTATGTTATGTCTTATTGAAATGGCTCATTTGATTTTCAATGAACATATATTTCTTCCTGATCTTTTGATTGGTTTGAGTTTAAGTAGATACTTTTCTTATTCAAAACCAAAACGGCACTTGTACATTATTCTGCACTTTCCCTTTCTCTTAGTAAGTGTAAGTAAGTGGATCACAAAGATTTCTCACAAATAATCAAATCTCTATTTATACTAGGGTAATGTAAGACCTTAACATTATTGTTGCCTGTAAAACTTTTTATCTAAAAGAAACCCCCTATCTTGAATGAATGAATGACTTGCTTTGAATGAACAATTTTTATTCCTTCCTGATACTGTAGTAAAACAACAACAACAACAAAAGAAAGCTTTTATCTCCCTAAACAAGTTAAAAGGGATGTGAAATCAAATATAAGATAGATTCTTTAGGAAATTTTTGCATAATAAAAACTTAGCATGTCAGGCACAAATGAAAGACCCACCCTTGAAGAGTTCAACAAGCTGTTTATTGCTCAAGCCTATATACGAGTATCTTCTGAGACTAACAGTTTGCACCTTGGTGAGACTAGACAAGATTCAATGGCATTCAAGGTGTGTGTGTGTGTGTGTGTGTGTGTGTGCAGTGTGTCACACTTCACCTTGTTGTACCCATGTAGGGATTCCACATTAATTCCCCATTTAACTCTTCTCCCTGGCTTGACCAGTCTCTCTGCTATATAGTGCCACTCAGTTACTTCTTTTACCAGAATGATAACTTGGCTCATGTCCAAGCACTATAGAACTGGGGGTGGGGTGGGAATTAAGATGAATAAACTGATTTGATGATACCACAAATCAGTTATCACCTGTTTACTTCAAAGGCAATTCTGAAATTAATTAAATTCAAAGAGAAAAGCACAACTATTTCAGCGGTGGGTTGCTCCCGGTTCAGACCGGTTCTTAGAACCGGTAGCACCAGCAGCAGGAGGCTCCGCCCACCCGCCCGGGACGCTTCTGCACCGGCAGCAAAATCATTTAGAACCCACCACTGAATTATTTCCACTTTTCATCAAGTGTCAGTACAGGAAACTCTCATTACAAAGTTAGTTCTTTTCTCTAAATTAACACCACTTTATTATGGATCTTCTGTATATCTCTCAAGTAAAAATATGCCTTGGTTAACAATGATCTATCATTAACCTTGCTAAATTTGCATTCCTATATACAGGTGGTTCTCACTTAATGCCCATTTGTTCAGTGACTTTTAGGAGGTCTGACAGTGCTGAACAAAGAGACTTATGACCAAACCTCTAAGTTCTGGCCAGGCCCACTGTCACATGGACAAAATTTGGGCGCTTGGCAACCAATTTATGCTTATGACCGATTGCAATGTCCCAAAGTCATGTGATTGCCATTTGTGACCTTCCCTGCAGCCCTCACATGAGCAGTCAATGGGGAAGCCAGCAGGGAATGTCACAAGTCGCTTGGGAAAGTCCCTCCCACCAGCCCAGCATATCTTTGCTTGAAGAACCACATTCTTCTTTCCTAACACATACCACACATGCTTTCCTCACCCTTCCTGCACTTGTGCTGCTCCACAGACTGTGATTACAGCACAGGTGGCTAGATTCTACGCAGCAGCACTGGGGATTCGTTGGAAACACGTGATTATTCCACCACAGCTACTGTATTTTACACAACTAATGTAGCGAACCATTTTTTGTGTTACTATTATTATTATTTTTTGAATTTTAGTATTTAATCCTCACAGTTTAAGGATTGATATTATATTATAGTTAGGCCATGTGTAACTGACAGACTGGATGCCAAATTGTGGTTTTAATATAGGTTTTAACTGTTATTTATTATTTTATTCTAGAATTTTAACTGGATATTCATTGAGTGTTTTTATTTGTTCTGGTCTCTGGTCTTTGACTGTAATAAACTTGATTTGATTTGAGCATCTCCCCCCTTTTGTGACTGACAAAAGTGGTGCCTTTTTTGGGGAACAACTAGGAACCAATGGATTGTCTTTTTTCTTCTCTCTTTGTATTTTCTAGGGAGAAGCAGGAAATAGATGTCAGAGTATGACTGACAGAAGTTGCTGTTCTTGGTATATTCTACTCTTTCCTATCTCACCCTGATGCTTTTCTTTCAGGTACTGCTTTGGTGGCAAACTGTTGGATTCAGATTTGCTTTGAAATAAACTGAGATCCTTAGATATAATGGATGCTGACTGTGATTTCTCATAAAAGGAAACTCCTTTGTCTTCTTCTTTGTCTTCTTCTACACCTGAAATTTGTACATAAACTGAATTCTGGAAAGTCCTAATTAAGTCTAGTTCACCCAGAAGGTATTAGGAGGAAACAATAAATTAAGAGAGGGAAGTGAAATTGAACAATGTCCCAAACCATGAATATACACCCACACCAGAGGTGGGTTCTTACCGGTTCTATCCGGTTCTTTAGAACCGTTAGTAACTCGGTGATGACATCACGGAGCCAGTTCTGTCGGTGTCTCCGTGGGCGCCGCCATCTTGGATTTTGCTTCTGCACATGCACAGAAGCTATTTTTTGATTGCTGAAGGCGCGTGAGGCGCGTGAGCGCGTGAGGCACGCGATGTGCGTACGCGCACACGGCACGACCCTGAGCGAACCGGCAGCAAAAGGATCCACAACCCACCCCTGACCCACACCCACACGCAAATGTTGAAGACAGGGCTGTGTTCTATCTCAGTCAGTTACACATGCCCAGAAGTCCTGAAACTGCTGCCAAAATTCTATGAGTTCTGACAAGATTTCCTTAAATCAGCTTAGTCAAGCTGGCAAGAGCCCAGGACAGGAGCAGCTTAAACAGTAAACACAGATAATGCCTGCAACTAATACAATTTAAAACAGGAATGCAGCTTTAATTTATCCATGTGTGCAATTAATAAAATTGTTCTCTCCATTTGATTAAAGATTATCTCTTACTCGTTGCAAATTAATCAGGATGACAGAGACTACCTACTGCAGTCTCTTTCAGCCACAACCAATTTGAAGCATGCATTTTATCAGATGTAGTTTTCAGATTGTCTAGCGCTTGATTTTTTTTTTAAAGATAACAATGGATTAGAAGGTATAAGCAGAGCAAACGATATGACTGCAATGAAGTCAAGCGGTGGCTTTCAGCCTCGCCTTGAAGTTTCCCTTTCTCCTGGTATTCTCATAAGGTTTTAGTAATAGAACAAAATAACAGAGTTGGAAGGGACTTTGGAGGTCTTCCAGTCCAAAACCCTGCTCAAGCAAGAGACCCTATACCAGTGATGGCGAACCTTTTTTTCCTCGGGTGCCGAAAGTGAGCAAGCGCGTGCTATCACGCGCATGTGCGTGCCCACACCCATTTCAATGCCCCCCCGTGTCCCAACCCCCCCGGGCTGCCTCTCCCATGCATGCACGCACGACCCCCCCTCCCCCCTTTCCCGACTTCCGGTGGACCCAGTAGGCCTGTTTTCACTTTCCCCTCCCCCGTTGGGCCATTTTTCACCCCCTTGGAGGCTTCAGGGCAGCCTCCTGAAGCCTCCGGAGGGCGAAAACGGCCTCTGCGTGAGCCAAAAATCAGCTGGCCAGCGTGCACATGCGCGTTGGAGCTGAGCTAGGGCAACGGCTCGAGTGCTGGCAGATATGGCTCCACATGCCACCTGTGGCACGCGTGCCATAGGTTCGCCATCATGGCCCTATACCATTCAAGTGGCTATCCAGTCTCTTCTTAAAAGCCTCCAGTGATGGAGCGCCCACAACTTCTGAAGGCAAGCATGCTTGTTGATATTAATGTGACTGTCCACTAGGACTCCAAGATCCCTCTCACAGTTACTCTTATTGTGCTAGATTCAACTTATTCTATAGTAGTAGCCCTAAATGCTATTTAATACAGCATCACCTATTCCCAATAAGATTAATTCTTTCATCATATTTGCTCCATCACAATTCTTCAGAAAAACCAATATTTTATAGCATAATATATTCCTGTTAACCTTTCATAAAGTATCGAAGATCTGGTTGTCTCTCCAGATATTTCGACCAGGAATTAGGTGAGCTCTTTTGGTGATGGGGTTTTTTTTTTTTTTTGGTTGGGGTGTTATTTTAACTGTGGCATCCTGGCTTACAGTATATATTGTTATGATGGCTTTAATCTTTGTACACTGCAGAGAATCACAGCAGGGATATGGGTGGCTCATAAATCACTTCAACAACTACATCTGAGCATGACATGAGATTTCAGGAGAGAGAGGAGATTCAGAAAATATAGCCACCTTCAAACTTAATGTGGTTTTTACCTTTTTATAGGGGGTGTTATTTGTATCCTGGAAGTGTTTAATTTTAACTATTTTTTGCCATATATTTTTGAAATTGTGTAATTGATTTTGCTTAAACCATAAGAGGAACTAACAGTTGGAGGATGTCACTGAAACCTAAGAAATAAAGCAGTGATAAAAGTGATAAAAATATTCTTGTCTAAAAATAGCCTGGCTTTCTGATAGGAACATGGTTTTCATGAAGAAAGTTGCAGATTAAATCTCTGACATTTTCACATAAAAGGAGACCAGGTAATAATGAAATGGAGGAACATGGCAAATCACAATAAACCCATCACTAGGCTTAAAATAAGTGTGGGTGCAAGCATTACATACATAGAACTCTTACCCCAAAGGAGAAACTGCATATTTTCTTGTGTTCCACTCTAATCTTGCATGGCAAATCCATCCTTATATTACAATAGGTGTGTGTGTGTGTGTATTTCAAAATCTAGAATTTTAAAATAAGTTTTTAATGGCCATTGGTCCCTTCTTTCATTGGAAATCTAAATCTGAACAGTCATCTAAGTCGGGGATCTCCAACCTTGGCAACTTTAAGACTTGTGGACTTCAACTCCCAGAATTCCTCAGCCAGTGAAGCTGTGAGAATCTGTGCCCCACAATGGAAATATATCCATCAAGACTGGAGACTCCAGTAGACTTTGGAAATCACAAGACAGAGTGTCACAATCATTAACAGAAACTTCAAAATTAATGCCAATTTGAGAAGTACTGTACAGCAGCGGTTCTCAACCTGTGGGTCGCGACCCCTTTGGGGGTCGAACGACCATTTCACAGGGGTCGCCGCGCGCGTTAGCCCGCCATTTTGGTGCCACCGTCACTGCAGGAGTGAAAAGGTCCTGGTTCGGCCGTGCCTGCGGGTCGCCGGACAGCTGGTAGCCTGGACGCCGCCATTTTGGTTCTTCTACCCTCTGCGCATGCGCAGAATGCTTTGCGCATGCGCAGAGGGTAAAAGAACCCAAATGGCGGCGTCCGGGCGAAGTCCCCCGCTTCCGATGCTATCAGCTGTCCAGCAACCGGCAGGTAAGCCCGAACCCGGAGCATTTCGCCCCTGGTGCCACGCCCCCTTTGTCAACTCATCCCGCGCGGGGCGGGGGCGGGGAGGGGGTTGCGGAAGCAGTGGTTCTCAACCTTCCTAATGCCGCGATGCCACACACGATCGTTGCCAGTCACCAAGATGGTGGACTAGCGTGCGCTTAGGTGACCCCTGTGAAAGGGTCGTTCGACCCCCAAAGTCGCGGCATTAGAAAGGTTGAGAACCACTGCTGTACAGGGACAGTGTGGAAGCAAATACCATGATTACTGTGTCTTAAATATTACAATCAAAAAGTATCTGAAGTTGCAACCAAATTATGATGTCATAAATTATAAAATGTATGTTAACTGTCCTCAAATTATTCTGAGTGTCATAATACATCATTCTTTAATATATTTAATAAAACTGAGAGAATGCCACTTTGATTAAGGCAGCAGGCTAGAAAACCTGGAGACCACAAGTTCTAATTCGTAGGCATAAAGCCAACTGGGTGACCTTGGGCCAGTCAGTGTCTTTCAGCCATAGGAAGAAGGCAAGAGAAAACCAGTTCAAAAATGTTTGCAAATAAAGCCATAAGGATTCGTCCAGGCAATCATCAGGAATCAACACTGACTTGAAGACACACATACATACACACCAGGAACCCACCCACCAGGGGTGGGTTCTAACTTACCTCGCTGCTGGTTCGCTTCCTCCCATGCTGCGTGGCTGCGCCTCGTGGGTGCGCGCATGCCTCGTGGGCGTGCGCACATGCGCAGTCAAAAAAAAGATAAAAAAATTAAAAAACGCTGAAAACAAGATGGCGACGCATGCGCGGTGCTGGAAACTTGGCTTCTGCGCATGCGCAGAAGAAAAAAAATTAAAAAATTCAAAAAAAAATTCAAACAAAATTTTAAAAAAAGATGGCGGCACCCACAGACCGGCACCGACCGAACCGGATCGGTGACATCATCGTGATGTCACCAGCAGGTCGCTACCGGTTTGGGAGAACCGGTCCGAACCAGGAGGAACCCACCTCTGATACACACAGACATACAGACCTGAGAAGAAAACTTCTCAGTTTCCAGGGGTGGGTTCCGGATTCAGGTACTGCTGGTTCGCTCAGGGATGCGCCACGCGGGGAGGCATGCACGCATGTGCACGCACGCATGCGCAGTACTTAAAAAAGCTTCTGCGCATGCGCAGAAGCAAAAAACAAGATGGCCGCTGAGAGAACTGGCTCAGGGGCGTGGCAGGCCTGGGTCGCTGCCGGTTCCAGCGACCCAGGCCGCCACATTACTAACGGTTCTATAGAACCGGTCTGAACCGGTAGGAACCCATCTCTGTACCATTCATGTAGAAAAGGGTAGTTTGAAAGGGTCATAGCATATGATCTCACCACAGGGCTGGCAGTGGAGTTCCCCAGGCTTATAGTTCTGGGGGACTTCAATCTGCCATCCCTGAGGGTGAGGTCGAAGGTAGCCCGGGATTTCATGGAAACCATGACTTCCATGGGCCCGTCCCAAGTTATCCAGGGCCTGACTAGCAATAGTGGTCACACACTCGATTTGGTGTTGTTGACGGAGTAATGCCCTGTGACCTGGAATTGGTGGACTTGTCTTTGGTCCCCCTGTCATGGTCAGATCACAGTCTGGTGCAGAGGTGGGTTCCTCCCGGTTCGGACTGGTTCGCCCGAACTGGTAGCAACCCGCTGGTGATGTCATGGAGCCAGTTCGGTCAGTGCCAGTCCGTGGACGCCGCCATCTTTTTTTTGGAATTTATTTTTTGGGGAATTTTTTTTGGGGGGGGAATTTTGGGGGGGGATTTTTTTTCTTCTGCGCATGCGCAGAAGCCGAGTTGCCGGCACTGCACATGCGCTGCCATCTCGTTTTTGGCTTTTTAAAAAAAAATTGGAATTTTCGGCACTGTGCATGCGTGCGCGGCGCGGGAGGAAGCGAACCGGCGGTGAGGTAAGTTAGAACCCACCTCTGGTCTGGTGGCAATGAGTTTCTCGAGACTGTACCCCCCCCCCAGAGAGACAGGACCAGATTGGTCTGCCCCCAGTGACTACAGATAGGTTCCAGAAGGAACTTGGGGTATATAACTGCAGATTTGCTATGCAGTCCAGCCGAGCTCTTAGTTACTGTTTGGAATAGGAAGGTGGCTGAGGCTCTGGATAGGATTGCGCCAATGCCACCTCTCCTCACCCATAAACCTTTCGGTCCTCCATGGTATACAGAGGAACTGCGAGGGATGAAATGGATGAAAAGACATGTAGAGCACTGCTGGCAGAAGACAAAGGATGAACTTGATCGAACAGGTTTTAGGGTGTACAGTACTGGTCCACCCACAGACTAACAGAACTTGAGAAGATAGATCATAATGCCAGATCATTGTCATAAACAGGGTTTTATGAAATGGCATGGTAAAGCTACTGCAAAGGAATATTTCTTGTAAAACAAACCATCTTCTCTACTTGCAAGAATCCATCTGCATGTTAACCATTTTGGAGGAATGGTTCTTCTGCAACATTAATAAAGGGATCTGCAAATCTTAATCTAGTCCCATAAGCAGTATTTTTAGTTCTTTTCAATAAAAGTTCTACCACACTAAGTATAAATAAAGGTATTGATCAATTTACAGCCACACTGCTGAGCCTTAAAATTTCTTCAATATTAAAATAAGAAAGAACAAGAATGTAGGGTAGAACTAAATGTTATTAGTTCTGAAAATTATTAGTATGCTCTTTTCTCTCCTCCTCCTGAAAACATTCAACATATGTTAGGAGGCTATGCAGCATTCATAAAATTGACAGCTGCTTCTCAAACCGGGAATGCACATCTTCTCCATCTCTAGCAGAATCGTAAGGCTTTTGGCACATGTGCTACAAGCAAATCCCTCCATCTCACCCTTTCTGAATAAAAAAAGAAATGGAAACAAGCAGAGTTCTTTAAAAAGGTTTTCCAGGTAACAACATGGCATAGAAGTGTCATCTGTTCTCAGGTCATTTATTAGGGAAAAGTTATACAACAAGTGCATTATTTAATTTTGTTTGTGTCTGCTAGTTAATCTTTCATTGATTCTATCAGTCATTGTGTGATTTTATGCAATTTCAGATTGTTCTACATCAGCGTTGACTTTGAACCTAGGAAAAGGGGATGTGGATATCATGTGAATATCAAAACTTTATATGTGTAATATTTTTTGTTATTGTTGTTACAGGTTCTTTTAAGATCCTGTCTATAACTTTAGCTTTTCTGTTGTTTTTTTTAATCTCCTCTATCCCTTAATGTTTTTTATGTAAATACTTAAAAAGGAATCTTCTCTCTTAGTGATCTACAGCAGGGGTCCCCAACCTTGGCAACTTTAAGACTTGTGGACTTCAACTCCCAGAGTTCCTCAGCCAACTTAGCTGGCTGAGGACTTCTGGGAGTTGAAGTCCACAAGTCTTAAAGTTGCCAAGTTTGGAGACCCCTGATCTACAGTATCTCTCCAACAAAGGAGCTATCAATTTCCTTAGTTATATGCCTAAATAGGCAGGGCCAGGAGGTGGTGTGATAGCAGCAATTTCCTTTTTATTGTTTTTTCTCCCCTTCTGCCTGCATAAGGAGTAGAAGTCCTTTCTCTTATGTGCATCTGATGGAAGAGGGTTCCGGTTTTCGTCACTGCCGGTTCGCTCAGTGGCGTGCCATGTGGGCGCGGGCATGCATCGCACATGCGCATGCATGCATCACGCATGCACAGTGCTAAAACAAAGCTTCTGCGCATGTGGAGAAGTGAAAAACAAGATGGCAGTGCCTACGGCGCCACCGAAAGAACCGGCTCGGGGGCGTGGCCAGCCTGCCATTACTGCCGGTTCGGAGAACCAGTCCCTATTTTTACTACCGGTTCTATAGAACTGGTCCGAACCGGCAGGAACCCACCTCTGGTGAGCATCCATAGGATTTCTGGGAGAGGAGGATTGAGATTTTAAACTATTTACCCTTTAGGTTTAGCCCTGCCGCTACACAACACTTTCTCTCATACACATATATTGGAATATAGCATATACAATTTCCAGTCACTATGATTGAATGACATGATGGCTTGAAATGATAAGGATATAATCCAGTATATCTAGGGACCACCACACTAAGAATCATACCTAGGCTATCACAATAAATTACCCAATTTTTTCATGCTGCAAATTTTCTTATCCCATTACCAAAAGCAAATGATACAAAGTAGGATGGATATAGTTGGATCAAATTGTGGTTTATTTATGCTACTTTAAGGCTTTCTTGTCCCATTTGTAAATAAATGGGCAAATTCTTTAAAAGTCTGCACTAATGTTTAAAACATTAAAATTGCAATTACATGGAGTGAGGAATGCATTTTAAGTTTTATCATCATTTCCAGACAAAGTACAACTTAGAAAACAATGTTGGCAAGTTTTTTTTTCCCTGTACAATTTCCAAGGAACATCTGCTGACCCCTTTTTAAGTTTATGGCAGGAGCTACCTTCTAAAACAGTCTTTGCATCATCTCATTGCCTTTGCTGATGTTTGGATTCAGCTGATGTATGCATTTCAAAAGGCAAATATTAGTCGGCATTAATTTTCTTCTTCCTCCTTCCTTCCGTCCTTCCTTCCTTCCTTCCTTCCTTCCTTCCTTCCTTCCTTCCTTCCTTCCTTCCTTCCTTCCTTCCTTCCTTCCTTCCCTCCCTCCCTCCCTCCTTCCTTCCTTCCTTCCTTCTTTCCTTCCCTCCCTCCTTCCTTCCTTCCTTCCTTCCTTCCTTCCTTCCTTCCTTCCTTCCTTCCTTCCTTCCTTCCTTCCTTCCTTCCTTCCTTCCTTCCTTTTTTTTGCAGTGGTTTGGTTTTCATAGTTAATCCATTCAGGCTACTCAGTCTTGACAGAAAACCAACTTTTATTATTATTTTTACAGAGCCGAGGTGGCGCAGTGGTTAGAGTGCAGTACTGCAGGCTACTTCAGCTGACTGTTCTGCAGTTCAGCGGTTCAAATCTCACCGGCTCAAGGTTGACTCAGCCTTCCATCCTTCCGAGGTGGGTAAAATGAGGACCCAGATTGTTGGGGGCAATATGCTGACTCTGTGAACCGCTTAGAGAGTGCTGTAAAGCACTGTAAAGCGGTATATAAGTCTAAGTGCTATTGCTAAGTCTAAGTGCTATTTTTTAATTAAAATTTTTGGGTTTTCTTGAAAATGAGTTTGGATTTTAATTCTATTATGTAGTATTTATTCAATATTTTATTTGGTAAACTGTTTTATTTAATGCCAAGTTTATATTATACTTGTAACTTGCTTTTTGGCCTTTTGGCCATAAATAAAATTGATTGACTCTAGAAAATAAAAATTCAGGATGTTAATTTGTCAGCAGCATATGCTAGCTACAATTTTCTTTTTCTTCCTTCTTTCTTTCTTTCTTTCTTTCTTTCTTTCTTTCTTTCTTTCTTTCTTTCTTTCTTTCTTTCTTTCTTTCTTTCTTTCTTTCACTTTCTTTCTTTCTCTTTCTTTTTTTCTTTCTTTCTTCTTTCTTTCTTTCTTTCTTTCTTTCTTTCTTTCTTTCTTTCTTTCTTTCTTTCTTTCTTTCTTTCTTTCTTTCTTTCTTTCTTTCTTTCTTTCTTTCTTTCCTTCCTGCAACAGTATCCTAATTTGCAATTGAATTAAAGATTGATGGTTAATTGTTTCTCTTATACAAGCTAGACTTTGGGGAATACGGGAGAAGCATGTTTTCAGTTTCTAATTAAGAAAACTTGTTTCCAAGCTGTTGTGAAACACAGGTCTATCCACTATAGAATATAAATAATGTGCAAACTGCAGATATCATGCTTTCTAACCTAAGAACAATTTTTATCATGATTTTCAATATATCTATGTCTAACAGCAATAACAGCAATAAAAAATCCAGCAGAAAAAAAGAGAAAATGTTACAAAATAGACACCCAGCAACTGAAATAAGCAACAACAAACCATCAATACAAATACAATACAAATATTTCAGTGAAACTAATTCACAGGCTCCAATGGTCAATATCTAAGCCTGGGAATGCAGCCATGTCTTCAGAGCCTTGAGAAAGCTGAGCCAGTAGGTCAGGATAATCTGATGTCTAAGGCAGGGGTGGGTTCTGGCTTACCTCACTGCTGGTTTGCTTCCTCACGCGCTGTGTGGGCGTGCGCACGCTTCGTGCGGGCGTGCGCGTGCATGCACTGTGCTAAAACCCCGGCTTCTGTGCATGCGCAGAAGCAAAAAAACAGCTTCTGCACGTGCGCAGAAACAAAAAACAAGATGGCGGCACCTATGGCGCTGCCAAGAGAGCCGGTTTGGGGGCGTGTCCAGCCGGTCATCGCTGCCGGTTTAGCGAGCGGGGGGAAATTCACGCTATCGGTTCTATAGAGCCAGTCTGAACCGGCAGGAACCCACCTCTGTTCTAAGGAGATTGTTCCACAAGGAAGGCACACGGACAGAAGAGGCTTTCTTCTTGGTTCCTTCCAAGTGGCATGGTTTAATTAACGGGACCCACGTATGCCTCTCCTGCAGATTTCGTGGGACAGATAGACAGGATTGGGGGGAGGTGATCATAGTGGGTTCTAAAACCCTTTACTACCAGTTTGTGCACGCACTTGTGCGCGCGATGCTTCTTCGCATACACAGAAGCATCCCGGGCAGGTGGGCGGAGCCTCCCGCCGCCGGCACTACCGGTTCTAAGAACCGGGCCAAACTGGGAGCAACCCACCGCTGGAGGTGATCCCACAAATAACCTTAACCCCATGCCATGGAAACCTAGAAGGATCTTGACAGACTTGAGCATTGAACCCTATCCAACAAGATGCAGTTCAGTGGTGAGAAAAGTAAGATTCTGCATTTAGGCAGGGAAAACCAAATGCACAGGTACAGAATAGGCAGCACCTGGCTCAATAGGAGTACCTGTGAGAGAGATCTAGGTGTCCTGTGGAATATGAGTCAGCAGTATGCTGCAGCTGCCAAAAAAGGCAATGTGGTCCTAGGCTGCATCCACAGAGGGATAACATTACGAGAAGTGATAGTACCACTTTATAGTGAGGCCACACTTGGAATAATGCAATAACAATGCTGAGGCCTTAAAAAGAGTCCTGAGAAGAGCAATAAAAATAATAAGGAATCTGGAGGCTAAATCATATGATGAACAGCTAAAGGAACTAGGTGTCAACTCGCAAAGCTTTCCCAATCTGCTCCCGAGTTGCCATAGGCAGGGGGATTGGGGGATCAAGCCTCGCAGCTGCATCGAGGAATTTGCACCTCAGTCAAAACAACACACATCCTAGCCAGCCAAAGTCAAGGCCATCTCCACAGAAACCAGTAACGGCTGGAGGGAGTGACTTCTACGACCCGCGAAATTGCTTTGTTGGGGAATGTGACTGATGACACACCTTAGGGGGAGGGGGAAACAGGGTCAGAGGCAAGGCGCGAACTGAGTGGGGTCAGAGCTGGCTTCACTAGGTCCGTGCTGACATGTCGCTCCTAATAAACAACTGGATTTTTCTTGTAAACTGGCTTGAGGCTCCTGCTTTTATTAGGGCATCAGTTGGAACCCTGACACTAGGTATGTTTAGCCTAATGAATAGAAGATTTAGGGGAGACATAGCAGTCTTCCAAGATTCTAGGGACTGTCACAGGGAAGAGGGTGTCAATTTATTCTCCAGATTATCTGAAGGCTGGACAAGAAGCAATGGGTGGGAGCTCATCAGAGGGAGATCTAACATAGAAATAAGGAGGAATTTTTGACAGACCAATTAATCAATACAACAGCTTGCCTCCCAGAGTTATGGGTGCTCCATTGCTGGAGGTTTACAAAAAAATGTTTGGACAACTATTTGTCTGGGGTAGTATAAGGAATCATCCAGAATTCTTTTGAGTTGCTTCAGTCACCAGCATAGGACTCGTCTCAAGGTCAGAATTCAAGTTGAAGTAAAATCTGAGCAACTTTATGCAACAGATGCTAAGCATATTCCTAACAGGTGCACTGCATATAAATTTCTTAATCAGTTCTCCTCAGAAGGGTCCAGTTTATCTCTAATTATTTGTGAATGCAATAAGAGCAAAGTAATATTGGACTTTCACAGCCATTACCAGCATGAGGTAGGCCCTAATAGCAGTTCTATCTCAAGCTTAGTTGGGTTCACTTCTTGTTGTTCTTCAGTGGTGTTCTAGCCATCTCTTCATGTGTTTCTTCTCCCTCAATTCCTTCATAAACCAAAGGGAATTTCAGGATCCACAAGAAAAAAAGAGTTTACATGAATGCCAGCTGCCTTCAGTCAAACCATGCAGCAACATTCAGGGACAACACCAAGCTCCTTCTGCAACCCTAGACGTTTCACATAGACTAATTGTACAGGACCAGCCTCCCTGCAAATTAAATCACCATTTAGATGCAGTTACAAAATCAAGCTACAAACTGGGAGGTTGTGAGTTCTAGTCCCACCTGAGGCACAAGGTGACCTTGGGCCAATCGCTTTCTTTCAACCCTAGCAACAAGGCAATGGCAAACCACTTCTGAAAAATCTTGCCAAGAAAATTGTAGGGATTTGTTTAGGTAGTGTTCAAGAATCAGACATGATGGGAAGGTAGAAAAAAAGTCATAATTCTTTATTAGCATAGAACATAGAATTCATTCCAGGGCAGATTACTATCAGTACTATATAATTTATAATTATAAAAGCAATAATCTGTTCAAAAAATATAATAAAGGGGGGGGATGGGAGCATTAATTCAGTAGAAAAGTCTTTTCCCAATGTTTTAGCTGCCTGAAGCAGGCAATCTTTCTATAGCCCAAACTACAAGGTTCTTTATCATAAGTCTTTTCAACATGGTTCAGAACAGGAAAATATTAATTTGTTTCTGGGTTGTTGTAATCTGTAAACAAGTTTGGTATTGGATGATGAGATCCTCCCTAATCAGAAAACATTTTTCTTAATTATTGGGAAACAATGTTGAATTTTCACAAGTAGCTCTCATTATTTTTTCCAAAAATAGATCATGTGAGACAAATCTTGCTTTCTTCTTTGACAGGGTAACTAATCTAGTGGGCAAAGTGGTAGATATAATTTTTCTGATTTCAGCACAGCTTTTGACCAGCTTCCATACAACATTCACATTTCCCAAGAGACAATGAAAAGCTAAGAAGGAAATAAAAGGCCAGAACGCATCCTCTCCAGAAACCAGTATGCAGATAAGCAGGAATTAAAACCAGACAACCAATTAAGAAAAAAATAATATGCTCATCAAGGAACTATCAAGGAAAAAAACTACATCCTCATCAATAATGGCAGGGCCACTGTAAGCACCACACTTACTCCCACTCCCATTGATGATGTTACCTAGTTGGGTAATGAAGCATCTGAAAGCAAACAACCAAGCTCAGAGAACAGGAACCTACAGCTCAACCCAGAGCTACATATATTCTCTACTATTAGATTCTCATTAACAACCTATCAAGCATTGTTTCATTGGAAGTACAGTAAGATGGACTCAAAACTGGCAGGCTATCTGTACCTACCATTAGTGGTTTTGTACCAAATTGAAGGGCAACAACCAATGGAGTCCTTTATAGGGATTCATATTTTATTATTCAATATTTTTATTAGTCATCTGGATAACAGGATGGATCTGGATAACAGGACTTGTTTATCAAATCTGCAGATGATATAAAATTAGGAGGTCTGGCCAACACAGAGATTAAATTGAAATCTATCTAGTCTGTAGAAGATGGGCTGTGATGAAGAAGACATCTCTTAACAGCAAGATATTTAAATATGATGCAATGGAGAAAAATATTAGAACATACCACATGAAAGATACATGGACTTGGAAACCTGCATCCCAGAAAGAATTGAATATGGTTATTGGCAATCAACTGAACATGAGTCAGTAGTGTGACAACTACTATAAGGGCTAACACAGTTTCAGGCATTAGATATAGGACTGTATCAAATAAATGTACACCTGAAGCAGCGGTGGGTTGCTCCCAGTTCAGCCCGGTTCTTAAAACCGGTAGCGGCGGCGGGAGGCTCCGCCCACCCGCCCGGGATGCTCCGCCCACCCGCCCGGGACGCTTCTGCGCATGCGCGCAAAACGTGCACTTCCATTGCGATGCGAACCGGTGGGGAAGGTAAGTAGGACACACCCCTGAATTGGACTATGGAATGTGAGAAACATGCACAAGGCAAAACTTGAAATTATCAAAACATAAATGAAGCATACTAAACTGGATATTTTATCGAATAAATACTTAGGTGAACAGGCATGGCCAGTTTAAATCGAATGAGTACATTCAAGGCATGAGATTACACAAAAGCAATAACATTCCAAAAGGATATCAGTAAGATGCACCAGCTACAACTGAATTAAAGGCAGAATAATATATATTAGTAAATATCCAATGAACATTTTTGTTATGTAAATGCATGCACATACTGCACAGGCAATGGTGAAAGACACTGAAGAATTCTATGGTCTTTAAATGCAACATCCAGAATGGAAGTTGTGTTAGTAATTAGAATACAAACATTGCAGGAATGAGGAACTAGGAATTACAGCAACAATTGAATTAGGTAAATACAGTAGAGCAGGAGATAGGGAAGAGACCTGTCTTAAATGTCAAGACTTATTTTAAAGGACATCGAATCAGCTACATAAAATAGAAATAGAAAACAGAAAAGTTGCTGTTTTCAATCCAATTAGATGCAAATGCAAATTGTGAGATAGAAAATTATTTATGTAAAATATATTTGTTAAATATAAAAAATAGCAGACATTCAAGTAAAATTTAACTTGGAGAACATACAGTTAGAATATAAGATAAACATAAGGAATTTGTATAAGTACACTTATACAAATGAGAAACAAAGAAGTTATAGAAGGAGAGAAGAGCCTGTGGAGCAAGAAGCACAAAATAAATATATAAACAATCCCAAAATAGCAAAGAGGAAAAGCTTTCAGAACAAGTTGTCATGACAGCCAGGAAAAGATGGAGCAAGAAAGCCTTGGGTAGTAATAAGAACATAAGAGATCTGAACAAAATCTTTCAATATCAAGAAGAATAAGGAAAGATACCCCAATTGAGACTGTCAACAAATAGAGGAAAGTCAGTAAAAAAAATAAAGAGATGTTTTTAAGAAGATCAGATAAATCACAGGACAATTTACAGCACTTTTCCAAAAAAACAGTTACAAGAGGCAATTGAGGCTAAAGGAATATGGAGAGATTAGACAGCCACCTTGATAAATGGGATTACAAAATGATAGAACACTCATAGAAAGTGAATATATTCAGGATCCAACTTGATTAGAAAGTGAGGTACAACAGTAATCAAATACAAAAGCACAAGTTGCAGATGAAATACTTTCTGAAGGGCAGGAGAAGAAGCCATTCAAGTGGTAATAGCTCTTTACTGGCAAATATAGAAGACTGTGTGGCATAAAAACTGAAGTATAAATGGCAAAATAGAAGATAAAGAATTGGAAAATACAAAATACAAAGACTTACAAATAGAAATAGAATGACTGTGGCAAACGCAAGCAAGGGTAGTACCAATAGTCATAGGTGCCTTGGATGCAATCCCAAAACAACTGGAGCATCACTTGAACATCATTGGCATTGACAAATTCGCCATTAGTCAGTTGCAAAAGACATCCTTACTCGGAACAGCTTCCATCCTGCGACGATATCTGTAACACCATCAAACATCCAGATCTGCCTATCCCAGGTCCTTAGTAAAGGCTTGATAGGTAGACAAAAATGCCCAACCCAGTCTGAACATCTGGCGGACTGTACGATGATCAATAATAATAAGCCTATGTATTTGAATATATTTTTGTTTGTATAAATATGTATTTCTGCTACTTGCCAAAAATATTTTCATATGATGGTTCCAGAAAGATATTGGGTATATATTTAAGATTAATAGCCAAACTTAGCCTCCTTCATTATCTTTTAGAATATGAACACAGCAGAGGTAGGTTCCTACCGATTTGGACCGGATCGCCTGAACCGGTAGCAACCCGCTGGTGACATCACAGAGCCATGGACGCCGCCATCTTTTTCTTTGAATTTTTGTTTGAATTTTTATTTTTTTTTCTTCTGCACATGCGCAGAAGCCGAGTTGCCGGCACTGCGCATGCGCTGCCATCTTGTTTTTGGCTTTTTTTTTTTGGCTTTTTTTAAAATTTTCAGCACTGTGCATGTGCGCGCGCACAAAGCACGCATGTGCCCATGAGGCGTGGCCACGCGGCGCGGGAGGAAGTGAACCGGTGGCGAGGTAAGTTAGAACCCACCCCTGGAACACAGATAGTTTTCCATTCTTGCAATATTATCTCTGGTACTCCATGTATCATCTCCAAATATTTTATGTCATTGTTAATATTTTTGGCAGAAGACCAGGGTGATCTTCTCTTGAGCCTATTCTAGAGTTTGGGTAAACAAAGCAAATTCTTCCTTCATGTGTTTAAGACTAGATGCTTTTGTTTTCATTTTTGAGATGCCTTGTTTTCAAGGCACCTCAGAAATTATTTTTTTCAAATTTAGGGGAACTAGCACATGTTAGCTTAAAGTCTTGCTGTGAAGTGCTCAAATTGCTTTTTGTATGTGCTTTCTTTGTAAAATGCACTCATTCCTTCATTTGCAACCCCTTCAACTCTTCACAGTTACTGAATTGAAAAACTCCCTGGGAGGAATTACCTCTTGACATTATTCCTGGATGGATCTGAAATGAGCGAGGCAGCAGATCACTAGAGATGACTGAAGAATGTGGGTATTTATGTACAAACTACACGCACCTGATACTTGTGGCATGTGAGAAAAAAACATGACCTATTCAGTGAAAACGTGAAACCATAAATGATTATAACGTAATAGTGATATGCCAAATCGATCTTTTATTTTATTTTGGCCTTTAAGAATAGATCACCTGTTCATGAGCTCATTTAGATATGTTTTTAAAAGCTGCTTAAAAGATATCCATACTAGCATACCTTGTGGGTATAACTGGCCTAAATGAGTGGAGACACCAGGCAGTAGGAAGTCTCAGAGTTAAAAAAAAAAAAAAGTTTATATTTTATAGCCAGTTTATAAGCTGAAGTGCTGCAAAACCCACAATTCACTTCACAGTTATGGAAGATTCGGTCTATATCTCTTTACCAACTTCCTTCTCCTCAATATGTAATCTGGTAAATAAACATTGCAACAGGGTGGGTTCTAACTTACCTCGCTGCCAGTTCGCTTCCTCCCGCGCCGCGCGCATGCGCAGTGCTGAAAATCCAGCTTCTGCGTATGCGCAGAAGCAAAAAACAGCTTCTGCGCATGCGCAGAAGTGAAAAACAAGATGGCGGCGCCTACGGCGCTGCCAAGAGAGCCGGTTCGGGGGCGTGTCCAGCGAGCGGGGGGAAATTCCCGCTACTGGTTCTAAAGAACCGGTCCGAATCGGCAGGAACCCACCTCTGCATTGCACGTATTATTGGGTCTCCAATGCAGCAACATCTTCAAGGGTGGGGTGGGGGATATCAGCAAGATGGCAGATGGCATCACACCCATATTCAGAAGGGGCATGGCTTATATCATGCATCATCAGGGCATTATTTTCAATTTTACAAATTTTGACACACCGCTGCACCAATGTTTGAGAAAATAAGGACAGCCATATTGGTTCAATGGGAAAGTCCATCGTTATGCAATCCTTTCATTAAAATCACACACAGCATTGCTAAAGAGTATGAAAGCATGGTCCTCAGAGATAAGAAATAAAAATCCCCCCATTATTCCCCATGACCCTAATGAGATTACAGTTTACACTATGGGAATGGTAGGTTGAGTGAATTTCTCACCAGGCATTGCAAAGTATCAAATTATAGACAGCACTGCAAAATGTTGCAGATTCTGCCATTTATAGTGCCACCAGATGATTGCTGTGTGCTTAGCAAAAGCCTTTTGCTTTATCCCTAAAGCTGAACAAAACCTTCTAATTTCCTGAAAAACGAAACTTGAAAATGTTGATGGGATGCGCTCTAGCATTTTGCAGTTATTTCACATATGGATGTAGTAACTGCATGGCTTCATATATTTTAATTGGCATTGATCATCAGTCAACTGTTGTGACTTCTGCCCCAAAGGATATCTTCAAACCTTAGTCATACTGCAAATCCATTAGTATGAAGAGAAAAATGTGATGAAGCTTGAAGACACTTAATCCCTACATCTCTGTATTCATTGTTCAGTTTGTCTGGAACCAGTCAAAAGCAGAACTAAACACCATCCTGTAGTTTTTACCGCAGAATCAAGAGGGTGTGCTTACAAAATTAAACTAGGAATTATAACTTTAAAACTTAAAACAGGGAAAAAAATGTGCTTCTTTTTGATGTTTTCACTCACAACTAATCCCAGAAATTCTTGGATTACCAGCAGAAGAGAGGAACAGTTGATATGGAGACAAAGGAACATAGATATTTTGTTCAAGTTAAACAAAACAACACCAGAAAAAGGATCACCCACAAAGCTCTGCTTATTGAAGATATTTGGAACTTGGGAGATAAATAGGAACAGATTGTCTGGATTTCAGGAGCCAATAGGAGAAATAATTATAATAGCAATAGCATTTAGACTTATATACTGTACTGCTTCACAGTGCTTTACAGCCCTCTCTAAGCAGTTTACAGAGTCAGCATATTGCCCCCAACAATCTGGGTCCTCATTTTACTGACCTTGGAAGGATGGAAGGCTGAGTCAACCTTGAGCCAGTCAGGATCAAACTCCTGACTGTGAGCAGAGTTAGCCTGCAAATACTGCATTCTAACCACTGCACCACCATAGCTCTGACTGAAAAAAGGATCTGAACTATTTGCAAACAACATTTAGCAGTGTAAATCATCTGGCAGTCATAATTTCACAAGTTTGTTAACAAATCAGGAGCAGAAATAGCTGCATTACAATTGTATAATAAGTACAAATGAAAAAACAACAACTATTTGTACATTAAAAGATATGCAAAGCCTAAGAATCTAGAGTCCTAATGGGCAACCACTTAAATATGAGCCAGCAGTGTGTTGCAGCTGCCATAAAAGCCAATACGGTCATAGGCTGCATCAACAGAGGGTCACATGAAGTGTCAGTACCAGTTTATACTGCTTTGGTAAAACCACACTCGGAATACTGCATCCAGTTTCAGCCACCACGATACAAAAAAAGATGATGAGCTCTAGAAAGAGTGCAGAGAAGAGCAACAAAGATGATTACAGGGCTGCAGGCTAGCAGATATGATGAACAGTTGCAGGAACTGGGTATGTCTAGTCCAGGGGTGAAATCCACTTACCTTCCCTACCGGCTCGCAAATGTGCGCATGCCACAAATTTTGCTCTATGATGCAGTGTTTCACCCAATTGAAGATTACAATTTATCAAACAGACACAAGAGTTTTGGTAGTATATAGATTTTTACTCACAGATATTATATACAGTATGTTTCTGTCATGCTAAGTGTAGCTAAATTCTGTTTTATTATATGTAAAATTTGTAATCAATTGACCAATACAGCCAATTAAATTTATGATTTGTACTTATGCACATAAAAGCAATCGGTTTCACATTACTGAGTTTTATTAGGTACTGGTCTTTGACCACAATAAAGATGTTCAAGTTCAGAAATGCATTTAAATATACACAATACATTGTATTTTCTCTCATTTTTATATTCATTCCCAGACTTCTCTTTATACTACTACTATATAGTAGACTGAAATTGCAATGCTGCTGTAGACAGAAGCACCTGAGAAATGATCATTGAGTTACTGAGTCATCTGGCACAGACCAGCCATAGCTCTGAGTCCATTTCCAAAACTGGAGTAGCAACTGTTGAATGTTTTTATAATTGTGATACCTGGAAGATGGTCACTATCAGATCAATTGTTTAGATAGCATTTTTGCACAAGAGTAATTAAATTACTCTTTAATTAAATTAAATTAAATGAGATTAACATGAGATTTAATCAAGGGAAGGTTTTAATCCAACCCAGTGGGAGAATTCACCAGGGAAATCATTTCTGGTAGAGTTATTCAATAGATATAAATATAGTTTCTTAATCATTCGTAATAAATCCAGCCATTTGTAATCCACTTTTGAATTTTTATATTGCTGAGTTGATAGAACTATTGTAACTATTTCTAGACGGTATTGGAGGAACTAAACAAATTGATATGTTGGGCAGTTCATTCAATAAATAAATAAAACTGAATAAAAATGCTTAATCCTTTGAAACCACCCTTGGGTTCAAGTCACCAGAAACTATTACATAAACAGTTATTAAATATTAGGGTACTTATGCATGCTTTGAACTTGGTCCATAAGCTGTTAAATTGGGACCTATTTTGAGAAGGTGGAAGATAGACATTGACTAATAATAATAGAGCATTATTAAATTTTAGCATCACAGACATTGCATAGCGCTCCATTGAGTTTAACTGTATAATGTTTGAACATGGATTAATTGAAATTTGTATACTGAAGCCACCACAAAATCTATTTTGCTACACTGCCTGTAAAATTAGGCAGACTTTCATTACCCACTGATGAACCCAACACCAATTGTAATATTTTATCATGTTTTGTTTTTACTTTATTTTTATTTGTTATGTGTTTTCCTTTGCAATTCTGATCAGTGACCGTAATAAAAAATATTCATCCATGTGATGCTGAAGTTAATGATCTCATCATCATGTGGAGATTTTTATTATCCCACAGAAAGCAATGTGAATGCAATGAAAGGAAATGTAAAGCAAAAAATCTATAATTTTAATTCAGTGTGATGTTTAACTACATATATAATAGGATATTGCATCAGATAAAGGAAACTGTCTTAATCTCTGCTTTGAAAACTCCATTAGATCTTAAACTGTGGCTTATTCAACACAACTTTATATCTTGGTCTTATTGGATCCCTTTGCATTTGCATAGAACATGTATTAGTAAAGCACTGTGTTGTTAGCCATGTAGTGAGACCAAAATATACATTTTTGCATTGACCTAAAATTATTATATTGTGGGAAAACTAATATTCCACGTATTAATTTGACTTTGAGACTGGTTTTAATATTTTTAAATGTCCATATTCTTCTGACTTTCGTTCCTAAAACATGGAAATTGGAAGTTAGACATTAGAATTGTATTTCCTGGTCCCTTCTTGATGCTACAAAGCTAATTCTTCAAAACAGAAACATGAATGTATGGGTCCATTTACTCAATGGATTGAGAAGTTGATGTCACCTGCAATTTATGAACAAATTGCTTACAGATGGAAAATATGTAAGATACTATGTAACACACATATTAAAGAACATATATCTCATTCTGTAAAGAAAAGAAAAATAAAGATTTCCTTATCAGTCGTGTCCGATTCTAGGGCATGGTGCTGATCTTCGTTTCTTGGCCAAGGGAGCCAGTGTCATCCAAAGACATTTTCGGTGGTCTTGTGGACAGCATGACTATCGCCAAAGGTACGCAAAACACTTTTACCTTCCCACCAACATGGTACATATTAATGTATTCACATTTGCCTGCTTTTGAACTGCTAGGTGGGCAGGAACTGAGGCAGGAATGTGAGTTCACCCTGTTGCACAGCACTCAGGTCTCGAACCCAGTCTGTTAGCTTTCCAGCTGACAAACTCAGCGTCTTTAACTGCTGAGCCACCGTGCCCCCTCTCATTCTGTAATACGGTATAATTAATATCTCATACATAGAGTTCAAATTAGACAAATAAGAAACAGAAATCAGAAGGATTCGTTAGGAACATAAATATTTTATGTGCAACAAGTTGCAACAACATTGTCAAGTCTATTTAAGGCAAGACTTAACAAGTGGGAAATAGTTAGGCACTGTACTTTATGCTTTTATGGACAGGTGCATAAGAGAATTCCTGTTACGAACTTCTACCTGCCTCCCACCAAGTGATTGTGTTCTGTGAGAGAGACACACTGATTCTACTGTGACAGAGAAATCGATACCTGCACAATATAATTTGGACAAGAATATTAGCAAATCAAATACTAAAAAAAAAAAGCATTTGGTTGTACACATAAACAAAATGAAAAGTAGCCAACAGCTCCTTTGACAGAAAGTAATCTATATTCCTTATGCTAACTTTGACCCAAGTATCAATAAATATCAAAGTCAGAAAGGGCTGTAAAATATAGGGTCGCAAATTTCTTACTTGATTCTTAAGAAAAAAAATTAAATGTAGTCATAAATTTATTACTTGATTTTTAGATAGTAGACCTCCAGAATGTGGAGGCTGTTTGCAAAAGAAAATTCTACAGAGACAATCCAAATATTTGCAAGTATGATTTTATCTGTGTAAATCTAGTGCAAGAATGGGTTCATCAATAAAATATATTTGACCCAGCAATATTTTACAGCATGAGAGATATATTATCTCTAGTTATCTGAAGAAATGGAACATTCACTATTAAAGAACATTAGACTAAGTAGATTATAACACTAAAAGTAATCCTGAAGTCACTATAGTGGCTGGAAAGAGACAGCTTAATTATTGATCTGATTGTGCAAACACAGTGCTGTGCCTCCCTTATTATCAATGCCATCGAAGAAGATCCAGGAAACATACCTTCTCTGTTAAGTGCCTGCCCTCTGGAACCCATAAGCCCGGTCATTCAGATGGTTCTGACTTTACTGGCTTTTCATAAACTCCTGAAAATCTGGATTTTCCCTGGGGATTTGGGCAGGTTATGATGTAAGCCCAACCTGGTGTTAGGAGTCATCTAGTGTGCAGAATTCATCTGTACATATTAAAGTGCTTTAATTGCTTTAATAGCTTAGGTAAAGGTAAATAAAGGTAAAGGTTCCCCTCGCATATATGTGCTAGTCGTTCCCAACTCTAGGGGGCGGTGCTCATCTCCGTTTCAAAGCCAAAGAGCCAGTCTCTGTGGTCATGTGGCTGGCATGACTAAACACCAAAGACGCACGGAATGCTGTTACCTTCCCACCAAAGGTGGTCCCTATTTTTTCTACTTGCACTTTTACATGCTTTCTAATTGCTAGGTTGGCAGAAGCTGGGACAAGTAATGGGAGCTCACTCCGTTACGCGGCGCTAGGGATTCGAACCGCCGAACTGCCGACCTTTCTGATCGACAAGCTCAGCATCTTAGCCACTGAGCCACCGTGCCCCTTACTTATTTACTTACTTACATAGCTTACTTATTGGCTATTCCATTGTTTGTTAACTACCAGAGTTGTCGGTCAACTAAACACCATATAAATCTATACAAATAAATAAATGCTGGCCTAATTAATCTTTTGATGCTATTTTTTTTTATTTTAATTAATATTTCTTGTCTTTGCTTCAATACAGGGAGAGATGCAGATCATCTACTGAAATGGCTGATATGTAAAATTGTTGTGGAGGAAATAAAATTGTCCATTTTAAAGAAAAAGAAATAAAATTGTGCATGAAATATTTGATACGACACACACACACACACACACACACACACACAGACGTAAACAGATTTATTGAAAGTCTCTGAATTGTGGGAAGTAAGGATATATAACGTGTTTCCCCGAAAATAAGACCCTATCTTATATTTTTTGAACCCTGAAATAAGCCCTTGGCCTTATTGCCATGCACTCAAAAGCCCGATTGGGCTTATTATCAGGGGATGTCTTATTTTGGGGGAAACAGGGTATCATATTATTTTTTAAAAAGCCAATAAATTTCTGAATTCTGACAAAGAACAGATTTCAGAATAATGATTTATGAAATTAAAAATGTGTATAGTTAAGGAGTGAATATTTCCCCACTAATATTTCAGTAGTTTAAAACTAATGGGCTCAGCCTGACCCTTGCTATAGAATGAAAATTATAATAAAATAATAATGTTTATGATTACATGGTGGATGAATGCTTTTGTGAAAATATGAAGAGAGAAAAAAAAACTAATTGTGTTGATCTCCAAAATATTATTTTGGTATTATTCAAAAGAAAGCTCAACTCCCTCACTTAACTGTATTAATAAAATTCTTTGGAATACATTATCTGATGATGTATTCTAAATTATAGATGATGTATTCTAAAGAATTTTATCAGAGGGCATGATAAAGACTGTTGTTAATTTTAAAATCACTTTTTATGTTTATGTTAAGGCAAATTTATGAAGCAATAGCTACAAATCTTGTATAAATAATAAATTATGTTGATAATAAAGGAAAGTGGTGATGTACCCACACCAGAATAATCAATAGGATGAAATATTTATTCAAATCTATAAATGGATGAGTACACCTTTAGTGATTCAGATAATAAACCTGAACAGTGTTTCTCAACCTCGGCAACTTTAAGATGTGAGGACTTCAGCTCTCAGAATTCCACATCCAACCTAACCCAAACCTTTAAAGCCCTTTATATAGCACAGGACCGGGCTATCTGACGGACTGCCTCTCCCCATTTACATCAGCCCACCCCATTTGATCTGGCAGAGGTCTGTCTGTCTGTCTGTCCGTCTGTCTATCCATGCATCCATGCATCCATGCATGCATCCATGCATGCATGCATCCATCCATCCATCCATCCATCCATCCATCCATCCATCCATCAGAAAGAGATTCAGCCACAGTATTTTAACTTTCAGAGGTAACTTCTTGGCTGATTATAGGTTCCAGTGCCAGGGTATGGCAGGTTGAGTTGTCCACGTGCCCTTGGGATAATCCAATGGTTTCTAAGTTAAAGAATTATCATGGTCCACAATTAGACTCAGTGTCATGCAGACATTGAAAAGCTTCAGGCCTGATTAAAATACTAAATTCAGGATCATTTGCCTTATAGCTGTAAACATCAAAAAGGGCAGAAACATTAAACAATGAAAGAAGAGGATGCTGGCCATTTCTGGAATTGTTTTTGTACAGTGTGGACTGGTGATACTGAATGCGCCAACCTGAAGAGAAATCTACCTTTGAAGATCCATCAAAACCAAGCAGGACCCAAGAGAGAGATATGCTGAACAAAGTGGCTGCTGGGAAGGACCACAATCTTTCCAGGATGTGCCAGTGGTCAAGGGACTTGAGAAAGGTGCTGGAATTTATGAAGCCCTCCCCCAAAGAATTATTTGTCTCTTTTCCCATTCTCTTTCTTGTGATAGAAGCAAAGCCAGAAGTAAAAGAAGAGAATGAAGCTTTATGGGTCAGTAAGGAAGAGAGCAAAACAGGCACTGTAAAAAGCTATGTTTGAAATTGTCTGTATTAGAATATACATACATATATAATTTTTAAAAGCTAAGGTAAATATATGTTAAATACCGCTGTAAATGTGTGGATGTCTGGAATGTTCCTGTCCCTTTTTCCCCTGACCTCTGACACAGTGAAAACTAATAACACAAAAGAAAGACCAGTCCATGAAATGATCTAGAAGTATTTTCATTAGCATTGATTTGTGATGACACATTTGTCTGAAGTTTCTAAATATCCTACTGTGGATGTTCTCAATCATTTATTCTATCAACAAACTTGACATTTTAAAAGTATCTGTTATTCTGTGCAGTTGACATATAAATTCCTGATGTAACATTTGAGTCTATAATTTAACCTACTTGGAAATGGGAATGCATCTCTCTTTAAAAAGTGTTATAATGTTCATTCACAATTACCTATGTCAAGCAATGTGTACAATTAAAGATATTAATCAAGGGGGGCTGAGTTGAGCTGAGCACTCTGAGTTTCATCCATTCACAACCTGTCCTGTTACAGTTTTCTTCTCTAGTTTCTATAACAAAAGAATTCACATTCACTCCAGAAATACAATGTTTCCCCTTTGTTTGCTCTAGTTTAGTAATCTCTAACACAGTGATGGCGAACCTTTTCGGCACTGAGTGCCGAAAAGTTCGCGCGGAAACATCACGCGCGCGCTCATTGTGGCTGCGCTCTGGAAAAGCCAAACTTCCAGGTTCTAGCGCGCATGCGCGCCCGACGATCAGCTGGCCAGCACGCATGCGCAGGCCGGTTTTCAGCATTGCCACGTGTGCGAAGGACAGCTGATCGTCACACGCGCATGCATGCCAGAAACCCGGAAGACAAACAGGCAAGGCTGTGCATGCTGGGCGACATGGCTTCGTGTGCCACTTTGGGCACTTGTGCCATAGGTTCTCCATCACGGCTCTAACAGGACTGTACATATTCAAGGCACCAAAGAATCTTAGACCGTACACCAAGTTCACAACTAATACTTTGCATTCCTTATAAATAAAAAAATAAGAAAAATCAGACCAGGAACAAGCAAAAAATATTGAAAACAGGTGAGAGGAATAGTTATTTCCCATCCGATTTTACTTGCAAATGCTACAATGTGCATCATTCTACACATCACTGCACAGTGTGGGTAGCTGTACTTACAAAATTCTTTGCATAGCTATAGTGATCAGGATTACGGTGGGAACAGCAATTTGCTAGCTTGACATTTTAATGCAATGTTACCTAATTTACATAGCCAGAACCAACACTGGATTAAAAGACATTCAGATATAAATCCACAGCTGCACTTCTTCACATTTGGGGATTCAGGTTTCCAATTAATATATACCAAAATCAACATATCACAGAGAAAATGTATATTAGAGAAAACAAACTATAAAATGCATTATATTATAGAACATTGCTTGCAAAGATGCATTTATTAATAATGCTCTCCTCAGTTTGAAAAGAATGGCAAAATATAAATTAGAAAAAAATAGTGGATACAAAGAACATCTAGAAAAAAGTATTGAAAAGCAAATCTAACACCATCATTGCCTTTATTAGATTTAAAGAATACAGATAGAATCATAGCACTTAGACTTAGCAATAGCACTTAGACTTATATACCGCTTCATAGTGCTTTACAGCCCTCTCTAAGCGGTTTACAGAGTCAGCATATTGCCCCCAACAATCTGGGTCCTCATTTTACCCACCTCAGAAGGATGGAAGGCTGAGTCAACCTTGAGCCGGTGAGATTTGAACCGCCGAACTGCAGCTAGCAGTCAGCTGAAGTAGCCTGCAGTGCTGCACTCTAACCACTGCGCCACCTCATAGGGTTGGAAGGGATGTCAGAGGGTTTTAGTCCAATCCCCTTCTCATGGCAGGAGACCTTATATGTTTGGTTGTCCGGTCTACTTTTGATGGAGCACCCACAGTGATGGAGCACCCACAACTCCAGAAGGCAAGCTATTTTATTGATTAATTGTTGTCACTGTCAGGAAATTTCTCCTTATTTCTAGGTTGGATTGCTCTTTAAAAAACTTCTACCCATTATTTCTTGTCCTGCCCTCTGATGCTTTAGATAATAAGTCACTCCCCTCTTCTTTGTGACAGCCCCTCAAGTACTGGAAGACAGTTATCATGTCCCCCCCCACCAATCCTTCTATTTGATAGGCTAGACATACCTAACTTCCTCAACTATGCATCATACAATTTTGCCTCCAGACCCTTTATCACCTATGTTGCTCTTCTCTCCACACTTTCTAGAATCACTGATTAAACTCCTTGAAAGCTCTCAGTTAAGTGTTTGTGGGACTTTAACGCAGCCTTTTATTAATCTCTTATAAAAGTTCTTCGCCTTTGCAATGAGAACTAGACTCAAATGAGACCGATATTCAAACCTATATTCTTCACCTGGAGCCCACATTACCAAGGCTACAACCAGGTTTAAACTTGGGCAGTGGCACTCGAAGGAAAGAAGGTAAAATATTTAAAAAGAAACAATTTTTTTTAAAAAAATGCCTAAATAACACTAGTATAAACATATATTTCTTTCATACAATGTTAATAAGCATAAATATGGGAAACTATTTTAATACCAGAGGCTGAACATCTCATAAGCTTTTTCTTCCCCCATCTCTTGGGCAGATATAATAAAGTAAATCGAATTATTAACAATGTCATACCTTTTTATCACTCTTCATATCAACTGCATAATAATATGCATAATGGCATATCAGATCCTTTTAGTGAATTTCCCTATGGGAGACATTTATCTACCCACTTAGATGCTCTGGAGTCAGGAGGAGAAACTGAACAATTCTAACAAGTCATACCCCTCTTACAAGCAGATATTGGGATAAAATAGCAAATGGCATTTATTAGTAATAATGATTAGGAAATCAAGGCTTGAGAAAGACATGGAACATAGGCAAGTTTGCCCAAGTTACAGTATGTTTGAAGAATTCTAGACATGTTGTCACAGCCCACCTCATAATTTTGATGATCCTTTGAAGAAGTCATGACATTTTGTTAATGCAGGTAGTCCAAAATGAATGAATCCCACATCTTAGGTTGGCATACTCTTTAAGCAGGAGAGGAGACTAAACCTTCACTTGGCTTGCCTAGACATTTTTGGACATGCAAAACAGTACAATAGTTCTATGCCTTTGTGGATCGTGAACTTCTTGTACAATGTATCAGTAAAATCTAGGTCAGGTAAAAGAGGCCAGTAATAACATTTAGAAGCCGATGTGTTACTATATCATGCAATGAATACTTTATAGTTGTATGGCTGAGGAGAAGTGTATTTGGTAGATTTCTAAAGGTTTATCTGGCCACACATTTGGCATAAATGACACCCTTGAAAGTGTTGAATTTAAAGAAATTACTATATGTTTAATAAAGTTTTATCTTTGATTATGGCAAGTAATTGAATTTTATTGCTATGGTACTATCGCTGCTTTATTAGTCTAAACACATTCTCAGTACAAAAACTAAAACTGACGAGGGTTTTTGAAAAATATTACTCAGAAAGAAAAGAGGCCATGAGATTAACATCCAGGTCTATCTACATTGATTTCTGAGTAAACATACAACAGATGATACGGTATGAATTTCAAATCCAGAAATTAAAAATACTGAAAATATTTTCTAAACTCAATAGCACTAAAGGGGGGAGGGGAGGGAGAGATGGGGGAGAGAGAGAGGGGAGATAGATAGATAGATAGATAGAATAGATAGATAGATAGATAGATAGATAGATAGATAGATAGATAGATATGATAGATGATAGATAGATAGATAGATAGATAGATAGATAGATAGATAGATAGATAGATAGATAGATAGATAGATAGATAGATAGATAGATAGATAGATAGATAGATAGAGAGATAGATAGATAGATAGATAGATAGATGATAGACAGACAGACAGACAGACACATACACACACACACACACACACACAGAGGCAAACAGAAAGACAGACAGACAGAGAGAGAGACAGAGAGAGACAGAGAAACAAAGAGAGAGAGAGACAGAGACAGAGACAGAAACAGAGGGACAGAAGATAGATAGAAGATAGACAGACAGACAGACAGACACATACACACACACACACACACACACAGAGGTGGGCTGCTGCCGGTTCGGACTGGTTCACCCGTACCGGTAGTTCCAACCACCGGCTGGGTCCGTCCACCCGCCCCCGTGCTACCCTGTCCTATATATCTCACTCTCTGGCTCGCTCACCCCGCCCACGCAGCCCAGCTGATTTCCATGCCTTGCCCGCTCTACGTACCACGGCTGCCTGAGAAGGTGTGCTGGAAGCTGTGCATGAAATCGATGTGTGTTTGAAGCCACGCGCAAGCACGGAAGGCGTGCGTGCGAGTGAAGCGTGCTTGTGTGCATGGGCTCACATTTTTGGTTCTGCACTAGGTGAACCGGTTGTTAAATTATATGAAGCCCACCTCTGTACATACATACATACATACATCTTATCTATAAACTGCTAAACCATTTCTCTTTCCTATATGTGAAAGCTATTTTCTTCCTTAGAGAACACAACTTTTAAAACTTGTTTCACTGAGCCTTTTCCCAAGTTTAACATGGAGCCATTTATTGCAATAGATTCATGACTCTCCGATCAAAGATTGTGGATATTTGCAATTCAAGGACTATTAAAGTGAGGTTTCTCATTAAAAGGAATAACTCTAGCAAATAATTCTGCAAATATACTCCATGTGTAGTGGGTATTTATCCTGCAAATATGTAGGGTAATTAGGAAGTTTGTTTCTACTTAACTGTATTTACACATCTAAAGATGATTAAGCAATGTGGTTCTTCTCTGTATTGTAAATGTGCAACATACTTGAGTAATATTTATTTATTTATTAAATTTCTACAGCGCCCATCTCTCCTAAATGGTTTATCAGAAATCCTGTGGGATTGAAAGAGCCTTATCAGAAATGAAGTTGTGAGTGGCAGCTCTGGTTCTACAGAAGCTACTAAGTTCCAGCCTAAAATTGTATAGGTCAGGCTTATTTGGCAGACTCTCCTCAGCAACCTATTTTACAAACACCTGTGCAAATAGCAACTTTCCCTATAGCTAGGTTCAGTATGCTGCCTTCATCATTGTTAGAAAGGAGATTTCATGACAGTCCTCTTCAAGAAATATAGCTGTCCATTTTGGCAAGTTGAATCAATTGCCTATATCCTTCTCTAAGGCTGAGATTAAAGGACTGAATTCGGCCCTTAAACTAACTTCCATAAGTATTCAGAAGAAGGCTTTCTTGTTATCCTTTAGCACAGTGGTTCTCAACCTTTCTAATGCCGCGACCCCCCCACAACCCCCCCCTGCCGCCACCGCGACCCCCTCCCTACCCTCTCCCCACGCAGGATGAGGTGATAAAGGGGGCGTGGCACCAGGGGTGAAATGCTCCCGGTTTGGGCTTGCCTGCGGGTCGCCAGACAGCTGGTAACGACAGAAGCGGGAGACTTCGCCCACCCGCCCGGATGCCGCCGAGTTATGGCAATGTGGCCCCACGAGAAACTCTATGGTTTAGTTTTAAATCATGTGTGAAATGCTCCCGGTTCGCTCGTACCTGTCGGTCGCCATAGAGCCGGTCGCCAAGGTAGCGCGGAAGCGGGAGACTTCGCCCGGACGCCACCATTTGGGTTCTTTTACTCTCTGCACATGTGCAAAGCGTTCTGCGCATGCGTAGAGGGTAAAAGAACCCAAATGGCGGCATTCGGGCGGGTGGGCGAAGTCTCCCGCTTCTGCTGCTACCGGCTGTCCGGCGACCCGCAGGCACAGCCGAACCGGGAGCATTTCACCCCTGCAGTGACGGTGGCACCAAGATGGCAGGCTAACGCGTGCGGTGACCCCTGTGAAATGGTCGTTCGACCCCCAAAGGTTGAGAACCGCTGCTTTAGCAGATAAATCAACCGTGATATTCAGGACAGCGGCATTTGTTCAATCACCATTTCATTGTTTTAGAGCAGGGGTGTCAAACTAGCGGCGACACGTTATTGTCACGTGATGTATCACAACTTTTCCCCCCTTCGCTAAACCGGGGTGGGCATGGCCAGCATGTGACGCATCCGGCCCGCGGGCCGCGAGTTTGACACCCCTGTTTTAGAGCAATTCAGATGCTACCAAAACAATTTTAATCATATTGCTTTCAGGTTTGGTTTACAGGGCATTCAGGTGACATAACGTATGTTAGGTGATCATTGACAATAAATAAATATATAACAATATAACATTTCTTATCAGAAGACTGCAATGTACTCTAACTAAATAAAAAGCCTATTGTGGCTTTGTAATCTAGTGCTGTTATGTAAGACTCTGATCATATTAATCTGAAAATTGGGCGTTAATTTCCTAGGAACTGGTCCATGGATATTCAATGACTCAGGCTACAAGCTCAGATCAAACAACACAGAGCCCTTAACCTGCTAACAACAAGGAGAAAACTAAGTTGTTGAACAAGAAAATCAATAATCAGATCAGTAATACTGCAAGTTCATGAACCAGATCTCAAAGAGTGACTCAGTTGCAAGTTGGAGGATGCTCTGGAGATACCGTGGTCTAAAAGAGATGAAACTTTATAACTCTGGAAACTTCCAGTGCTACCCAGACTGCAGATGTCTCTAATCATAACACAGCTGGGCAACTTTTGAGCCAACTTGTGTCTGATTCAGAGCTGGGAGAAGATGGCTCTCCTCCAATTTCTCAGCAGTGGAGTTGAGGGTACACTGAAAAGAAAGAGTGGAGCTTCCAGATTCAGAAAAGATTCAGAGAAATAAGCAAACATCATGGAAGAACTAGAAAAAGACAAAGCAAAAGAAGTATCCTATATAATTTCAACAGTGGTGAAATCCAATTTTTTTTACTACCGATTCTGTGGGCGTGGCTTGGTGGGCATGGCAGGGGAAGGATACTGCAAAATCTCCATTCCCACCCCACTCCAGGGGAAGGATACGGCAAAATCTCCATTCCCTCCCCACTCCAGGGGAAGGATACTGCAAAATCTCCATTCCCACCCCACTCCAGGGGAAGGATACTGCAAAATCTCCATTCCCACCCCACTCCAGGGGAAGGATACTGCAAAATCTCCATTCCCTCCTCACTCTTGGGGGAAGGATACTGCAAAATCTCCATTCCCACCTCACTCTTGGGGGAAGGATACTGCAAAATCTCCATTCCCACCTCTCTCATGGGAAGGATACTGCAAAATCTCCTCTCCCCCCCCACTTCTGGGGGAAGGATACTGCAAAATCTCCATTCCCACCTCACTCTTGGGGGAAGGATACTGCAACATCTCCATTCCCTCCTCACTCTTGGGGGAAGGATACTGCAAAATCTCCATTCCCACCTCACTCCTGGGGGAAAGATACTGCAAAATCTCCATTCCCACCTCACTCCTGGGGGAAAGATACTGCAAAATCTCCATTCCCACCTCACTCCTGGGGGAAGGATATTGCAAAATCTCCATTCCCACCTCACTCTGGGGCCAGCCAGAGGTGGTATTTGCCGGTTCTCCGAACTACTCAAAATTTCCCCTACCGGTTCTCCAGAACCTGTCAGAATCTGCTGGATTTCACCCCTGAATTTCAAGCATTATTATTTCTATTTTCTTTTCCGATATTATTATACTCTTGTATTGTACTCCTTGAAACCCTTGCTGAGCAGATTATTGCTATTATACAATTTGGCTTATTTTATTTTTCACCCTGGCTTGATTGTTGAACTGAAAACCAATACATTAACCTTCCTTATGGCTTATCTCTTGATCAATCATGGTGAAACTTTTGCACCTGCAGCTTTGCACAAGACAAAAAGCTGGTATTTCACAGGAGGATTAAAAGATAAACCAAAGTTTATACAGGAGGTTTAAATGGCATATAAGTAACCAAACAAAACTAGAGTCCAGTCCTGTACCATTTCAACAATACAGGTACAAAGTACACACATATAAGATCATAGCAAACTGATAAAGTAGTTGCAAAAGCCCAAAATGGAGAATTTTAAGCCTCAGTTGGCTGAGAATAACCAAATGAGGGAACTCCAGAGTATTAAAACTCCACAGCAAATTTTTTATTTAAGATTATTTTCCTCTCCTTTAACTGGCTCCCTGTCCATGACAGTCATACCTAGTATTGCACTGGGATTTAGCTAATGAGAAGAGGACCTGTTCGCATCCCTGCCTGCAGGATCAAATATTCCACAGGCCAACCCAAATGTCCCCAGGAACAAATTGTTACACAGGGAATTCCAGGTCCTGCCCTCCAAATTACATATTCTGTTTCCATTTACCAAATCTAGAGAAATTCTTGATCAAATACTAGAATTCATTTATACCAAACTTTTTCATATTTGATTTATTTGTTCCAGTATATTCCAGGCATTATGGAAATTGGTCAAAACCTAAACAAAAATGACCAAATATGCTGCTGTGGTTGCATTTCCGGAGTACAAAGCAGAAGATTCAAGATTTCTTGAATCCCATTAAACATATAATGATATGGCTTATAGGATAGTTTATCTGTAGGATCAATTAATCTTGATCTGAACTAATGCAATTTTAATTTGCTTAAAGCAGGATTAGGCTGTGCCAAGAAATACAGTAGACTCCAATAGCTCCTTTGGGCATTGATACAAAAGGCCAAGAATCATTTGATGAGAAAGAAAAGTACATATGCTTTAACACACCAAACAAAAAATGGGGTAATAACATATGAGCAAAACCGAGATAAATTATCCTCCAGGCACTGCTCTAAAAGAAAACAAAACCGAACTGGATACTGAAGAAGGAAGATTGCCAAAGGAAGGACATCGCTACAAAACTTATTCATTTTCATATTTAATGCAGTTTTATATACCGTAGTAGTACCTGGGATTTTGTTTACACATCAACATAAAATGCTGAATGGATCCATACGAGAATGTTTTAACAGACATATCCTAGATTATGATGATCTAGTAATATAATCTGAGATATTACAGGAAATATTTATAATAATGTATAGCCTATTTTATTGCATAAACAAGAAAATTATCCCTACATAAACTGTTGCTTAATTCCTTCAAAACATCACCAGAGCACTGGTATTATTTAATCAAATAATGAAACACCTCCAAGCAAACAACCAAATGCAGAGAGCATCAAGGACTTAACAGTTTGACCCTGAGCTACATATAGTCTCTTCTATTAGAATGCCCTTCAAGTCACAGATTATGTTAAAGAACAATTATGGAATGTGCTTTTTTGTGCTGCTGTTTTTCTCTTTAAAAATCTGTCATTTTCTATGAAATAATTGACACTGACAGACAAAACAAATGCCATATAGCTAACAGTCAAAATAGAGAATGATTTACATATACACAGTGAACTTGTTTTCTGATTATAGCATGAATGGGCCTTTCAGCATAAATTTGCCTAAAGTAGAATCAAAGATTTGGCACAAATTAACATTCTTTACTAGCTAGAAATGGACTCTGAATAGATACTCCACAACGAAGGCTGCTACGAAAAGCAGCATTCAACAGTTAATCTTAGACCTAAAACACATTATATTAATATACATTATATTAAACATGGACTACCATTAAAAGCACATGAAGAACTCTACCGGAAAAGTGTAAAGTTGATCTTTCTCAAAGCATCCCTTTCTCAAAGTAGCAATGATAACTTTTGTGAGTCTGAGTAGGGCAAGCTGACAAAAATCTCTCCCAGTGTTTTTCTAGCAAATATTCTTTTGCTTTTATTCTATCATTCTATGTCTATGTAAACGAAACACATGAACCTGAGGTTCCATCTCTTTACCCAGGCCTTTCTTGTTTAGCTGTTGTACATTGATTTAGTGGTGGTGGAGGAGGAAGATTTTTTTCAGTTGTTGAATAACGGTTTTATTACTTTTAAAGAGAATAAAAAAGCATATGTACTCTGCTACTAGAGGTCTTGTGACATGGATGTCAAGACCAAAATAAATTAAACACAACCCCTCCCTTGGGGGGGGGAAACATGGGGAGCAGCATAGAACTGGCCATGTAATATTTTGAACCCAATGTATGTATTTAGACCCACTCATTAAATGTTCACTGGCACTCCCCTATCTGGCACATGAATAAGTCAACCCCATCTTCTCTGTAAGAGCCTCTCAAGTACCAGAAGACAACTATCGTGTCACCCTTAATCCTTCTCTTTGTTAGGCTAGACCAGCGGTTCTCAACCTGTGGGTCGCGACCCCTTTGGGGGTCGAATGACCCTTTCACAGGGGTCGCCTAAGCGCACGCTAGCCCACCATCTTGGTGACTGGCAACGCGCATGTGTGGGGAGGGCGCACGGGCGGGGAGGGGGAGGGGAGGGGGTCACGGCGGCGGGGCGGGGGTTGCGACATTAGGAAGGTTGAGAACCACTGGGCTAGACCTACCGGTACCTAGTTCCCTTAACTGTTCATCATATGTTTTAACCTCCAGACCCCTTATCATCTTTATTGTTTCTCTTTGCACTCTTTCTAGGGCCTCTATCATTTTTGTGTCTCAGTGATTAGAACTGGATGCAGAATCCCAAATGTGGCCCCACAAGTTGTGGTATAAAGAGATACCATCACTTCTTGTGATTTTGATGCTATCCCTCTGTTGATGCATCCTAGGACTGCACGGGGCTTTTTGGCAGCTTCATCACACTGCTGGCTCATACCTATGTTGTGGTCCACTAGGATACCTAGATCCCTCTCCCACAGTTATTGCTGGTGAGCCAGGTACTGCCTAGTCCCGTGATGGCGGAGCCATATCTGCTGGCACATGAGCCGTTGCCCTAACTCAGCTCCAGCGTGGATTTTCGGCTCACACAGAGGCTCTGTGAGGATGTTTTTGGCCTCTGGGGGGCCTCCGATGGGGCCTCAGGGGGGGCGGGGAGGCCGTTTTGACCCTCCCCAGGCTCCAGGGAAGCATCTGGAGCCTGGGGAGGGTGAAAAACTGGCCTACCAGGCCCACCAGAAGCCGGGAAATGGGCTGTTTCCAGCCTCTGGAGTGCCTCCGGGGGGCGGGGGAGGCCGTTTTCGCCTTCCCCAGGCTCCAGGGAAGCCTCTGGAGCCTGGGGAGGGCGAAAAATGGGCCTACTGGGCCCACCGGAAGTCAGGAAATGGGGGAGCGGGAAAGCAGGGGAGCGGGGGGGGGGTTGTGCACGCATGCGCAGGGGGCAGGGCAGCATGTGGGGGTTTGTGCATGCATGTGCAGGGGTGGGGCACATGAAGGGCATTGAATTATGGTGTGGGCACGCACGCGTGATAGCGCGCACACATGCGCTTTCAGCACCCGAGGAAAAAAAGGTTCGCCATCACTGGCCTAGTCTATACCTGTGCATTTGGTTTTTCCTGACTAAGTGCAGGACCTTACTTTCTTCACCACTGAACTGCATTTTGTTGGCTAGGGTCCTGTCATGCCCCCGTCAGAGTCTGAATCTGCGACGGAAGACGAACAGCTGACAGAGAGCGGGAGACTGGCTCCGTTGGCTGTGGAGGAAACTGGGGAAGGGCAAAGTCAGGCTGGGCAGAGCAGGGGAGAGGTAGAACAAGGGAGAGGGGGTTCAGATGAAGACCAAGGCCCACGCCCTCCTCATCCTAGGGCGTGCAGGGAAGAATGCAGAAGAGAGCAGCGTGGGTTGCATGGCGTACAAGGAAGGAAAGGGCCCTGATTCCCTTCACAAGGCAAACCTCAGCGTTTGAACTGGAGTATCTGCAGCCAGAAGCTGCTGCAGGTTTGTGGGAGAGCTTTTGTCCAGGCCAGAGAGTAAACGGGACATTGGGGGCAAAGTTGGTGCCAATAAAGGGACTCATATTGGTTCTCTGGCTGTGTTGCCTTCATGCCACGCCCTGGGTCATCACAGGTCCATTGCTCAAATCTTCAAGATACGTCTGAATCTTGAGCCTATCTTCTAATGTGTTAACAATTCTCCCCACTTTGGTGTCATCTGCAAATCTGATGTGGCCTTACAATAAAGTAGTTAGCTTGTCAGGTTGTGTTTCCTGCCTTGTCTACCTGGGAAGGCTGACAAGGAAGACAGTACATGGTCACAATGGAATCAATGAATAATATTGATTAGACTTGGTGGACAACCCTTTAGTAAGACGGTCCTTAAAATTTATGCTTCAACCGCTCATATAGAAGAAGAAGTGACTAAAGAGGTTTATGGTCAAGTTTAGTTCAAAGTCAACATGCAAATAAGATGTGCTACCTGTGATTGAAGACTTTGGCATTCTAAAGTTGGAAATATTAAAAAGGAAAATGTACTTGAATTATATATCTTAAGAAGCCACAATGAAGCAGGAGAATCACTTATCCATTGCTACCACTCCAATGTTTTCTTCATAGCTATCACTCTCTGTCAACAAGCAAAATGATGCCCATTTACATTGACATCAGTAGTTGGAGTACATAGAAATCAAACTGTGTGCATTATTGCTAAAAAGGTAGAGGAGCTTAATTATAACAACAAAGACATGGCCAGGGGCTGAGTGTAAAACAGATCATGAACTTCTCATATGATGGTTCCAAGCTGAGCTACAGCAGCAGGAGAAAGACAACCAGTTTCAACAACATTCCCACCATTTTCAAGGAGAACATCAGGAATCACTTTGAAGTCCTGAATCTCATTGATCAAAAATCAGAACAACTCTGGAATGAACTTAAAATAAGTACTGTTAAGGAGGAATGTGAAAACAGATTGTCAAGGATTAAGAAACAGAAGAGAGCAATCTGGATGTCAGAACAAATAGTAGAAATGCCAAGAAGAGAAAAGAAGCCAATGCCGTGAAAGATAAAGCTCCCGGGAAGAAACTCAACAAAGAATTTCAGAGAAACGTTCAAAGAGACAACAAGCAAGACTACAAAAGTATCTGTAAGGACACTGGAAGAAATAGATACAGAAAAACAGTCACAGAAAAAGCTAGATTGGAAGAAGATGAATATTGTTTTGAAACCGAAGGAAGAAACATCAGTAACCTGAACTGTATTGATGAGACTATTCTGATAGCTGAAAATGGAAAGCATCTGCAAGCTCTAGTAAGAAAAGTCAAGGAGCACAGTGAAAAATGGAAGTCAATCAAATATAAAGACAACCAAACTAATGTGAACAACACAATACATTTTGAAGAAAGAAGATAGAAAGAAGGTTGATATTTTGAACATATTCTTAATCAATCAATCACTATGACTAGATGGACTAAAGACAGCTATTCCAAAGGATATTTGTTTGTGGAGATACTGATAGTACTGACGGTTGCTCATTTTTTTTGAAATTCCAAGTGCGTCAAAATACATACATTGCAAAATGATTCCACGTAAATTTATGAAAACCCAGAAATATATCACCTACACAGGTGATACAGCTACAATTAAAATACTTTCTATTGAAAGCCATATCATTCAACTCCTAAGGCCAGTTAGAAGACATTGAAGTTTCACAGACTTTCTGAATGTCAGAAGGGACCATTCCAATGTCCAGGGGGTTGCTATTCCAAACGAAAGGGGCAAAAGCCATGCTTCTGTTGCCCTTTGGTGTGGACATATTTTATTGGGATAAAATAAATATTTTAATGGGATATATAAACAACAAGGAACAACACTTCCTGGGAGAAGTTGATTGTAAAATTATGCATTTTAGAAAAATGCATATGAAAATAAGAACAAATTGTTATGCCAACTTTTTAAGAATAATGAAGTGATACCATAATGAGGTAAAATGGAGAAAAGAAAAATGGGAGACATTGAAATTAACATGTTTGTATATCCCTCAGGACATAAAGGGAAATAAATTATTTGAACAAATATCTCTACGGCCCATTTGACTCTTATATTACATTTGTAGTGAGAAAGAGGAATGTGTTGCTCAAAATTCCAGCAGCTATATTTTAACACAAACCAAGTAATAATGACAGTTTTTGACAGAGGAATTCTAGCTTAATAGCAGACTACGCAATTGACATGAAGAGCTATGTTTCTAATTTAATCCTTGGCATCACTATTTAAGCAGATTGGATACTGGTGGTAGTAGGGAATCATCTGCCTGAGAATCTGAAGGGATACCTCCCACCAAAACAAAAAAAACACGGTGCAATATTTAAAAAAAATTGTATGACCGGTAGAAAGTTTGGTACAGTGATGAAGTTGCTGCCCTGGATATCAGGAAACCGTGAGTTCTAGTCCCAAGTTAGCCATGAAAAGTGGCCAGATAACTTGGGGCCAATCACTCTTTCTCAGCCCACCTTACTTCACAGGGCTGCTGTTGTGGGAAAAATAGGAGGAAGAAAGAGTATTACGTAATATTACACCAATTCTCCACGAGCTGCACTGGCTCCCTATTGGTCTCCGGGCACAATTCAAGATGTTGGTTATTACCTTTAAAGCCCTATATGGCTCAGGGCCAGGTTATCTTCGAGACCGCCTTCTACCACATAGCTTCCAGCCACCGGTAAGATCCCACAGGGTTGGGCTCCTCCAGGTCCCATCAGCTAAACAGTGCCGGCTGGCGGGCCCGCGGGGAAGGACCTTCCCCGCCCTCTGGAACCAATTACCTCCTGAGATCCGGACTACCCCCACCCTGCTGGCCTTCTGGAAAGCAGTGAAGACCTGGCTGTTCCGGCAGGCTTGGGGCCATTGATCTCGCTTCTGCAATTTGGCGAGATCCGGCCATGAAACGGTGTGTATGAGTTTTTAATTGTTTTTAAATGTTTTTATTATGTCTCTTTTTAATAGTTTTTTATATTTTATCAAGTTTTTTTATATTATTGTAAGCCGCCCAGAGTCCCTTGGGAGTTGGGCGGCATAGAAATACAAATAAACTTAAACTTAAACGTAAGTTCTCCACCTTGAGTTATTAATACAAATAACAAAGATGAATAAAAAAAGCAGATAAATAAATGAAAAGGCTTGTTCTGTTTTCTTTTATGTTAAATGGCTTATTTCGGGTGTTCAAATTACTTCTTCATAGATATAATCGTTATCTCATTATCATTATCCCATAATAAAGTGGATCTCTAATGGCCACCTACTAAATGAGCTTTTTAGCCAGTGGCTTCCCAGTTCCCACTCCTAACTTTCATGTACTCATACATAGAGTTTTCATGCATAATGGAACATTGATTCTATGTGCCACTATTTTGAAACTGCAACATTAGACCTCATTCTACCAAAATACAGATTGAAGCAGAAATCCAACATTCTTGCTAAATCCAGTGGCCAAATATTGTCCAACCATAGCCAAAGTTTTTACATGAGAAAGTAGTAATGTCCTAATAATGTCATGTTTTATCTATTTTTATATATAGCAAGGAACATGGGAGAGACAGATATCAAACATAGAAAACATTGGTCACCTGGTGCATACAGAAAACTAGGCAAATATTCCTAAATGGATACCTTTAACTTTTTTTTAATAAAATACACGAGTCAACTATAATTTCAGTGAATTGGTTATATTCCTCATGGAAACACAACAGAAATTAAGAACCTAGAAAAAACGCATATATACATACCGGCATTTGAGAGATAGCGCACATTTCTCATCACTCCTTCAGTGTAGGCTCCTGTCTCATAATTGTCCATCTCACCAGAGACAATGTCCACCACTCTTGCTGCCCTCCCACGGATGGCACCAGCTGCACGGTCCAGTTCATCGGGATTCTGCTCTCTTAGGGCAATAATGCACTTGTTTACGTCCTCCAGAATATGACTTTCTATGAGAAAATGAGATCACACAAGGTTACTTCGACCAAGTGCCTTGACTAGTTTCTTTTCTGCCAATAAGACAAATGAATGAAACCAATTGATTGATGTTATAGCCCAGGGGTGTCAAACTCAAGGCCCGGGGGTCAGATCTGGCCCATGAGGTACAGGGCCACCCTGGAAACAGTGAAGGACTGGCCCGCGGTGCCTCTGCCACCAAAAACGGAACTTGCGAGGGCCGCATGCAGCCCTCCCAAGCTCCGTTTTCACTGGCAGAGGGTTGCAGGAGGCCATTGCAGCCAAAAATGGAGCTTGTGAGGGCCACGCACGGCCCTCCCGAGTTCTGTTTTTGCTGGCAGAGGGTTGCAGGAGGCCATCGCAGCTGAAAACAGAGCTCGGGAGCCCGTTTTCTCTGGCAGAGCACTCGGGCCCCCACAGGCGCCCCCACACGAATTATATCAAGCTGGCCATGCCCACCCTGACCACGCCCACTCCGGCCCCTCAAAGTCAAACACAAACCTGATGCGGCCCTCAATGAAATTGAGTTTGACACCCCTGTTATAGCCAAAATTTCATATGTGAGTACAGGTCAATATATAAACAATATATTGTACTAATGTAAAGGAATTCTTTAAAGGTCTATACATAAATGTCCATGAACTCTTATGAACATTTTGCAAAGTTTTCCTTCTTTTTCTATTTTTTGGAGGTATATGTCGGTATTTAGTTTTTATAATAAAATTAATGTAGTATTTAATATGGTATAAGCACATGCTTCAATTGTTTATTTGGTTTATTATATTTTCAACCTAATCTATCATTTTTAATTTCCAACTCCTGGGAAGGTAGTTTGAAGGAAAATTACTGTTCCAATAGCACCCAATAGACTGCACCTAAGTAAATGTAAAATCCTCAAGTTAGTATTATATATTTTAAGATTGGCTAAAACATGCTACAGTCAGAAAGAAAATCTATACCAAGCCTCCACAAAGGTAATTAAAATTAGAATAATTAATCAACAGCTCATAATCTTTTTGTAGCGTTAATTTCCTGCATTATTTGTGTTCAATCATCTCTATATAAGAGCCTCTCTTCAGACCAAATGTCAAACTTCATCCAACATATTAATCTGTAATACAGGGATTACAGACAACTTTTCTGTTGCTCTACATAATTAAAAGTGTTCAAATAAGAACGTTCACTTCAGTCTACAAAACAATCTGATTGGCAGAATTGTGATAAAGCTTCAATTCAATTCTAATGGGTAGACACTTTCTGTGTTGACAGACATAATCTGTGGCAAGCAGACCAGATTCAATCAACCATAACTTATGCTGATAGTGAGAAAAACTCATAGCAGAGAAAGCTATGTTTCTGTAGATCACTAAAATTTATGTCCTTAACTCTTCACTTACTTCCTAAACACGCTTCTCATAACACTCCCCTGCAGCAGAACAACAATGGGTTAAAAATTAAACTATAACGTCAAGGGAGAAAGCACACTCCCACAGCAGGGCAGTATGAAGCCAACAGTTCTGGCTTCACATAGTAAAACATAGATCAGTCCTGTGTTCTGAGATGTCTTTCATAACAAACAATGTGGGAAGCACTGGGGAAACCAGGAGATTCAGGCAGTTCAAATGAGTATAAAGATGTATTGCAAGTTTAAGCTCTCAACAAGAATCTGGCCAACCAACAGTCAAGGGAAATGAGCGGGAGATAAGAAAGACATTCAAGGTGAACTGGTGTTAGATCTCTTGCCGCACATGGACTTGTGACTTATGACACGTTTGACCCCTCCCTCGGGCTGAGCATCGCCTACACAATGACTAATCCTGCATCACTCTAGCTCAGCGTCTTTCAACCTTGGCAACTTTAAGACATGTGTACTTCAACTCCAGAATTCTGAGAGTTGAAGTCCACATGTCTTAATGTTGCCACGGCTGAGAAACACTGTGGGAGTTACTTCATGCCTCTGATGAAGCGAGATGCAGGTCACAAAAGCTTATGCTTTCTAATAAAGTTGGCTAGTCATAAAAAATGCTAGCAGACGTCTTCTGATTTTTAACACACACAAAAAAATCTTAAAGTCAGTGCTTATTAACAAAGAAATTCACAGAACCAAGGGACCTAGTTGGTTTACGCACATAAGCCCTGTTCTAATTAAGAAATGCATATCATAACCTCTGCTGGGTTTTAATATTACCTCAATAGAAGAAAATGAGCAAGGCATGTTGAATAAGATAATAAAACAATTGTTCAGTAATAGAACAATACAGAAAAGGGCAGAGCTCACAGCAGTACTTATCTGGGAGTTCTAAAGTACCTTAATTATATTTTCAGAGAATTCCATAGAAAAGCCAGATTTGATCAAGAGCTTCCCCACAGAAACAACACAGCAGCTTGCAAGACAGAACACAGAATATAAGATAATGGAGTCAGAAGGATCTTGGAGGTCTTCTAGTCCAACTCCCTTCTCAAGCAGGAAACCCTATACCAGGGGTCCTCAAACTTTTTAAACAGGGGGCCAATTCACGGTCCCTCAGACTGTTGGGGGCCTGGACCGGCTGGGTGGGCGTGGCTAGGTGGTCATGTGACTGGGTGGGCATGGCCAATTTAGCAATCCATTAAACAATACACACAAATTAAACTTTAATTTATGCTCCTGGAAAGCAGGTTAATAAAGGGATGTGGCTGCCTGGGGGGGGAGGTGAGGGACTTCTGTTTGTGTGTCTGTGTGTGTGTGTGTGTGTGTGTGTGTGTGTCTTTCTCTCTCCCTCTCTCTCTCTTTCTCTCTCTCTCTGGAGGCCGGGAAGGCAAAAACCGGGCTCGTTTTTGGCCTCCTCGGCCTCCAGAAGGTGGGTGGGGGCCGGCGGGTAGGTGGGGCGATGTGGGTGGGGCAGCCTCGTGGTCCCGCACGGGCCAGATTAATGGCTTCAGCGGGCCGTATCCGGCTCGCGGGCCGTAGTTTGAGGACCCCTGCCCTATACCATTCCAGACAAATGGCTGTCCAGTCTCTTCTTGAAAACCTCCAGTGATGGAGTACCCATAACTTTCAGAGGCAAGCCATTCCATTGATTAAGTGTACTCACTGTCAGGAAATTTCTCCTTACTTCTAGGTTGAATCTCTCTTTAATGATCTTCCACCCATTACTTTTTGTCTTGCCCTCAATGCTTTGGAGAATAAATTGACTCCCAATTCTCTCTGACAGCCCCTCAACTACTGAAAGACAACTATCATATTATCCCTAGTCCTTCTCTTCGATAGGCTAGACATACCTAGTTCCCTCAATCATTCATCAGATGGTTTAGCCTCCAGGTGTCTTATCTTTGTGCTCTTCTCTGCACCGTTTCTAGGATTTCAACATCTTTTTCGTATCATGGAGACCAGTAATGGTCATGATGTCCTCACAAAGGTGATGCAAATGATGTAAAAAAAAAAAACCCTTTCACAATAGGCTCTGCCCAGGGGAATGTTGGCAATTTGACATTCTAGCACTTCATAGTAAGGAAATAGTTCACTAACGGGACAGAATGGAAAAAGTAGCTTGCCCTTCACGATGCAGCAGGCCAAATGGTAAGAGATGGCGGGCGGGGGGGGGAAGGGGGAGTAGATAAGTAAAGCTGAGTTGATGAGCACCTTGCAGTCATAAGTACGAGCAGAATGCCCAGGTGCAGCAATGGCCATAATCTCAGGGACCAGTCATAACTACCATTTGATCTTTCATACAGCTGCTCAATAATGGGACATTATTCTGGAATGTGGCATTATCTCCCTCCAAGATTAAACTTGCCCAGATCATATTAGTCTCCAGGAAGGTTTTGAAAATCTGCCTGCTTCCTTCCATGTTAGGGCTATCTTGCCCCACAAGATGGAGTGTATATGGGTGCGTCCTGACTGTGTTATTGATTAATTTATCAAATTTGCATAGCTGCCCATTTCACCAAAAGCAATTCTGGATTGTTGTGTTTTCTGCTGAGTGGGGTTGCTGAAGTTCACTCACCTTCCTTTCTTTTGAGAATTAAATCCTCAATTAATTCTTTATTGCACTATGATTTTTAATCTACAGTTCTGAAGTCTTTTGAGCATTTAAAGTGTTCCACTCTGCACACTACTCTTCCTACTGTTTTAATTATTCACTTATGTGTTTTACTTTCAAAACCACCTCAAAATGTACATTTTCTAAAACAAGTAATTGTTTATTCAATCATTTCTGTTGGCACAGAGGGAAATGAAAAATGATCAAGTGATATGTTGATACCCTTCACAGGAATATATAATCTGTGCAAGCAATCCTAATATGGCACATGCTGAGTCAAGCTGCATAGTTTTAATTATTAGTATACAGATATACTAGTATATCTGACCTTCAATTATTACCTGAAAATTCAGGCCAGGTGAATTTTACATTCAAAATAGGGGGGAATACCATCCTTCTCCTACCTGGAGAAGCAAAGAACATGAAGTGACACCAATTATCATATTTGTATTATAGGGTCTGGATAAGGCTACCAAGTGTATTACTAAAGACAGGGAGTGTTAAATTTTGCTTGGTTTTTTTTTAAGTCATTAAATGTTCCAAATAATATCTCAAGTGAATGATTTGAATAAAAAAAATATCTGTGTCTTATTGAGGCCTAATCAAGGGAGAAAAAGGCAGTAATAAAGAATTGTTTTAATTGGAGTCATTTCTAGAAGATGTTCAAATTGTGAGCTGCTAAATCAGACTTTTAATACTACATGAATCTGCCACTCAAAAAACAGCATAACATAGATGCTAAACTGCTTTTTCCCATGGTTGTTTTCTTGAAACAAAGCCTGAAAATTGTGAAAGAAGTTTTCCACTCATCTCAATAGTGTTGATATAACTTTTCAATCGACAGTTGAAATTTTTTAGTTAATTTTGTACTTTTTAAAGACTAGACTTGGGGGGGGGGGGGAAGAAAAAAAGAAAGAGCACTAATATTTCATATTTATTCTCCTTGCTCTCTTAATATTATATGAGTGCAGACAGGTCTGCAATGTTTTATTCTTTGTGCAAAGTGAATATAGAGTGACTATTACATTAGATTATGCACAACTAAGTGCTATCCATTTCAGAGATGCCAATAAAATATTGTCGGGAGCTAATGGCCATCTGCTGTTCCTACATAATTGCTCAGGTGAAGACATTGTTTTGGGGAAATATTATATTGTATCTGCTATATATCTGCTTTACCAAATCCTGCTTTACCAAATGGAATGTCTCAGTAGTGGGTTCTAAAACCCGTTGCTACCAGCGCGTACGCGACGCTTCTGCGCATGTGCAGAAGCGTCCCGGGCGGGTAGGCGGAGCCTCCCACCGCCGCCGCTACCGGTTCGCAGAACTGGGCCGAACCGGGAGCAACCCACCGCTGGAATGTCTGTTCCGGGGCACTGAAAATATGTCCTCTGCTGTATGTCTTTCTGAGATGCCAGCTGGAAACTGATTATTTAAGTTGCAATTTGCAAATCACTTACACAGCAGACTTGCACTTAATCTGCATGGCCTTGTCTTTCTTTTCCTTGAAAATGTCTGTAAGGTGTGTGTGGGGGGGGGGATAGAAGCAGAGAAGCAATGGGCAAGGGGTACCTAATTATTTTGGTATTATAATAATCCACTCTATGACATGTAGATTTCATTATTATACAATTTAAAAAACAGTAACAAGTAGAGTATACTGCTAATTAGACCCAAAATGGGACATTGGCACCTAGCTTAGAACTGAGATCTCAGAATGCAGAGAAGAGCAAAAAAAAGGAGCTGTACTGATGCATACTTGAGAACCATATTAAGAAGAAGAGCTTCTGCATCGTTCATTTTAAGATTATGAATGCTGTTGCATTGTGTTCCAGAGGGTGGGCATCACAACAGGAAAGGCTCTGTCAACGTTCCAAGTAATACCCCCATTGTAGACAGAACTCCAAGGCAGGTTGATTCCTCAAAGAACAGCTTTATTAGGAAGTATCATCTTGGCACAACTGGTGAAAAGCCAACTCTAAATGTTCCCGCGCTTTTCACCACATTAAAAAGTAAAAGGTTCCTGTTTTCCCAAAACAATAAATCACATTGTCCAATCTGGATACTAGCTGGTTGCCTGATTACGTTTCTCCTCCTCCTCTGGCCAGCCAGCCGTTGGAATGTCCCTGACTCATAGGAAAGCTGTGTTGTTTTGACTACAAACCAGAGGTGATATTCAGCCGGTTCGGACCGGTTCGGGCGAATCGGTAGCGGAAATTTTGAGTAGTTTGGAGAACTGGCAAATACCACCTCTGGCTGGCCCCGCCCTCCCACCCCTGCCGTTCCCTGTCCTATATTCCCTTGTTTTTTAGCTCAGCTGATTCGCACAGCAGAGCGGATTGCCGCACCTCAGCTGAGCTCAACAACAGCTCAGCTCACCAGCGCTGACACCAAGGGCGGTCTTTGAGCGCTGCGCGTGCACACGAAGCGCACGTTAGGCACACTCTCATAGAACCGGTAGGAAAAGATTTGGAATCCCACCACTGCTACAAACCCACATCTACCTCTACCCCGCTTCAGCTCCAAGCTGTGTCAGCTTGAAGCCATGTGGAAAGAAACCCTGATAGGAAAGACCCTCTCCCCAGAAAAGAAAATGGGCCACAGCCAGGTCAGCTTCAGGCTTGACAGGCTCTTTTTCTGGGTCGTGATGCCAGGTGGACTCTGTCTCAGAGCATGCCTCTCCTGCTGGATCTAGCAAGATGGGCAAATATCACTGGGAAGAAGCTCCATGCCATGGAAAGGCTACATATGATAGATATGAAAGTAGGAACCCAAAGATTGCCAACAATTCATGTTTGGGTGCAGTGAACAGTGACAATGGGAGATTCAGGGAGGAATTTGGGTGAAAAATGTACAACACCCTGAATGTGTATTGTGCATTGGCGCAATTTGCATTATGACATCCCAATGCATGCTTTATAACTTTTCTCTCACCAATCACTGCAGATATCAATGCATAATGAATATACATTTATGTACAAATACAGATATTTGGCATTGACTGCTGAAGAATAAAGCATTTACATGCTTGACAGATCAGTATTTGAAAAAAATATGCTGAAGACATTTCCATGATCATGTGGCCAGCATGACTATACACCGAGGCATACGGAACACTGTTACCTTCCCACCAAGGTGGTACCCATTAATCTACTTGCATTTTCATACTTTCGAACTGCTACCCTAGGTGGGCAGGAGCTGGGACATGTAATGGGAGTTCACCCCATCACACAGTGCTCAGGTCTCAAACCTTGACTGTCAGCTTTCCAGCTGATAAACTCTGTGTCTTTAACTGCTGAACCATCGCATCTGCTTAACCACTGAGCCATTGTGCCCCCAATAAGAAATATATTTACTGCTAAATCTGAAATAGGTTGCCCACAAATATTTTTTTAAAAATATAGAGAACAGCTATATGTCTCATCAGCCCCTACTTTTGCCTGACTTTGTTTTATCATATCATCTAATCAAACTTTACTGAGAAAAATCAGTATGATTTCCTGGGAAGACATTCCTTGCTTTTAAATGTCATAGTGTGAGAAGTTCTAAGTTCCATGCATTGCTTGTTTTTGTTCTGCTGCATCCCTCAGTTATCTTTACTAAGACTGAACATAATGTTCCTGGTTTGCTATCAACAGTTCCTATTGCACTGCCTATTTTTTAGATTACAAGTCGATTTGCTTTATCCAGGCAACCTGAAGATGGAAAACATGTATTAGTTGATTAATCTAGGGAAAGTCAATAGAATTAAATTGGATGCATTCAGTCTTACTCCTATAAATCAGATGTAATATAAACAGCAATCATTTTATCTATCTTATCATTCAGAATATAAAAATACTGCATTCTAATTATAGTTCAAAAAAAAGGAAGATAGAGATTAAATTGCAGGACTTTTTGTGTCTTGTTCATAGTTTTGACTTTAAATTATTTTACTGCTAAGTATGTATACGGTGCTTTGAAAATTCAGAATGCTTAAGACATATTTGGCATAAATATTCCCTCACATAGCTAACAAAATGGATGGGGTGGGGAGTGGGATCATCACATCTGCTAAGTATGACCTGGGCAGCAGTGCCCTAGCTAGTGACACACTCATGACAGCTGCTACGTGTTCTTTGTTTAAAAGGATGGATAGAGCACTCAGAAATTGTTGAAGGCTACCTATTGAATTCATCATAATGATTATGAAATTCAAAACAAAGGATTTCCCTTGACTAACATATTGTAATTCATATATTAGCATATTTACAACACCTGCAGATATTATCTATCACTATTCCTACATACGTTATATTGCTCAATCTTTTAGAAAAAAATAAAAAAAACCATTTTAAAAGTACTTAATATGATTACAGAACAAACCTTCATTGTGCGTACGCATAGTATTAGGGCCAATCCTGGATGATTAATATACTTTTCATCCAAGATCCAGTTTATTGCCACTTTCATCATCCCAAAATGAGAATATGCCAACTAGCTTTCAGACTGGCATCTAGTTCAATATTTCTCTCTCACCTAAATCATTTATTTAAAATTGTGTGGAACAGTGTTCCTGGCATTCAGACTGACACGAAACTGATAAAAATGCTATGCACATTTTCCTTCATTAATCTCATTTAAGCTCTCCATTGCATTAGTAAAATAGTAACACATGTCCAAATGCAAGGAAATGTCTATGGCCTGCAGCTTTTCACTAAAGCGAAAAGCAAACAGCAACAACAACAAAATCCTATCTGTAAAAACCATGCATCACAAGAATATTTATGAAGGTAAAAGATATAAAGACAAATTCTACTATGATTGTAATTCTATGCATACCTACTGTACTTAGAAGCATTACAACAGTCAATTGCTTCAAAGTCTGAATCTATAGACATATAGAAGCATGCTTTAATTCTGTTTATCTTTAGAAGCAAAAATAACAGTTTATTATTTACATATAGTTTGTCTAGCTCTCTTGATTCTTTGCTTGCTTTGAGAAAAGGACCAAATAGAGACACCAACAAGCAGCACTTGACACTTTTTTTTTTCATTTTACTCTTTGCAGACTAAGACTTCCAACATACAGGATAAACACTCAGAATGGGACAAGAACTCCTGATCTATCATTATTTGCTCACAATCCCCTGGAGATCTTAAATCACCCCAGAGCAATTATACAGTAGCATTTTCTTGCTAGCTAGAATAAGAGAGGAACCTCATTAATGTCCTCTGTGTTTGTTATTATGCTCAGCTGCAGGGAGTTTAATAAAAGTATCTCTTAGTCAACGATTAGCTTGTACCATGTGTGTGTGTGTGTGTGTGTGTGTGTGTGTGTGTGTGTGTGTGTATGCACATGCATGCTACAGAGAGGCAAAATAAAACATATCCAGATGGTTCCTTTTAAATTATTGAAGAAGAAAGCAGGACTGGAGAGGGAGATGGAACAACAGAACAAAATCTATTTTGAGAATTTAAGATTAATTTTTGAGAATCTATTTTTAAGGGATTCGGTTCTCGTTGAATTGAAATTCACTACCCCGAGAATAGCGGAAACATGGCAATCTGGACTCAATTACTTTGAGTCCAGATTGCCATGTTTTCACTATCCTTTCAATTCAACAAGAATTAAATTCCGTAAAATCAAAGAATTGTGTGAAACTGGTACACAGCCTTAAGGACATGCTTAAATGGTCTGAGGGGTGTGTGTCAGACTGAACTTCAGATATCAGCATTCAGTGTTGCTTACTATAAGATTATGCCTACTCGGTATAAATGAAGGCCTCCCAAAGTCAAGCTGTGTTAATCCAACAGAAAAAGGACAGCTAGTTAGGAAAGACTAACATGCATCTTTTGAAAAGCCAACCAGAAATATAAATGGAGAATTTACAGTCAGGTTGTCAAGAATCCCACCTGTGGCTCAGTTTGGCAGTTTCATATTGAACTAAACCAGGGGTGAAATCCAGCAGGTTCTGACAGGTTCTGGAGAACCTGTAGTGGAAATTTTGAATAGTTTGGAGAACCAGTAGCAGAAATTTTGAGTAGTTCGGAGAACCGGTAAATATCACCTTCTGGCTGGCCTCAGAGTGGGGTGGGAATGGAGATTTTGCAGTATCCTTCCTCTGGAGTGGGGTGGGAATGGAGATTTTGCAGTATCCTTCCCCCAGGAGTGGGGAGGGAATGGGGATTTTGCAGTATCCTTCCTCTGGAGTGGGGTGGGAATGGAGATTTTGCAGTATCCTTCCCCTGCCACGCCCACCAAGCCACACCACGCCCACCTAGCATTATAGCATTAGCAATAGCACTTAGATTTATATACCGCTTCATAGTGCTTTACAGCACTCTCTAAGCGGTTTACAAAGTCAGCATATTGCCCCCAACAATCTGGGTCCTCATTTTACCGACCTCGGAAGGATGGAAGGCTGAGTCAACCTTGAGCCTGGTGAGATTCGATCTGCTAAACTGCTGGCAGCCGGTGATCAGCAGAAGTAGCCTGCAGTACTGCACTCTAACCACTGCGCCACCGCGACTCTAGCCACGCCCACAGAACCGGTAGTAAAAAAATTGGATTTCACCACTGAACTAAACACTCTGTCTGGTCTCTTTGGGAGTAGCTCCAAGACTCTATGGGAATATAAGACCTAGTTATTGCCCATAATCTTTTAAATCCTCCAAAGATAGAGCCTCCTAAGAAGAGTATGATAAAATAACTTTTGCATCTACACTTAATTTGTTCCTTAATCCTGGTAAAGATGAGGAAAAAGATCATATCCAGCTAACCAAAGCACTGACATACACTAAATATAATCACAATGTAAAAGTCCCTCTAAAAAGGTCAACAGATTGAAGGTAGTAAGGACTGGCTCTGCAGCGCTTTTGAACCCCGGAGGAGCCGGAGCGAGAATCTGCACTGCAGGGGGGGGCAGCGAGACAGGCAGTTCCCCACCTGCCCCCCCCCGACTCTCCAAGAACCCCCGTGCCCATCCCTGCAGCCCCGAAGGAGCCTGAGTGGGAGCCTGAGGGGGAGGTGGCGTTGTGGGTGTGCCCCCCCCCAGTGAGACTCCTGAACAGCCAAAGGCAGCTGTGGCTAGAAGATAACGCCGGACCCGCGGTGACTGGGTGGAGAAACAAACCCCGGAGAGGAAACTCAGGCGGATGTATGACACGGAACACTTTCTCCCTCTCTCTCTCTTTCTCCCTTCCCTTCCTCTGATTGACTGGCGGCGAACTGTCCCGTGCGCCCAAAAGCCCGGGGTGAACTGTATTTCGGCAAATGGGCTGGGATGGAGTGGCTGGGGCCCATTGGCTGGGGAGAACAGCTAGGGGCGTGGCAGTTGCAGAGAAACGTTAGGAGTGAATGGCCGGAGGCGGAACCCTGGCGGCAAATCAGGTGCGGCCAAGGGTACGAGGCGAACAGTCCCATTCCGTCTTTTTTCTGACCCTTTATTACAATTTCTTCACTCAAGACTAAGTCAGGGGGAGTCTGATGATTTCAAGATGCTACCCGACTCCTGATTTTTTTATTACATAAACTAATATGGCTCTTCTGCTATACAGTTTGCCCAGCACTAAAACCCACTGCTGGCTGTCATGCTTTATCTCATGGCATATCACAAAGGTACCAGGGGAATGGCCATCACCATCACTGTCACTGTCACAGTGAAATAGTAGCCCTTCTGACATCTGGAAATGTATTGGGTGTGTTTTACCATTTGAACTAGCAAGGAAAGTTGTATTTATAGCTTTCTTAAATTTGTAATACCTCATGTTTTCTAGAATACTGAAAGAAAATGTTTATTATGATTTAAGTAATACAGTTTTCAACTGCCTTAAATTCAACATGTCTTGAATTCAATATGTCTTGAAACAAGAATCCTCTGTATATATTAAGGAGTGCCTTAGTAAGACCACACCTAGAATACTGCATCCAGTTTTGGTCACCACACTATAAAAAAAGATGTTGAGACTCTAGAAAGAGTGCAGAGAAGAGCAAGCAAGATAATTAGGGGACTGGAGACTAAAACATATGATGAACGGTTGCAGGAACTGGGCATGGCTAGTCTAGTGAAGAGAAGGACCAGGGGAGACATGATAGCAGTGTTCCAATATTTGAGGGGCTGCCACAGAGAGGAACAGGTCAAGCTATTTTTCAAAGCACCTGAAGGTCAGACAAGGAATAATGGATGGAAACTAAAGGAGAGATTCAACCTAGAAATAAGGAGAAATTTTCTGACAGTGAGAACAATCAACCCATGGAACAGCTTGCCTTCAGAAGTTGTGTGAGCTTCATCATTGGAAGCTTTCAAGAAGAGACTGGACTGCCATCTGTCACAAATGGTGTAGGGCAGTGATGGCGAACCTTTTTTGGTTCGCGTGCCAAAAGGGGGTGCATTTTTCCGAACTTCCGGTTTGCCCGTTGGGCCATTTTTTGCACTCCGGGGCTTCAGCTTCCCTGAAGCCTCCGGAGTGCAAAAAACAGCCCAACGGCAAACCAGAAGTGCGTTTTTCCAAACTTCCGGTTTGCCCGTTGGACCGTTTTTCACACTCCGGGGCTTCAGGAAGCTTCCCTGAAGCCTCCGAAAGGCAAAACGGCCTTCTCCAAGGCCGAAAATCAGCTGGCCAGTGCGCGCATGTGTGCTGGAGCTGACATAGGGCAACGCCTCGCGTGTCCTCTGATATGGCTCTGTGTGCCACCTGTGGCACGTGTGCCATAGGTTCGCCATCACTGGTGTAGGGTCTGCTTGGGCGGGGGTTGGACTAGATGACCTACAAGGTCCCTTCCAACTCTGTTAATCTGTATCTGTAACATTCCCAGTAGTGATTTCAAAGTAGACATGTTTGTTTATGTGACCGGAAATACTGTTATAAGGTCATGCAGGTATTCAATTACTGTTGTCCTGTAGCCCACTGAAGTTGGCAAACTACACCTTGCCATTTAAGAGTTGTGACACCATTTATTCTATTCTTTTTAAAATCACATGATCTGTCTTATCTCACACTGTGGAGAGGTGGAAGGAGAAAATACAGGAACTACTTTGGAGAGAAATGTTGGGCAGTGTTTCACGGGAAACTGATTGCTCTCCTACAGAGATATGCTCACTCATTATGCTTCTTTAACAGCATCTCCAGAAAGGTCGTTATTACTTGATCCATGGCCATTCACTTTTAAAGCTCCACAAGGCAAAGAAAATTGCAGGAGAATCTCTGCTCCAGTGATGGCCAACTTTCTGTGTAGCTTACAAATGTGTTTAAAATATATGTCCCAGTGTTATTTCCTTGAGTTTTGCAAGCAGAGGCTTGGGCCATTCAAAAATTGTTGCACTTCTGTCTGTCTAGTGAGAGCTAGTGATGATAGGACCCTCATCATTTTTTACAAGTCAAGAATTGTTTTCTCTAGTAAAGACGATGATGATGGTGGTGATGATGATAATGTTATGCATTCAGTTGTGTCTCACTCTTGATGATTCTACCAGCCAGGTCTCTCCACATCTTCCTATATTGGATTACTTCTTTGAGTTTTTCTATGCTCTGGCTGGTATCAGTTTGATGGCATCCAGCCACCATGTTCTTTGATGGCCTGGTTTCCTTTTACTGCTAACTCTTGCAAACATATTTGCTTTCCCCAGCATGACATAGCCAAAGTAAGTGAGACACAGTTACATGATTTTGCCTTCCAATGACATGTCTGGTGTTATGCGCCAGTACTTGTAGTCACCTTTGCAGGTCCATACAGCAAAGGAAAGCTGAAATAAGACTGTAACCACAGTTGCAGTTTCACTTAGTGACCATTTCACTCAACAACTGTTGCCAGTTCCAAGTGTGGTTGCTAAACAAGACTACATATACTGAAAATCTTTAACTCTCCAAATTCCTGATCAAAGGTATTTCATATAGTCTGATCACAACCAATTCTTCCTTTTCTTGAATGGGTTTTGGGGCAGGGTTACTTCACGTTCAGGTATTAGAGCCAAGGTGGCGCAGTGGTTAGAGTGCAGCACTGCAGGCTACTTCAGCTGACTGCTAGCTGCAGTTCAGCAGTTCAAATCTCACCAGCTCAAGGTTGACTCAGCCTTCCATCCTTCTGAGGTGGGTAAAATGAGGACCCAGATTGTTGGGGGCAATATGCTTAGAGAGGGCTGTAAAGCACTATGAAGCGGTATATAAGTCTAAGTGCTATTGCTATTGCTATTATTAAGAGCTTATTTGCTTCAATTCTTCATTTTTGAAATAAAATTGCTACAACACATTTCTTTCTGTTTCCTTTATCATCTTTTCTTTCTTCATAAATATTTTAAAGTAGAACAAGAAATGCTGCCCCAAGTACTTTCCACCTTGTTTGCTTCTCCTTTTCGTCCATCTTGCACATGGTCCCATTGCAAGGAAAATGAACATTTCAGGTGAACATCCCCTCCACATAATGTACATACTAAATGCTGTTTGTGTTACTCTTGAAAATCAATAAATTTCAAAAGATTACATGCATTCTTAGCATCCAGTCAATTAGCCAATAAGCACCTTTCCACGTTCCTGTATGGGGATGGTCTGACAGCTTTTTCAGGAACCCTAATGAGCCTGAAGGGAATCTTTCCAGCCACCATTTCCTACTAGTCATTAATCATCCAAGGCAAAGCTGTTACTCTTCACCTAGCACTCTAAATTTACAAATAAAATTTGAACAGAAATAATACACAACAACTGAAACTTTTTAAATATTTGTGGTCTGTTTTCCAGGAACCTAGTTCATGGAAGGGATACTTGAAAAACATAAGAGAGATTGCTTAGAGACCCCCCCCCCCAGTGTTGCTATTCTTAGATTTTATGGGACCACAGGGAGACGGCATTAATCAGCAGCCCTAAGATTATTTAATGCTAAAGCCAGAGCTCAGTGGGGCTAGCTCTGTATTTATAAGGATCACAATTCATTAGAGAAGATCTAAGTTTTTAACAATTATGCCATCCATTGTATGTAGGCTATCCAATGGAGGTTTACACCTGTAGTTAGGATTGCAAATCATCAAGGTTATAGTTTGGCAATGTGCCTTTAATGATTGGCTAAAATTATAAATCTCTGAAAGAAAGATTTGTAAGAAGAGGATCCTTCTAGAGCTAAAAAGCATTACACTACCAAAAGGTTGAGAGTTTGAAATAGCTTCTCTTTAAAGCAGTGGTCACCAACTGGTCTGCTGCTCTGTTTGAAAATTTTGGTGGTCCGCAGAAAAATTATTTGCATTTTTTATATTGCACTAAATCAGGGGTCCTCAAACTATGGCCGCTGGGCCGGATACGTGCAATGAAAGCTTGTGTTGCTGCAGAGTCTCCCCCTTCGGGGTCTTTTTGTGTGGGTCGGAGCGGGCAGAAATTCTGACTTGGAGTCTGCTTCGGCCTCCTGGTGTGGGGCTTTGGGCGAAGGCTGGATGGAAGTGCCGCTGGTGGCGAAGAGCCGGAGGGCCTTATTCCAGTGGGACTGCATCATGGCCTGGAACTGGCTGACCATCTCAGCCCGCTGAGCCTTCAGGCGCCGGTACTTGGCCTTGCACTCCCGCAGGTCTTCCTTCTGCTTGGAAAACCTATGCTCGTAGTCCTCAGTGAAGTGCTTCTGCTGACCCTCCTTCTCGGTCAGATCCAATTTGAACTGAGCCAGCTGTTTTGCCAACTCTTTCTCGTGGTGGCTGCTTAGCTCCAACAACTGCTTCCTGTTGGGGCCCTAAGGAGCCCGGGCGGGGAGGCGAGGCAGGGGAGAGGTGAGTAGAGGCCGGCGAGGATTCCCTCGATGTGAGTGACAGTGAGTTGGCCACGCCACCCAGTCACATGACCACCTAGCCATGCTCACCCAGCTGGTCATTAGGCAGATCATATTAGTGGTCCGCGGGATTTAAAATTATGAATTTAGTGGTCCCTGAGGTCCGAAAGGTTGGTGACCCCTGCTTTAAAGGACCAATCTGATCCTCTTTCAGCATCTCCTGTTGTAACTCGTGAGCTTATTCCTGGTTTTCATGTATATTGCATGTTTTTTTTTAATATATGCTGTATTGCAGTGGGATCAGATTGAATTCTGCAAATATTTATGGATTAACTACACCAGTATTACATTTTTATTAGTCCTACCAACAAACTTTACAGGCTCTAATGTTTAAATAAAGGATTCTGAATTATTACTTCTGACAAGTTGCATACAATTGCACTCAAAATACACCTAGAATTAGCAGCATGTGGTGCATTCATCTGAAAGGTGATATTATAATGGCAGCAATATAATGTTAGTCAGATCTATGATAAGAGCTCAATCATCTTTCTACCATTTGCTTATTTACAATACACCCTGCGATTTAATTTGAGTGACTTGAATTTATGAAATTATGATCTTAATATTGGCAACAGGTCAAAACTAATTTGAAACATGAATTTGAGCATAAGCTAAAATTTATTGTCACATAATCTTGTTATCAAAGCTCCCTTAGCAGCACAAATTCTATTCATGTATTGTAGATTTGCAGCAATAGGAAATTCAATGTTTTAATACAATGTTCTGGCAGATAATACTTTAAGCAGCATTGTGCAAATTGAGCTTCCACCTCCCCCCTTTTCTATTTATTTAATGTTTTGGGGGGGGAATTTCCTAAGTGTAGCATTAGCAATTCGGTTTGGAATATTGGTGCCCGAAAGCCTCTTATAGACTTTTTTGTGTAAAAATGAGAAAAATGAACTTGTGATTTATGGTTTTGATGATTTGATTGAATAGTTTATAGAAACAAGAGAGTCAAGATGCAACCTTAGAAAGATTAATATATATTTCTACTTATAACTATTGTGAAAAATATTGGATTGGAAGCCACTTTTTATATCTTTCTTTTTTCCTATTTTTCTTCATTTTCTTGCAGTTTTTCCTTTTCGTTTGATTTCTTGTTTCTTCCTTACTTTCTTCCTTATTTTATATTAGTTTTTATCTTCTTGTTTAAAAGTTTTAATAAAAATATGCATGGATAAGAGTATGCATGGGTGCTGAGAGGTCACTCAGGCACAGTTCAACCCAAAGTATCAACTGCCTTCTCA
>QLTV01014916.1:3108279-3123896 GCA_003457575.1 Thermophis baileyi | reverse complement strand
AAACACCAGACATCACGCTGGTCGAGAAAAACAAGGTGACTATCATAGACATTGCAATACCAGTTGATAGCAGGGTCGATGAAAAAAAACACAAAAAAATTGCAAAATACCAGGATTTAAAAATCGAAATTCAACAATTATGGCACAAACCAGCAGTGGTAATTCCAGTGGTGATTGGAACACTGGGTGCTGTCCCAAAAGCACTGGAATTACATTTGAAACAGCTCAAAATCAACAAAATCACCATCAGCCAAATGCAGAAAGCCTCACTGCTCGGTTCCGCACATATACTTCAGAAATACATTACGACGTCCTAGGCCCCTGGATGGGGCTCGACTAGTAATTAATGCCAAATCCGGCGAAACAACTGGCCGCTGTGATACAATTGTGGATAATAATAATAATAATAATAATAATAATAAACATTTACTCTTCAGACCCTCTTCAGCCAGCATTTGAAGCTTCTCTAGGTGTAGACAGTAAAGATGACCTTGATGGATATATGACACACAGAGAGGAAGTACCTAACAGTAAGAGCAATTTAGTAAGAAAATAGAGTCATAACAGATTGGGGCAGCCTATAAAATCTCACAAATTATTAAGCAACCTAGAAAGTTGTGTCCTTCCCTTCACAGGATGTGTTCAAGTAGAGGCCAGCCAGTTTCTGTTAAGGATCCTTTCATTTGGATTCCTGCACTGATAAAAGGGTGGGATTTGTTGGTTTAATTAGTACAGCTCTAAAGCAATCTGGATTCTAAGGGGAAAAGATGATTGAAAGCACAGCAGCATACTCCTTGAAGAAGTCATTTATTTTCCTGGCCTCCTGCAGCTGAGTTTATGCAATCCCAGAAAGATGTGTACTTGGTATAAGGAGGTGCCAACAGGTGCTAAGTGAGCACCCAATGTGCTGAGAATAACTTATTTTCTTTCCAGTTGAGATTGCTACACAGCTCTTCTGAATAGTTCCTTCCAGTTCTATGAAGCCAGTCATATAATGAGCATTTTAGCTCATTCAGATTCACAGTGGCTTGCCTCGGACTTGCTCTAGTAATTAAAAGGTACTATGATTTCTCAAGTATTATGTCCAAAAGTTTCACTATTGTTGGAAGAAATATCCATCTGGTTCAGTTCCAAGTGGGGAGGAAGACACTGGAAACATGGAGGCTGATTGGAAAGATGGTTTATTGATGGACAGGACCAAATGGGTTTGAGGTCCTGGGCAGCTGAACACATGGAGTGAAGAGTGAGGGTTATTTAAACCCTCTCTTGGGCCTTGCCCTTGAGCTTCCTGTTCCTGTGGCAAGGGCATGTATTCTATTGGTTGCTTTAGGGGTCATAGCTAACTTTTTAGGCTGTCTAAATTAAGTTTGATTGAAGCCTGGACTCTCTGAGATGATGTAATAAGGAGGCTTGTGTCCTGAAAGGGTGTTGGGCCATTCCTATTGTGTCTTAATGGCTTTCCTGGTTTGTATCTTGAGTGAGGGCTGATCCTACCATTCTACCTAATTCTGCCTTTGTTCAAAATATCCTGTCTTGAATGGATTACCAAATCTGCATTTCTAAAAGCTGGCCTCAGCTTAGTATCTGCTTGGGGGCAGGGAACTGTGGCTCTGAGTTTCTGTCTTTAGAAATACGTTTCTCCTTTAGGGAAAATATAATATTCTGCCTTTTTAATATTTCCTAAAATATTTCATTCTTCTAATATTTCATTCTTCTACACTATGATGTAGGAAAAAAATAATCTCGTGTCATTGTCAATCACCTTTATTTACTAAATGTATGTTCCCCTTTTCTTGAGGGAGGGGTTCCCCCATTTGAGCCCACAAACCTATGAATAAGTTGGACTGATGGGAAATAACTGGTTCAAAACCACTTGGTGATCTCCATGGTCAAATGGAGACATAAACTTTGTTCTCCCTGGTTTAAGTTCAGCCAGTTGGTTCTCTCTTGTTTGTCACAGTTATTCTTGGTTTCAAAAAGTAAGAAAAGTGAAAATTGCCTGAGGGGACTGGTAGAAAAAAAGTCTGGGACATTATGAGGGATGGGAAAGCAGTTTTTGAACTCTCGGATTGAAGGAGTCCCAATCTGAGCCAAATTCTTTCTTTAAAAAAAAAATACGTCACATTTCCTAGTTAATTTAAAGTAAACTTGGAACATATCACACATTTCTGACTTCAAAAGTGGCCATGCTGTCTCTAAGGGAAGGCTGTGTTAGTATTACTGATCATTTCCCCGATCTTCTGAGGAACCATGACATTGGCAGGAGTGTGATTTGAAAATTACTGGCTTACATATGTAACACTTCCACCTTCTTCCTCTGCTACAAAATTGTGAGGGAAGAAAGGCTACAGCTTTCAAACACCTTTTTTAAAGTGGCAGAGAATTGAATGTGGAAACCATCCATTTAAGTGCCCTGTCAATACTGTACCAAATCTCTTATCGCTATGTGCACCGTAATCAAGAAAAGATAAATTGAAAATGATTTTTCTTGTTGTTTTAGTTTTAATACATTATGTTAAGTTGAAGACTGCCAATGACATGCTTTTAGAGAACATTTTCAATTACAGGGAAAGCTATCCATATCAGTTACAACCTTCAATACAATGCAGCAGGAGCTACATTATCAAAGAACATCCATCCAGAAAGCCCCAGCTCCAGTGAACACCATCTTCTGCAGAAGCAGAGTTGATGGCTCATAGTGGTTAATAATGTATCACTTTTAGGCGGACTTCCGGGGTGGCGCCATGGTGGTGCGGTACAGGAGAACTAGACTCCGTTTTCCCTGTCCGAGTTTCTGCGGCTGGAAGCCGGTAACAGCAAAGCTGATCCTTGGAGGGGGCAGCAATAGTGAGGGGAGCATCCAGGGGTGATGGGAGAAGAGCGAGCTCCCGTTGCAAAGGGTGGAAGCCCTGAAATTCGGCACAGAAGAAACCAGCTGTTATGGCGAGGTCCGGAGACATGGCGGCCTGAGTGATTAGCAGAGGAAGCAGAAAGTGAGAAGCGGCAGAAGTATCGGTGGACAGTGCCAAATAACGTGAGACACCGAAATATCTCTCTACTTGATGGAACTTACGGAAAAGTACTGAATATTAAGTGAGTCTTTGAGAAGGAGGTGGCGGTGCGTTAGGGGTGGGAGCGGAGTAGGAAAGAGGAAGAACCGGCACAGGATCGACAGAGAGGGAAAGTGATTGTGAGTGTGGATCTGAACGGCTGGTGCATCGGAAGGTTGGAAATTTGATTTTTGAGACAGAACTTGAGATGGTACAAGTCAGGACGGCAGTGTAAGTTGTGAATGGACTAAGAAAGAAGGAAGAAAAAGTTATTTTTCTGGGACAGTGACGAGAGAAGCGAGAGAAAGCAAAGAAAGTGAAGAGAAAGGACAGTGACAGTGCAAATTGAAGGTTGCCGGCATTTTGAATATAGAGAACAAGGAAGTAGCGTAGTGAGCAGAGAGACCGAAGATTAAGAACTGTGGTAATTTAAACGAAAGACTCTGTGGACTTATCTTTAAATACCTTTAAATAGCCGTGTATAGATATTATTTTAAATACCTATTGTATACTATAGAAAGATTTACTACTGTGACACCTATATTGAACTATAGTGGATTACCAGCTTTAAAACTTAATAGTTTATATAAATATATTTATTCTATTTAAATTTAATACAGATTTAAGTGTATTTAAATTAATTAATTAGCATTAAAATATCAACTGTTTAAGAATTGTATAGATAGAATTTTTTATATTTACTGCATTGCTTCCTTTTGTATTTAATAGAGTTAACTATAAAAATAATATAATGGTTTATGATTGAGATTTATATATACAACTGCTCTTAAAAGATTGATGCTAAAGGTGGCTTTAATTAGTGAATTATAGTATTATTATTGTAAAGTAAAAGAGAGAGATAAAGGAAAGGGGTAGTGACAAAGGAAGACTTATGGTATTGTGGAATAACTTTTTTAAAAAATTAAAGATGTCAAGCACTTCCACAGTGACCAAAATGGTAAAAGAAACAATGCCAACAACAGCCTCTCCAGCAAGACAGAAGTTAATAACTGACATGTTGTGTAGTGAAAAATCAGGACCAGTACCAACTCTGCAAAGCTTACAGTCTTCACTAAATATGATCCAGGAATTCATGATAAAAACACAGGAATCAATAACAAATAACTACGAGGAAATGAAGGGTGAAGTAGGCGAAGTAAAAGAAGATATAAAGAAGTTGGACAATAGAATGGAGACAATCCAGGAAACAATAGCTAAAAATGAGCAGAAAATAAAAGTGATAGAAGTAAAAACAGAACAAACTGAAAAGAAACTAGAAGAAACTGAAGAGAGACTGACATCTGCAAACAGAGAACTGGAAGAGGCAATAACACATCTAGAATTAGAGAGATCCGCCTTCTACTTGAGAGTTCAAAATGTTACAGACAAGAGAAGAGGATTTACCCAAACTTATGGCGGATATACTAGCCGACTCACTGCAATTGGATAAAAGTGAATTGATACAAAACATCGATGAAATTTACAGGGTGCATACGAATTATACAAGAAGACACAGACTACCACGTGAAATACATATAAGATTTGTGAAAAAAGCTGTCAGGGATGAAGTATATAGAAGAATGAGGAATGAGCAGTTGACCTATAAAGGAAAAGAGATCATAATCCTTAAACAGATACCAAAAAAAATCAGAGAAAAAAGAAGGAAATATCAATTCCTTGCAACACAACTAATAAAATCTAAAACAATGTTCCGCTGGCTGATATCTGAGGGCATGTTAATAACATGGCAGGACAAGAAAACAAGGCTTGATGCAATAGACAAGGCCCAGGAATTTTATGAATGCTACATAGAGGAAGAACTGGATAGTAGAGAAGAGTTGGAAACCAAAAGCCAAGAGGAGCAACAGTCAGAGGAAATGGAACTAGAACAAGACACGAGAGAGAGGAGTGATACGGAAGCTCAAGAAAGAGAAGGAGCGAGAACAAGAAATCAAAGGGAAACAAGACAAAGGAATAAGGGTGACAAACAAGTAGTGGAATGGAGGAAGAAGTGAAACTACTATTGGTCAACATAAATGGATTAAATTCACTGATAAAAAGAAGACAAGTAATTTCCAAACTACAAAAACATAACATGGACATTATATGTCTACAGGAGGTCCACATTAAAAAAGGGAAAGGTAACCTCCTGGAAGGCCCCAAATTAGGTAAATTATTTCTGGCCTTAGCTAAAACAAAAAAGAAAGGGGAAATTGCAGTTTATATAAAAGACTGGTTAAAACCTAAATGGATACACGCAGATGAAGAGGGAAGAATGTTACTGATTGATCAATAAAACAAAAAAAAGTATTAATTGCAGTCATATATACACCAAATATTAAACAGAAAGAATACTACAGTAAACTACATAAGCAAATTGTAAAATCAGAATTGGATAATATATGCCTACTAGGGGACTTCAACGCGGTGGTAGATCCAAAAAAAAGATTACAAAACAGGAGGGAAAAAGAATTATGAAAGGAGAACACTACCAAAGACTTTTTTTTTTAAATGATTCGAGAACTAAGCTTAAAAGATGTTTGGAGAGAAATTAAGCCACAAAAGAATCAATATACATACTTCTCCAATCTACACAATTCGTGGTCCAGGATCGACATGGTTTGGATGTACCCAGAAATAGAAAAAGATGTAGAGGAAGTAGAAATAAAACCGAACATTTGGGCAGATCACAATCCGTTAATAGTCAAATGGAAAGGGGAGGAAAGAAGGAAAAAGAGATGAACCATGAATCAAAGGGTGGTGAAAGAAAAAAATTACGTTCATTATATAGAAAAAGAATTAGTGTTTTTCCTAGAGGAAAATTGGAATGACCAGACAACTATTCAAAACCTATGGAACACAACTAAAGCTTATGTCCGGGGCCTTACATTGGCATACACAATACGAAGAAATAAAAACAAAAGGAAACAATATACAGAACTGCAAGAGAAATTGGGGAAATGAATATAAAATGCAGAAAGAACCTCAAAACCAGGAAATTAAGGAGGAAAAAGATATAATTAAACATAGACTAAATTTAATCACACAAGAAGAAGTGGCCCAAAAAATTAGATCGAACAGACAAAACTATTTTGAAAATGCCAACAAACCGGGGAGATGGTTGGCCTATAAATTAAAAAAAAGAAAAAGAAAAGAAATTAATACAACAACTGGAAGATGAAAAAGGGGTGACACACCACCAGAAGGAAGAAAAAAAATATAGCAGTACGATACTTTCAAAATTTATATAGTAGAGAGAATATAGATGAAGACGACATTAAAAGATACCTACAACAGAGAAACCTCCCAACCCTACCAGAAACAAAAAAGGAAATATTGAATGAGAAAATAACGATGTCAGAATTAAAAAGGGCAATTCAAAAACAAAAAAGCAATAAAACACCAGGCCCGGATGGAATTCCAGCAGAATTTTATAAAGAACTGCAAAAACCATTGGAAAATCTATTACTAGAAATGTACAATGAAGTCCTAGAGCGAGCTAAAATACCAAAATCCTGGACGGAGGCACTCATAAATTTAATCCCCAAAGATAATGCGGAAAGACAAAAAATTCAAAACTACAGGCCAATCTCACTGCTGAATGCCGACTATAAGATATTTATGACAATAATGGCGGAAAGGATGAAAAATATATTAAACAAAATCATACACTCAGATCAGAAAGGATTTTTACCCAACAGGCACATAAAAAGTAATATAAGAACAATAATGAACACATTAGAATATTACGAAACACATTCAGGAAAACAAACAGCACTGATATTCCTTGACGCACAAAAAGATTTCGATAATTTAAATTGGGACTTTTTAACAAATCAATTAGCAGTAATGAATTTTGGCGAGAAATTTATTAGAACAATTAGAGCAATATATTCAAACCAGACGGCAAAAATAATATTAAATGGAGAAATAACGGAAGGTTTTAGCATTACAAAAGGGGTAAGACAGGGATGCCCCCTATTCCCTTTGTTATTTATTTTCTCAATAGAGACACTGATGCAACAAATTAGACATAATCGGGAGATAAAAGGATTAAAAACCAGAGCACAAGAATATAAAGTACAGGCCTTCACGGACGACTTAGCATTTATCATAGAAGAGCCGCTAGAGACGGAATTAGCACTATTACAAGACATAAATCAGTTTGGTAAAGTGGCAGGGCTTAAAATAAACAAAGAAAAAACTAAAATATTAACCAAAAATTTAATTAAAAGACAAAATGAGGAATTAGAGGAGAAATTGGGAATTTTAAGAGCTAAGAAAATTAAATACTTGGGAATATGGCTATCGGCAAAATGTAGCACGATAAAAGAAGATAATTATAATAAGCTGTTAAGACAAATACAAAAAGATTTGGAAAGCTGGAATAAATTACAGATATCACTAATTGGCAAAATCTCGACAATTAAAATGAACATATTACCCAAGCTGCTTTACCTCTTTCAAACAATATCAGTAAAATTAGAGAAAATTTTTTTTGACCAAATAAATAAAATAACATCCAAATTTATATGGTCAGGGAAAAAAAACGCGGATCAAATTTAAACTTTTGCAAGATAGTAGAAACAAAGGTGGCTTCGGGCTCCCGGACTGGGAGCTTTACTATCAGGCAGCTGCCTTGACATGGCTTAGAGATTGGATTCAACTCAAAAATAAAAGAACATTAGCGCTAGAAGGCCACGACCTTCAATTGGGCTGGCACGGTTTTCTCTGGGATGGGAAAAATAAGCCACATCCATATTTCCAAAGACATATAGTAAGGGATGCTCTGTTTAATGTCTGGGTAAAAATCAAAAAGAATCATACGAAAATTCCAAACTGGCTATCAACAATGGAGGCAACGATATACCCAAATAGTATTGATCTCAGTAAAATGGTAAGCTATTCAGAACTTCTAGACGAAAAAGGAGATTTAAAATCAGTTCAAGATTTGGAAAAGCAAGGAATAAATATAGATTGGTGGCCCTACCTACAAATTAAAACAAGATTCAAAAAAGATCGAGAACAATATGGCATTCATGTGAAACAATTGGAATTAGATAAAATTTTATTAGGAACAGGGAGAAAAATGATTACAAAACTATATAATTTTTTACTAAGATATAAAATGGAGGAAGAAAATGTAAAAAATGATTAGCTGGGCCAGAAACTTTGGTCACAACATAGAGTTAGAACAATGGGACAAACTATGGGAAAGGAACTGTAAATTTACGACAGCGGTGGCCTACAAAGAAAACCTCTATAAAATGTTTTATAGATGGCATTTACCACCAGCGAGATTGGCCAAAATGTTTCCAAATTTATCCCCCAAATGTTGGAGATGCAATTATAAATCAGGAACATACTATCATATGTGGTGGATGTGCCCCACCACAAGGAAGTACTGGTGCAAAATTCAGAGGTGGCTGGAAGAAATCACAGAGCAAAAAATAGACTTGAAACTGGAATTGTTCTTATTAGGAATACTGGACTCGAAAATGAATAAAAAACTTCAATACATTATATTACATATACTCACCTCAGCTAGAATTACATTCGCACAAACTTGGAAACAAAGTAACATACCCTCAGACAAAGCAGTAATTAGGAAAATACTTGAATGCGCTGAAATGGACAAAATGACCATGGAGCTAAAAGAGAGAGATGATTCAGACTACTATGAAGTATGGAATAAAATGTACAGTTGGCTTGAAAATAGAAATCGATATAGAAAAAGCTTAAATTAGTATTGAGGAAATTTAAATTGGAGTAATTAAATAGTATTAACTTAGAGATGTAAATATAAATGTATATAAACTGTAGATATCAATAACCAGTATTATTAGAATTGTTAAAATATATGTTATTACAATGTTACTATACTATATTACTATTGAGAAGTAAATGGACAGGAATGTAATATAGAATAGAGAATTACAAAAGCAAATTACGTGTACCGATACGGAAAGCTATAAAATGATTCCAAATGGTATGTATTGTTTTGTTATGTTTTCTTTTCTTTTCTTTTTCTGTATTTGTGGTTGTTTTTTATGTTGTTTTTAAAGATAAAACTGTTTAATAAAAACTATTTTTAAAAAAGTATCACTTTTAATTGTGCCGTTTGAAGCTATTATAAACCACCTAAAACAGAATGTAAATGAGGAAGGTTACAGTTAATAGTAAAGCTATTACTACTAAAACCCTACTTATTTCCATCATGCCAGGATGAGGGAGCTCATCAAGGATTAACAATTATACCAGTGCTCTATAGAATCTTCTTTAAATTAGCAAAGGGGTGTGTGTGTGTGTGTGTGTGTGTGTGTGCGCGCTCGCGTAATCACTGGAATCCTACAGTACAAAGAAAAGGAATTTAAACCTTCATGCTGACTACGATTTCAGATAAAACTCCCTTCCCTCACAAGGAAATCAGCATAAGGAATTACAACCTCCCATGAGATGTGATTACCCCCTTCCCTCCTGACATGTAATATTTATTTTTAAAATCTAATACGATTGCTAAGTACACATGATTGTGTTTAAACCTCACCCTGAAGCTATTCATGAGCAGTCATGTATGTTTGCCCTAGTCCTGTGCCTTGTGAAGGTTCTTGTCATTTGAATAACACACGACTATTTTAGCCTCCTATTTGGGCATCTCCTGGATTAAGCCTTCACAAGTAGGCTGCCTCTACTTTATCAGTGGGCAATAGAACCACAGAAAGTGTGGTTGAGCTTCTCTATGGACTGGAACCAAGCAAGGAAGCTTCATCTGCTCTCCATTTATCAGAGCAGAAGCCAAGAGAAGAGAGCATGACCTGTACATGGGTTTATTCTACTCCAGTAACACTCTGCAGCTTTGTGTTAGTATAAAAGACCTCTTTGACCCTTTGCCTCTCAAGGTTTTTGCAGCATTTGTACTTCTCTGGAGAATCCATGTTGAGGTAAAACAACAGAAAACAGGATGTATGAAAATGCATGGAAAGCTCTCAAGATATAAAGGTTAAATAAGCAGACAGTTACTGTGTGTGCAACTCAGACCACCAAAATCTATGGGTAGATATTATTGAAGTTTATACATCTTATAAATATAGGGCATGTACACACAATACATACACACACACATGAAACTGGAATGATGGGTAGCATTTTTCTTATGCATTATTCTTTTCAAGGCAATTTCTGATCAAACTGGTAATAATATTACACATGCCCTGTGAACTCCAACTTAATTCTACTAAATTGAGGTTAGTTATATTTCTCATGCCAGAAAAACTGATAGTAAGCTCATTAAGCAGCAGTAAGATTATGTATAGCTCAAAACTGAAAATTGCCAGAGGCTGTAAAAATGTCACACTGCATTCATAAATGTGAGATGTAGCAGCCAAGACTTAGTTGAATGAATTTAAGTAACAAAACAAGATTTTGGATATACTGTATGAGTCCCATTTCTAAAGAAGCTAGACCATACGAGTGGTTGGACTAGATTCATAAAAGCAGGACATATGTCATACACAAAAGGACGAACATGGATGAGAGTGGGGAAGTACATCTATAGTAGAATTTAAATCATAATTAATTTTTCATTTGAGTCTAGAAACTTTGAGTTTCTAACTTTGACATTAACTCTATGTCAGGGTTCCAAATAGCATCTAAAACTAAATCAGAGTGCAATGCAAAGTATTGCTCAAAGTTCCAATTTATTAGTAGAGCCATGTTGGCACAGCTGTGAGAAACCCGAATCTGACACTACGAGGGTTTCTCCACCCAGTTGAAAGATCAAGCCCCTTGTCCCCACACCCACAAGTTCATCACGTTGGCCAGTCGTCTTCTGCCAATGTGTCTGTTACTCCCATCAGCTTCCGGGCAGGTGCTGGACAAAGGATGACCTTGAGAATCTAAAGGAATTTGTTATGGCTACATTTCTACATCCCTCATGCAATAGCCTCCCAAATTCCCACAGCAAGAATACGTTTCAAAAGCATAAAGTGTGGCGGCCAAAGTGTCCAAATAAGATGGCTTTGGCCTGACACTCTATTCATTTGAAAATTAAAGCAAATCCTTTGTACAATATATTGTGTTGTCTTTCTTTTGATTTTAAAAAAAAACAAATCACATTCAGATGCTGAAAACGTGGTCTGGTATGTTCTGTTAAATATATAAATGAATGGGTTTGACATTAACACAAGATCTTAAGTTCAAAACACAGAATATGTATAATATTTTCGATAACTTACTAGTGAGTGAAGATTGTTCTCCTTGTGTATATATGTGGGTGTGGGTGTGTGGGTGTGGTAGCTCTCATCAGCAGCCTGATAACCAGCCTGATGATGACGAATGAGACTTCGTCTAAACGTTGCAACGACATCTCCAACTTCACGCGGGAGAAAACCCGAATAACCACAGACCTATATATATGTATATATATATATATATATATATATACATTTGTGTATGTACAGTTACATTCTTATTCAATGAGGCTTTAGCTAAAGTGAGATCACAAGTGTTTGGCTGAGGACATTGGAATGACATGGCATACATCAAATTGTTGCACAAATAAGCTCTATGATGACATCATAATGAGCATGATGTCATTGCCCCTCCCTCACACAGCTATCAGGCATTAATAGGGACGTTGAATGCTTTGTATTTTGATTCTAAAGAGGTGCTTTGGTGCATACAGGAGTGTCTGTGGAAGCAAGGCACTCTCATAGGCAAACTCATAGCCTCCATGTAGTCAAGAGATCTGCTAGTCAAGAATCTCCCATCACATGAAAAGAGCATCTTTTCTAAGAAGTTATCCTTAATGAATGAAAAACTAAAGTTAGTGAGTATTAATAGGCCAACTTCATCTTTTATTTTGTATTCAAACATACTGAGTAGAACTTTTAACTGATTTAGATGATTTAGATGATTCCCGTTATCTAAAATAGATTTTTTTTCCTATTTACCAGAGCTGGTGGCATTAAGAAATCTTTAAATATTCTAGTAGATATCTCAATAATGGAAAAATATAGATAAGCATAATGGAAAAATACAGATAAGTAAAAAAAGCAATGAATCAGGATATTAAGAATACACACACACATACACATATACTGAGAAACAGCTTATTCATGGAAAGAAAGAAAAAGTATTATCAAATAGAACTAAAATAAGACAGATTTTTAATGAAGCAAAAAATGATGCCAGAGAGAACTGATAGATCAGATGACAGAAAAATGCAAAATGAAAAGATCTTTGCCATTGGCATAGGAGTCAGGAAAAGGAGACAGCTGTGATTTTGAATTACATGTCCAGCTTTGTCACATTAGAATAGAATAGAATAGAATAGAATAGAATAGAATAGAATAGAATAGAATAGAATAGAATAGAATAGAATAGAATAGAATTCTTTATTGGCCAAGTGTGATTGGACACACAAGGAATTTGTCTCCAGTGCATAAGCTCACAGTGTAGATATATAAACAGCAAAAAATAGGTCATAGGTCATAAATCATAGTTACAATCATTAATCATAAGTTAAAACAACAATCAATAAATCATAAGAAACCAATAGAAGAAGATAGTAGGAAAGATGAGAAAAGATGAGAAATGAGAGTGCTGTGGGAATTAAATGTTCAGCACACTTTATGTCTAGTTGTTTTGGCATGCAATGCTATATAGTGGTGTCCTGAGGGGAGAGGTTGAAACAGATTATGTCTAGGATGTGAGGGGTCTGTAGATATTTTCTTAGCCCCCTTTCTGGTTGGTGCAGTATACAGAGCTTCAATGGAAGGCAGGCTGGTTGCAATTGTTTTTTCTGCAGTCCTAACTATCCATTGAAGTCTGTACCTGTCCTGTTTGGTTGCTGTGCCAAACCAGACAGTTATTGAGGTTCAAATGACAGACTCAATAATTCCTCTGTAGAATTGTATTTATTTTTATGTATTTATTTGTTTGTCAAACATGTACAAGATAGCAGGTATAGGTATAAACATAAACATAATCAAGGTGAATACAGATAGATGAGGACAATAGGACAGTAGGACAGGGACGGTAGGCACGCTGGTGCGCTTATGCACGCCCCTTACAGACCTCTTAGGAATGGGGTGAGGTCGACAGTAGACAGTCTAAGGTTAAAGTTTTTTGGGTTTGGGGAAGAAACCACAGAGTCAGGTAGTGAATTCCAGGCATTGATCACTCTGTTGCTGAAGTCGTATTTTCTGCAGTCGAGTTTGGAGCGGTTTACATTAAGTTTGTATCTATTGTGTGCTCGTGTATTGTTGTGGTTGAAGCTGAAGTAGTCATTGACAGGTAGGACATTGTGGCAGATAATTTTATGAACTACATTTAGATCGGTTCTAATCAGCAGATCCTTGGGCAATTTGAGTTGATGCAGGAAGAACATTCTTTGTTGTGCCTTTTTAATGATAGTTTTAATGTTAGGTGTCTCAAGTTCTTGGAGATAATAGAACTAGAAACTTGAATGTCTCTACCTGTTGATACTGTGTTGCTTAATATTGTAAAAGATGGTAGAATAGGAGAGATTCTTCTAAAATCTACTCTCTTCTCTACAGTTTTAAGAGTGTTCAGCTCCAGATTGTTCTGGCTGCACCACAGGGCCAGTTGATTTTGTCTATATGCAGACTCATCATCATCTCAAATGAGACCAATGACTGTTGTATCATCTGCAAACTTCCATACTTTAACAAAGGGATCCTTCAAAGGGATCCTATTGGCCTTCCGGAAAGCTGTGAAGACCTGGCTTTTCTGGCAGGCCTGGGGCCGCTGATCTCAATGTTACAATCTGTGAGATCCGGCCACGAATGGTATGTATGGCTTTTTAAATTGTTTTTTAATATTTATATTGTTTTAATGTTTTTATATTTCTGTTGTAAGCCGCCCAGAGTCCCTTGGGAGTTGGGCAGCATAAAAATGCAACAAATAAATAAATAAATAAAAGATGAAGTCATTGGTATATAGAGAGAAGAGTGATAGAACGAGCACACAGCCCTGGAGGGCTCCTGTGCTAATTAAATAGGTGTTCATGTGATTTTCCCTAGCTTCACCTGCTGATTCTTATTCGTTAGAAATCTTATAATCCAGGGGTGTCAAACTCGTGGTGTCACATTGTCGTCACATGACATATTGCGACTTTTCCCCCCTTCACTAAATCGGGGGTGGGCGTGGCCAGCCTGTGACGCATCCGACCTGCGGGCCGCAAGTTTGACACCCCTGTTATAATACATCCACAAATGTGGTCAGTCTTAGCTAGCTGAGTCAGTTTAGAGAGGAGGATTTCAGGAATGATGGTGTTGAATGCTGAGCTGAAGTCTACAAAAAGGACCCTTACATAGTTCTTTGGGGATATATAACTACAGTACTGTGCTACAGAATACAGATCCTACGCTTGTGCTACTTTGGTACAAATTAATTTGCAATGACATATTTGTGATTTTCAGAGTGGTAGCCAAGAAATTCCTACCCTCTAATAAGGCCCTTCATATAGGTGTAGTTTTGGTGTGTTTATCATTTGATTACCCATTCCATGATGATTCAGTCCTTGACTAGAATGTGACAGCCATTCACAAACTCAATCTACTATTTAATGCTGAAGTTACCAAGAACTAAACATTCATTTTGAACCAACCCATGGATGTACATAAAAATATACAAACTCCCCAAATAATCTCACTCACAGTAACTTTATTTAGAATGCCAATTGTACATTGTATATATTGTTTTATTTGTTCGTAAGTAATTCCCTTCCTCCTGAAACAAGCAAACCTTAACATATTCACCCTAATGAAGAGAAGGTTCAAGAGTGACATGACAACTGTTTTCCCATATTTGAAGGGCTGTCACAGGGAAGAGGGCATTGATTTATAGCACCTGAAGGCAGTGGATGGCATCTCCTGACAGTGAGAACTATTAGTCAATTGACTAATGGACAGTTGTGAGTGATCCATTGCTGGAAGTTTTCAAGAAAAGATTGGACAACTATTTATTCAGGATGGAATAAGGACTCTTGCCCTGGGCAGGGGGTTAGACTAGAAGACCTCCAAGGTCCCTTCCAGCCCTATGATTCTATGTTTTTGCTAATAGAACTCAATAGGATACATATAGACTTCAGTTACTTATGGTAATTGGGAGCAGATATCATGCAACTGTGCTATTTAGCAATGGCAGTTCTGGAAGTCCCCGTTAACCCATCATCAAGCACAGGGGTGGGTTCCTCTCGGTTCGGACTGGATCGGCCGAAATTCTGAAATCACATATGTATTCTATATGTGTGTATTTTAAAATCATGTATTTTGTGTGTGTGTGTGGGGGGGTTAAATGGAACACCTGCTATATTCCACATAAAGTTGATCTCTGGTTAGGAAAAGAAAATGTTTAATTCCCTTGTCCTATCAGGCTACTTGTTCTTTGAGCATGAAGTGAGTTGAGCTTTCCCAGGTCCAATTATTTACATCCTAAACCCCACATGCAGATGGAAATTATTATCCTGACTTTTATCTCTGGAGGTAGCCTAGAATAGAATAGAATAGAATAGAATAGAATAGAATAGAATAGAATAGAATA
>QLTV01014916.1:3091647-3101963 GCA_003457575.1 Thermophis baileyi | reverse complement strand
TTAATCCTTCATAGTTTCTTCTCTGGCAACATTACACTGCTAACTAGAGCATACAAAACGTTCGCTAGACCAATTCTCGAATACAGCTCTCCTGTCTGGAACCCGCACTGCATATCGGACATTAATACAATTGAGACAGTCCAAAAATATTTCACGAGAAGAGTACTCCACTCCTCTGCTCACAACAGAATACCTTATTCCACCAGGCTTGAAATTTTGGGCTTGGACAACCTACAACTACACCGCCTACAATCTGACCTAAGCGTAGTACACAAAATTATCTGCTACAATGTCCTACCTGTCAATGACTATTTCAGCTTCAACTGCAATAATACACGGGCAAACAATTGATACAAACTTAAGGTAAACCGCTCCAAACTCGATTGCAGAAAATACAACTTCAGCAGCAGAGTGGTCAATGCCTGGAATGCACTACCTGGCTCTGTTGTTACATCCTCAAACTCCCATAGCTTCAACCTTAAACTGTCTACCATGGACCTCACCCCATTCCTTAAGAGGTCTGTAAGGGGCGTGCATAAGCGCACTAGCGTGCCTATTGTCCCTGTCCTACTGTCTCCATTAATTCATACCCATTTACTATGTTCATATTTATGTTTCTACTTATACCTGTTAACTTTTACATGTTTAAATAAATAAATAAATAAATAAATAAATAAATAAATAAATAAATAAATCTGGGTTGGCTGAGGAAGATGGGATTTGAAATTGAGCAACTTGGAGGGCATCAGGATGAAGAATTGTACAAGGCAATTGTTCATTGTCAGCATAGGTACCTGAGAGACCAAGTCTCTGAAACTGCTATAATTATTATAACCTACTCCAGTGATTATGATTTAAACAAAAACACGAAATATACAATCCCTAAAGTTATATATACACATTATATAGATTGTTTATAATTTTACTTTATCCTTTTGAGAATTTCTAAATATTTTCATGGATCAGCTATTATTAAACATCTTACTTTCATTAGTTCTACCACATCTTCTAATAAAATAGATTGCCACTTTAAAAAAAATGCCATTCTGGACTAAAGCAATGCTTAAACATCAGTCTCGCTGTACCATCAAGTGGACAATTTTATTTGATTCTGCTTGATTTTTAATTTTTTTAATTTTTTTTAATTTTTACTTGTTTGATGGAATGTCACTTTCCAAAATGATTCCCAATGTGTCATCTTGAATACTGATATAAAATAGTTATCCCAGTTAACACAAATGACTTTAAAGAATTCCTGCAGTATATAATAAAATTAAGGAATAAATCTCTCACTGAAAGATTTCAGAGTACATTTTTAGGCTAGAAAACAATACAATTGCTCAACTGAATCTCAACAGCAGCCATTTTGAAGACTTGTTTTAGCAACTCTATTAGCACTCACCTGCAGACTGTTTTTTAGACAACAGTAATATAAATGTCAGATTTATTCCCTTATTTGGTGAAAGAAAGGAGCAATATGTAACCATTAATGTAAAACAGTTTTTGAACCATCCTATTTTGGATGGAAGGTTTTTCAACAACTAAAGGATAATGAGAAAAAGAATTGTTTTGTTTCCATCCTGCCTTCAGCCTTCAAGATGAAAATATTCAAAAATGACTCGGTTTTCATTCAAGGCTACCTAAAAACATTTTCATACCGAGACTGCTGGAGACGGATCTTTGTAATGGTGGCTTCTACCTGGGAAATCACACACCAGCATTAAGACAATACTTGAAGAATAAATGTTTCTCTATAATTTAGAATTCTTGTCACCGCATGTCAGATCGGAATCTTTATCAGCTGAAGAATGTCTTTTCTTGTGAACGCACATTTCAATTCTGTGCCAAAAGTCCAACATTTTGATTCCTTTCCTATAGCCTAATATAGTTCTTATTCACTGTCTTTCACAGAATTTTCACTCTCACCTTTGAGTGGAATCCCAGGATTTCAACAACAATCAAAGGAAATTAATTGCTCATATCTGAATAGGGTCATTTTTGTGCATGTAAGTTAAAAAAATTTTTTTTAAAAAAAAGTGCAATAGAGACATTTTTTAAAAAAAATTCTGCATAATGTTGTATTAAAATTATCATGGCACCCTTTCCCCATCTATTCTGTACCATAAAATTCCCCTGCAGAGAACAGGGGAGCCTTGCATTTCCTTCCTGTCTGTCCCTACACCACTGCATTATGTTGTATATAGAATAAAATGCATAATTAAGTGGTTTTTGTGGGAAGGGATGGTGCCTCAAATGGTTACGCTCATCTTACTTGCTTTGTGAATCTGTAATGTACACTCAAATCATTACTGCCACCTCCTCCCCTATTAAATGCCAGCAGCTTGGAGAGTGTTGGTTGTAAAAGACTTTATACCTTGTTAGATTTGCTACAAAGTTTATTTCCCTAGAAAGAGCACAGAAAGAGACAAACAGAAAATAGTGTAGTGGCTGTCATTTGAAGACGTTATTTATAATCTGCTCAGGCCCAGGCAAAGCTCTCGTTCCACAATCCTAGAAGAATCTGCAGTAGTTTCATTGTGAAATTATATGACCCTGGCCGAAGTTATGGCTGCTACAGCATGCCATGGACATGTGAACAAAATTTGGGTGCTTGACAATGTGCCTGCCTTTACAATCAACTCCAGAGATACTCTAGTGCCCCCGCCCATCCTACCCCATCCCACCCCGCTCGGTCTCCACAGACCTTGTGTATGCTTCCCACCCTGCTGTGTCCCACACCCTCCTCCCCATCCCTCCAACACAACTCATTCACTTACCTTTTCCATAGAGCTCCTTTGGATAATTGCTGCTCTGTCGTACAGCTTTCCTACACAGAGCCCATGTGGCCAGAGATGGGTTCCGACTGGTTCAGACCGGTTCGCCCGAACCGGTAGCGACCCACTGGTGACATCATGATGATGTCACGGAGCTGGTTCAGTCGGTGCCAGTCCGTGGATGCTGCCATCTTTTTTAAAAAAAAGTTGGAATTTTTTGGGGGGGAATTTTTTGGGGGGGGGATTTTTTTCTTCTGCGCATGCGCAGAAGCTGAGTTTCCAGCACTGCGCATGCATCGCCATCTTGTTTTTGGCTTTTGGGAGGGGGGATTTTTTTCATTTTTTTGTACTGCGCATGCCCGCGCGCGGCCACGCGGCACGGGAGGAAGCGAACCGGCAGCAAGGTAAGTTAGAAGTCACCCCTGCACGTGGTGCCACCCTGGAAGCAGACACCGGTAGCAGGCACCATTTTGGGAGCAACTGCAATTAATTGTGGCCACTCTGAAATGTTGCTTGCCTCTGGGATGCTACCATGCAGCTCCGTACTATATAGGGAGGCTGAGGGGCAGATCAGCCAACTCTGCTTCCTAAACACATGGCAGAGCAACTGCTTCCCAAAGGAGATCTACAGTAGGGTTGTTAAATTCACAGCCCGGATGCGTCACATGCTGGCCACACCCACGCTCGGTTTAGCAAAGGGGAAAACAGTCATGATACATCACATGACGACATTGTGACAATGTGAGTTTGACACCCGTGATCTATAGGAAAATGTAGGTGACCAAGACATGATGGAGGGTAGGGAGGAGGGTTTGGGACCCAGTGAAGTGGGAAGCAAGCCCAAGACCTACAGGAACCCAGGAGGGTGGCAGTGGAGCATGGGGGTTGGGGAAGCCATGAGGGGCCAATGTGAGCTGAGGATGTGCTTCAGTTCGGGTCTGGGCCTGTGCTAGGCCTCATAGGGTCAACCCACCTAAGGCACTTCATGGTCTGCTTAACAACTGCAATGGGAAGAGCAGGGATTAGGGTCATTAAGCAAGGCTGCCAAATGGGCACCTCAAAAACCATCAAAACTTGCAGTGGCAGGCTTCATTATGGTCGTAAGTCAAGTCTACTTATATATTGTTCTCGTTGTGTTACTAGTCATTTGGGAGTAGGCTAGAAGTTTAGTAAATCGATGAATTCAAGAAACGACAATTTACCCAAAAAAATCAAAGGAAGCATGTGAAAAGGAAAGCTAGGGTAGAGCATACTGTGATAATAATTGAGAGGAATTGTTTTGGCTTCATATGAGTGACAACACAGCCCTTTTTGGCTCTTCGTTAATGTAACCTTTTTTTTCCCCAGGCCTTCATCCAAGCCTAAAAAACAAAGATGCCCCTGCTTTAAGGAAGCCTTAAAAATATTGGGCAGTTTTAATGAAAAACAGAGGCTGTGCATATGCAAGTTCTAAAGTGTTTCTTCTTAATCAGTGTTCAAAGGTGTAGAATCTTGTTAACCTGTATTTCAAAAGCCTCTGATGGGCTGTCTGCTAAAGTAAAGCAAAGTCATGGCACACACTTGAAAGTAAATCAGGTAATTGTGTAATTGTGGAGCCTGTCTGGCAAGAACAAAGACTGCTTATTCACAGGAAATATGCATGTGTAAAGCTTGTAACAATTCTGGGTAGTTAGAAAGCTGATAAAAGTAACAAAGAGTTAGGCAACTTGCAGACCTCAGCTAAAAGTTAGGAATAGAGATGGCCTGAAGCAAGTAAAATGTGTATTAGATAACTCCTGGGGCATTCATTAGCCAAGGCTAATGGGAATAGGGACAGCTAGAGACCAATAGAACAAATTGTAGAATTATTACTAAAATGTTTATTAGATGATATTTCTTATTATCCCGCCTTGTCTCGCCTTCTTCTTTAGTGAAAATGTATAAAGCTTTCTTAATCCTTTGTTCTTGGTTCTCTTGGCATTTTGGCCAGGAGCCCTTTTCCTTGGGGTATCTGAATAAAAAGCAATCCAAACCTGCACCTCGTGTCTGGCGTCCTTCATTGGCACCAGGCTCAGACCCGAATTGGGGACAACACCTCCTCCACAGCAACTCTCTCTTTGGACATAAATATCTTCATTAATCTGCAAATTCACTTGGTGTCCTGAAATCTTGACCTTAACGTCTCCCATATCCTCAGTGTTGTATACCAATGATATTTAATTATATGCCATTGAAAGTATCGACTATTTTCAACTTTCCTTCATGTTGTCTTTTTATTTGGTGTTTTCTTAACAATCATATATTTCAAGGGCAGCTATTTTATAAACCCAATCCTCATGTAAGAAAAAAAAAGTAGTAGAATTCATTACTCTGGTATCTGCTTATTTCCAAATGTACGCAATGACAAAGACCTGGAAAGCAGCTTTTCAAAATTGATAACATGCCCCTTGAGTCATCATAAAGTTTATTCTTGCGAGAAAGCAACAACAACAATAAAATGATCCCTTTCCCCTCATTTTCTCTTGCAAAATTGTTTCGTACAGCACCTACCCAGTCAAAAAGATCTGTAATAAATTCAAGCAACTGATTCCTACCTGCTTTCAAAGACCATTAAACAAATACCTTCAGCTTGTAAATGAAGATCTGAAAATTGTTGGAAATAAAGCATGCAACGATATATTTGCAAGATCTTTACTGGATCTTGTTTTAATAGAACATGATGACAGCATTTTAATTAAATAATGTAAGCCAAATCCCTAACATTGGTTTTTTTTTAAGTGCAAAGAAGATACACAGAAATGAAAGCAGTCCAAAGTATTGGAAAAGGGGCTTCTTCAAAATTTGAAGATCTTCCCAGTGGAGAGTATTTAAAACTAAGTTAAAACTAGTTCTAGGTTTGCTGTTTTGCATTAAGACCAGGAAAAATATATCTCTGAAAATTACTGCTGGTTATAACCAATTTTTTAAAAAAAAAACCCAAAAAAACCCACCTCTGGACAAGGACAGGATTGAATAATCTTGAGAAAAATAGATAAGTAACACTCAATTGGAACAATTAAAGGTCTCAAGTGACACAATTATTCATATTTCCAGCACATATAACATTCTTCTATTTTTAAATGAAAATCAATCCAAAAATAGAATGATTCTTTAACTAGGATAGTTGTGCACTAGTCTTTGAACACAATGCCATAACAGTATGCAAACACAACGGGTTGCAATGAGTAAAGGACGTGGGGCAAACTTTACTATTAGTGCTATAGAAAATATACTGGATGTTGATTTTTTTTCAAATCTCTGCAAGCAAAAAAAATTCAGAGGAAGTTTTCCATACTGCCAATGAAAATAAGAGAATAAAGCATATTTTCCGCTTTCAGTTGGCTTGTAAAACACCCTACAGTGTCAAACGTATAGTTCAATTTTCACACTTAAAACACATGTCTTTCATCCTGACTTCTGGATAATTAGCAAGCAGACTCCTACAATGTATTCTATTTCATACAGTCTCGTTCTTCCAACCCAGCACATTCAGTACCTGTTACCCTATTGAAAGGTTGTATATGACTTGTGCAAGAATTGACAGTCCATGCTCACCAGAAACCATAGAAACTAAGACCATCAACTATTGTTGGATCAGGAAGTATTCAAGATTGCACATGCTCCTAAGGCTGTTGTTTTGTTGATAATAGAAGATAATCTTCAATATTTTGGGGTTGAATTTTTCAGTTATTTCAAGGGTTAACTCAGAAAAGACACAATGACAAAACCAAAGGGTGAACATCAGAGCAGCAGAGTTCCACCACCTTGAATTGCACCTAGAACAGGGGTGGGTTCTTCTTTTCTTCGCTGCCGGTTCACTCAGTGCCGTGCCGCGCGGGGGCGCACGCTTTGCACATGCGCAGTGCTTAAAAAAAGCTTCTGCGCATGCGCAGAAGCAAAAAACAAGATGGCGGTGCCTATGGCGCCGCCGAAAGAACCGGTTTGGGGTCGTGGCAGGTCTGGGTGGCTGCTGGTTCTAGCGACCCAGGCCGCCAAGTTACTACCGGTTCTATAGAACCGATCCAAACCGGGAGGAACCCACCTCTGACCTTGAAGCACATTAGTAGCCAACTAAGTTCGCAGAGCAGTGATGTATTGTGCACTGCTCAAGGAATGCACATAACCAATCATGCCACCTCATTCTGCACTAGCTGCCGCTTCCGAATGCTCTTCTGAATGCTTTATCTAGAGTGCATTACAGTAACCCATTCAGGAAGTAAGCAGGGCATGAGAGACAGATAGCAGAGCCTCCTGGTTCAAGACAGGGCACAACTGGCACACATGAATTTTTTAAAAAACAGAAGCAAACGGATTTTATATAAGAAATACGGAGCAAACTGGCATTCCCTGTTTAAATGCAGAGCAAAAATCTCACAGAAAACGTTCTATTGCAGTCAATACCAATGAATTTAAATGTTTTGTCATCGTTACTGAATACTGTTTCACTGTTCATTTTCCATGATTACATATTATCTCTCGGAGACTCAGTTAAAAATATGGGTTTGATATTTTTATTTGATTTAGGGAGCACTTCAAAAATGAATAAATTAAGTCATTAAAGCACAATTATATATACATCTATACAAATCCCTGGAACTTTATTTAAATATACATTTACTTAATGTTCATCTGGATTCAGTTTAAGACTATGTAACCTTAGACAAACTATTAAAACCAGGTTTGGCAAATAGGGCCTTTTCATTGCTTCTGAGCTGTATTTAATGAATGGGCGTTAAAGTTCATTTTTGATCCATTTAGCTCTACAAAACTAATGCTACTTCAAGACAAATGTTTTAAATACTGTTTCCCATATTTATCTTGAAGGTTTCGGAAGGAGGTTTTGTGGTATTTGAAGCACAGCAACTACATTCTGTAACAGCTTTGTTCCATATTGTATAAACCTTGTTAACTCTCAAGACTGTTTTTTTTTCCACTATGTATTCAATATGGATTATGATTGATATAAGGTTTTTTTATAATAAAGATTATTTTATCTTACCTTACCTTGTCCTGTCTTACCTAAATAATCACACAAGAGATGGTATCGTTAGCCGGTATTGTGGCTGAAAGGTAGATGGATGTGAGATCCATATTGCTGATAATTCTTCCTGGCGTAAAGAGAGATCTTGAGAGCACTCTCATGAGGGGTGATATTCACTTACCTTCCCTACCGGTTCGCAAATGTGAACATGTGCGCGCTTGTCCGTGCATGCGCAAAGCCTTCTGCGCATGTGCACAGCGTCAAAAACGCGACGTGCTTACATCCGGGTGGGTGGGCGGGGCCACCCGCAGTCAGCGCTACCGGTTCGCCCGATCCGGATAAAACCAGCTGAATACCACCACTGACCCTTATGTATTCTGAACAGCTGGGTATTTTTGTCAATTGACCGCAGAGACTGAGGTTTTTGGAAATGCTTCTGATCAGTTGGAAATTGCAGGTTCCATCCTGCCTTGACCCATTAATGTAGCTTTTTCTAAGGACTCAAAGTTTATTTATTTATTATTTATTATTTACATTTCTATGCCGCCCAACTCCCAAGGGACTCTGGGCGGCTTACAGCAAAAATATAAAAAACATTAAAGAAAAACATTATAAAAACATTTTAAAAAAAACAATTTAAAAACCCATGCACACCATTCATGGCCGGATCTTGCAGGATTACAACAGCGAGATCAACGGCAAGATCAGTGGCCCCAGGCCTGCTGGAAAAGCCAGGTCTTCACCGCTTTCCAGAAGGCCAATAGGGTGGGGGCAGTCCGGATCTCAGGAGGTAACTGGTTCCAGAGGGCTGGGGCAGCCACAGAGAAGGCCCTCCCCCGCGGACCCACCAGCCGGCACTGTTTAGCTGACGGGACCTGGAGGAGCCCAACCCTGTGGGATCTTACCGGTCACTGGGAGCTATGTGGTAGAAGGCGGTCTCGAAGATAGCCTGGCCCTGAGCCATATAGGGCTTTAAAGGTAATAACCAACACCTTGAATTGTGCCCAGAGACCAACCTAGCCTCACTTTTTTAATCACCCTGAGTTTGATTTCCTTTTTATTCTTATCTCTTTTTAAGATTGAAAAGCCTTCAATCTTGCAAACTTTTTTATTTGCTGGGTGAGCCCCTTTTTAATCTATTTACAAAGAAAGAGAAAGTATGTGTTTCCAGTTTTGTAATTTTTTATTTTTGTAATATGCAGCAAAAGAATGATTATATGTTTTTAAATGTGAAGAATTGGGATGAAATTGATTTGAAGAAAGATGTGGAAGTTAACTAAAAATATTCTCTCCTGTGGAAAAAAAAATTCTGTGTTTATAAGTTGCTGATAAAAAGGCTTTGAAGCTTAACTACTAGAAAGCCCCAGATGGCTAAGTTATAGAAAATCTGTAGACTGAAGATTGGTGTGAAGTACTTAACTCTATATTGCAACTAAAAAGAATTGGATAGATCAAGTCTCTTTGAATAAAATTGAAAATGATATTATTGAGGATCCTAAACTTATAATCTACAAGTAATAGATGGAAATATCGGATTTAAACATGGATCTGGTAGACTATTTAAAAAAACAACAGAGATATACTAAGATATCAAAAGAATGATGTGTATTATTTATTTAAATTGAAATATAAGAGATTAACTGGGAAGGCTAGATTGAATCTATCAATGGACTTTGATAAAGATGACAAGAACTTTGAGAGAAGAGATAAAGATACAAGAAAGCAAAACACTATATATGGGATTTAAATATTGCTGGTAGAATGAAAAAAATGTAAAATTGGTTTGTTTGATTATAGTTAAATAATAGGTTGTCACTTGTGGTATTGTTTAATGAATATTTTGACTGATTGTAAAGGTTTAGTTTTCAGTATCTTATGCTGTTACTTTTGGTATATACAGTAATGGGCTATTATAATAATGGGTCAATGGCTTTGGTGATGTTTAATGCCTATTTCAACTGGATAATTTTTGCTTTGGAAATGTTTAATTGGGTGTAATGGATTGGTTTTTAAAATTTATGTTAGTACCTTTGATATACAAATAAGAAATAATTATTATTTCTGGTAATGTTTAACAATTTTTAATTTTGCAATGTTCAATTATCATTGAGATTGGATTTTTATTATTATAGAAAGTCATTGGGGGATTAGGTTTTAAATAGAAGTGGGGATATATATTTGTTAAATAATTTTGATAACTTTTACTGAATCTTTCTTGACTAATAAGTTGAGCGGAGGATTTAGAAATTAGTTTATAGAAAATGAGGTAAAATATGGAATGAAGGTATATGTGGTTGTACTTTAAGAGACAGTGCTAAATTGTTCATGTTGAATATACTTACTGGGGAAGTTTATTTTTGTTATGTTTAGTCTACTAATATAATAATATGATGATATGATATGATATGATATGATATGATATGATATGATATGATATGATATGATGTGATGTGATGTGATGTGATGTGATGTGATATGATATGATGTGATGTGATGTGATGTGATGTGATGAGATGTGATGAGATGAGAAGTGGGGGGGGGAG
>QLTV01014916.1:3057316-3074776 GCA_003457575.1 Thermophis baileyi | reverse complement strand
TATATATATAATTTAAATTTACTGCCTAGTCAAATAGCAGAGAAATAATTGCAAGACAGAACCTGCAACAGCAACTATTGAAGGAGACTATGGTCAGTGATTCAGAATTTCACCAAAAGGTCTAATAGGGACATTTTCCCTCTTTTCAGGTGCCAATGAACATCTACCCAAACATCATTCTTCCTGACCCAATCTTGCCATACTTAGGAAAGCCATGAAGAGTTGACTTTTTCAATAGATCCTATGACTGGGTGATCTGTGATCTGGCCAATATAAGTTGTCTGTGTTGTTGTTTCCCAACATGGATGATTTATATTTGGTTATTGTTATTAACATGCTGTCAGGGTTCCAAGTAACACCCCCAACGCAATAAGACTCCGAGGCTTGAAGTTCCTCAAAGTTCCATTTTATTAGAGATGTCATATTGGCACATCTGGGAAAACCCAACTCTGAGAGCTTCCGGGTTTTCTCCACCCAAACGAAAGTCCAAGTCCCTGCCCAGCACCCACATGTCCATTACACGATCCAATCAGGCACCATCCAAAACTGAAGATGCCTCCCAGTCACTTCATCACAGCTGCAGGGCACAGCGACCTTGACTTTCTGGAAAGAATGTTATTTAGACTACTACATATCACCTACTCCATACCATCCCCCCTCCCATTTTCCCACAGTAGAAAATGTGGCAGGCCTGAATACAAAAAGGTAAAAGATGGCTTCCAGGCCTGACACATGCTTTAGACTATTAGTTTATCTTCAAATGCAATACAATGTCCTGCTTACAAATTAAGTAGGCAATAAAATGTCATCACCCATATGAACCTTAGGCAAAGTAAGGTATCTGTGTGCAAGTTAATACAAGAGTTTTAGGTCAACTTCCATTAACCTATGACCTTTAAGGTAATGTAGTATTTAATAGTAGAAAAGAAATATTTGTGGAGACAAGATGCAAAGGTGAGATAGACAAAGATACTAAAAGTCAGAAGAACTAAACAGGCTTCTAGAAGTAATAAAATATGAGGAAGCTGCCTTATGAGGGGGGGGAATATATTAAAAATTGTGATTAAGTATAAAAAGCCCTAATGGTGGCTAAACAGAGAGAGAGAAATGATTTTCTTGGAACTCAAGAATAGTGAAAACTGAGAAAGTAGCTTCTTGCCATGAATCTACCTGATTCAAGTGAATAGGATGAAAAGAAGAGTCACTGTTTCTAAGAGAAGATAATGATAGGAGAGTAATTTTCTCTTCTGGCTAAAATGTGATTGATTCAAAGGAGGAAACTCAAGAACTGTTATCTAAGCCAAGAACATGCCATGATTTGGAGTTGCAATGAGATGGAATGCTATTAAGTGCACAAAAATGCAAATGTATCTATGTTGACTGGACCAAATGCTGGAGTGTATAAAACCAGACATATCGCTAGAAGGCAAAATCACAAAATTCCGCTTCACTTATTTTTGGCCATGTTGTGCAATCAAACTTACTAGAAAAGGCAGTTATGCTCAGAATGGTTGGTGGTAAAAGGAAATGAGGCTGCCCAAAGCACAGTAGTTAGGCAACATCAAAGCTGACACCAATCAGAGCATAAAACAACTGAAAGAAGCCGTATAAGATCGGAAAATGTGGAGAGAGATGGTTCATAGAAGCACTGAGATTCAGACACAATTGAATGGATAGCGTCATCATCATTCATGACAATCAGAGGCTGAGCTTAAGAATTCAACTCTGAGAAAGAGATGAAGAATTATACCTTTTAAATTTCATGAAATAGAAGCTAGAATAGAGGAGCAGCAAAAAAAAAAGCATCAGCTATATGAATATATCTCAAAATTCAGTTGCTGAAATTCAACTATATTTGATGCTTGAATGTCACTGGTACTGGACTGTTTAAATAGTTTTATATCTATATCTTGACTCCTGTTTTCCTCTTGTTCTGTTCTTGTAAACTTTGGGTTTTAATTTTCACTTAACTTACTATAATCAGTAATTTTTACCACTTGTTTGTAGAACTTTTTTTTAACAATATAGAGTTTTGAGCAGCACATTACAATCATACCTGCATAAAATTTATAGTAATGCACTGAACAAACATTTAAACATTTGCTACTTAACTAGATAAAAATCAGCATGTAAAAAACTTCCTGGTTTCTATATAGCAATGTCACATTTCTGTCCTTCAGCATTAGAACTACTAGGATAGTTCCAATAAAGTAAATAATTGTCATTGACATTCTGTCTGAAAGCAGAAAAATACAGTTTAACCAGCCACACAAGACAAATGCAGCTGTGGGATCTATGACAAAAATAGCCAGAACCTTATCCAAGGTTGAAGTGGGTAAAATAACACCTAAAACATAGTTGGAGGACAGAACAAGTGTAAAGTCCAAATGGAAAAGTTAAGGAAGACTTCTGGACACAAATATATATCTTGATATATATCAAAGGGTTGTAACCGATTATATTTCCAGCAATCTGCCCAGGAACTGATATAGTTTGTTCAGGGGTGGGTTCTAACTTACCTCACTGCCGGTTCGCTTCCTCCCGCACTGCGTGGCCACACTGCATGGGCACGCACGTGCTTCGCGCGTGCGCGCGTGCTTCGCGCATGCGCACATGCGCAGTGCCGAAAAATCCAAAAAAAAATTCCCCCCAAAAAAGCCAAAAACAAGATGACAACGCATGCGCAGTGCCAGAAACTCGGCTTCTGCGCATGCGGAAAAGAAAAAAACCCAGAAAAAATTCCCCCCCCCCAAAAAAATTCCTCTCAAAAAAAATTTAAAAAAAAAGATGGCGGCACTCACGGACCAGCACCGACAGAACTGGTTCCGTGACGTCATCGTGACATCACCAGCAGGTCGCTACCGGTTTGGGTGAACCGGTCCAAACCGGGAGGAACCCACCTCTGAGTTTGTTAAACTCCAGGCAGTTGTTATCAGTTTACTTCTGGGTCCAATTCAAGGTGCTGGTTTTAACCCTGAAGGCCCTTTTCATAGAATGGGACCAGGTTACCTGAGGGCTGACCTCTCTCTGATTATATCAGCCTGTCCCACCATATCTGGCAGAGAAGGCATGCTGCAGGTCCCGTTTGCTAGGAACTTACAATTGATAGGTGCCAGAATAAAGGTCTTCTCTGCCATAGCACTCACTTTATGGTGAGGTTAGCCTCAGAATCCCAGGGAAGTTCTAAGATGGCTCCACCATCATGGTTAATATTCATTCTCTCTTGTGCTTTGTTTTTTTTTTAATATTTTAATATTGACTGTTTTATATTTTAATGATGATTATTTTATGTATTTATTTTTTATTTTATTGTCACTTCTCATGAGATGGGTAGCCATATAAATAAATATATAAATAATTTCCCAGAAACAGCTCAAGGTTTCCAAAAGATGGAAGGAGTGAGGCAGATATACCCATATAAAGCCTTTCATCGGCTTACATAAGATGCAGATGAGCTGCTTCAAGTATACACTTTGGGAGTTGAGAAGAAGCTAAAAAGTAGAAATTGGATCTGATAGTTTTAGTGTCCAATGTAGAACTGCAGAAATAGTTAAAGGAAAAGGCATGGAGAGATCTGAAAATAAGCAAGGTAAAAACCTCCTGAAGCAAAAGAATCCTTTTAATTCACAAGATGAAAGAAGATCATCAGAGTTAGTATGCAAAAATTGCTAGCAGCCACAAAGTTGGTGAGATTAGAGGTCTAACTCTTTGGAAGAATTCTAAGTTACAAACAATGCGAAAAATATTTTATTGGAAAGTATAGGGAGAAGCCAGGATAATAACTTTAAAATCAATTATTACAAAATTATTATTTTAAAGATTTTTCTTAGCTTCAACCTGAATTTGGTCTCCCTAGTTCAAAAGAGTAGCAGTATTTTCAACTGATGTATCTTTTGATAAATCCATAGGGGCCACATGCTTTGCAATTTCGAAGGTACCTGAGTTGTTTTCTCATTTAATGGATACCATGATGGCAATTAAACACATCACATATCTTTATTAAAAGTTAAATAACATTTCTAACTCAATTACCAGTGGGATTTATCAATCACAGACTAAAGAATTGGGGTCTCCAATAATGCCACATCAATCACATCAATAGTGCACGTTCTAAAAAAAAACATTAAAATGGCACCAAGAGATTTGAAACTAAAATTGATTGATCAAAAATTGTATTTTAAATCTACTGGACTCCCTAAAATGCACTTAAATGGATAGACAGCATTTCAAAAAATGTTACTTCCATTTTAGTAATAATTAAATATTGCAATTCAAATAAGTTATTAGCTTCCTACTAATCAAATTTCTTAGTACTTTCCTCATTATAGAAGTTTAATAATGAAATGAGAGCAAAACTTATGGACTAATTATTTTCCTATATTTGTTCCAGGCATCAAAGTATTGCTTATTATTGCATTATTTTTTATAGATTGTTTATTTCAGTTTGCATCAACCCAGGATGTTTCTGCAGGACATCCATAGAACCATAGAACTAACCAGACCATAAGAAGATATAATGCAAAGGGAGCATGATAATACAGTTTAAGGTGCAGAACCACTATTCCCCCCATCTCTTTAAAATAATGTAAAATCTTGAATTTAATCCTTGGATATTTTTTTATTGGACCACATGTAGTTTATCACTTATTTATGCCACTCATTACCTTGTTTTCAATATATAGGAATCAATTGAAAAAGAAAATTAAATCAGTAATACATAAAACAGGATATATAAACAAAACTATACTGTATGATCAGAAAAAAAAACCATAAATAAATCACTTAACTTCAACAGTGTGTTAGTTGCATATAAACAATCAACACCTTGGTCTATATACCAAACAAATGACCGATTGGGATCCCCATATCAAAACAACTTACCTTATGTGCGGCCAGAATCTGAAAATAACATTTAACACAGCACAATACTTAAGCAAAATGGTTCAGTTGAGATCTGCATATGTGGGACTGATTGAGGTAGATTGTAGGGGTGACACCGAAATATAATTTTATCACTTTTTATTTATCTATATGTTAAATTATTGTATTTTATTCCAATTTTGTTTTAAACTGTATTTTATTCCAATTTCATTTTAAATTGTATTTTATCCAATTGCATTTTAAATTGTTTTTATCAGATTTTAGTAATAATTTGTGTCTGGAACTCTGCACTTTGATATGGCCCAAGGGCTAATCAATGAAGTAAACTGAGCCAAACTGAACCAATGTTGGAGATCCTTTTTGTAATTGCAAAGGGGGGAAATTAAATGGATTAAATAAATATATTTCTGCTCTAATTTCCCAGTATTACCAGCAGTGATGTTGGCTATATCCCCAGTCTAGAAACCATATATGATAACAGGGAAATCATGATAGGCCTGTGCTTCTGGGGAAACTTGTTGGTACGAATAGCTTCAATATGGCGATAGAAAGTGGAAATAAGAGGGTAACCTCTCATCTAAATGCAGAAGGACAAATGTAAGATTTTACCATTTCCTTTTCAAATGTAGAACCTTGATGGGCATGGAAATCCAAACTTGAAGCAATAGAATTCAAGTCTTGAAAAATGGAGAGTTTGGGACCTCAGCAAGAGTCCTAAAGTACAAAGTGAACCTACGCAGAAATTAAATCTTTATGGAATCACAGGACAGTTTCTGTGTGGTGCACAGAATCATAAGGTTGGAGGAGGGGACTTTGGAGGTCTTCTAGTCCAACCCCCCGTCCAAGGCAAGAGACCTTATTCCATGCCAGACAAATGGTTGTCCAGTATTTTCTTGAAAATCTCCAGCAATAGAACACCCACAATTCCAAGAGGCAAGCTGTTCCATTGATTAATTGTTCTCACTGTCAGGAAATTTCTCCTTAGTTACAGGTTGGATCTTTCTTTAACAAGCTTCCACTCTTCTTGTCCTGCCCTCAGGTGCTTTGGAAAATAAGTCAACCCCGTCCTCTCTGTGACTGCCCCTCAAGTACTGGTAGATAGCTATCATATCACCCCTAATCACCCTTAACCAACCCCTAAGCATTAATATTGATTGATAGACATTGATACTGACATTTTCAAAGAATCTGAGAAGGAACCTAGGGCTATCCATGGATAGCATCCTGCAATCACGAGAGTCTGATTACTCAGCAAAAGCACTACACAATCATTGTATTGGAAGATTTGCACTTCAAAGCCTCTGTCTCAGACTGTGAATTCATAATACCAAAGGAACAGTATGCTCATTACCAAATAGTGCCCAAAGATAGATCAACTGATCATGTGACTTGCTTGGTAAAACTTAGCAATGAGTGCTATTCTCAACAATATGATCTTCCACAAACAAAAATCCTAAAGGAGGCTATTAGACAAGATTATCTTACTGATGTGCTTTGCATATTTTCAAAAAAAAAACATCTTCAATTTAATAGTCTGTGGCACAGACAATGCAGAGCTTGCAAAAGTAGCGCCTTCGCTGTGAAAACACTCCAGAAGAAGAACAAAGGCGCTAAAAGTGTAAATAGACTTACCAGTTAAGTTATACTTAAGAGTACATATTTAATGGATAAGGAGTTTAACTTAAAAGCTCCTGAAGACACTAATACTGTAGCACTCAAAACCAAACCGTACATACAATGGAATGAAGAGGAGTTTTTCTTATCACACAAAGCTGAAAAAGCACAGCTCCTAGAATTCTTCCAACCGCTTTATCACGCAGTAGCCAAAGACACTGGAAACATGGAGGCTGTTTGGAAAGATGGTTTAATGGTGGACAGGACCACATGGGTTTGAGGTCCTGAGCAATTGAGCACATGGGTGAGAGAGAGAGAGAGAGATTTATACCCTCTCTTGGGCCCTGCCTTGGAGCTTCCTGTTCCTGTGTAAGAAATGTATTCTGATTGGTTATCAGAGTCCCATGGGGCCATGCAGGGGTAACTTTGTAGGTTGTCCTGAGTCCCAGGCTTGGTTGAATCTTGCTGGGTGATATAATGAAGGGGCTTTGGGCAATTCCTATTATGGCTTAATGGCTTTGTCCTGGTTTGGATCTTGAGTGAAGGCTAATCCTATCACCCTGGAGCTGAAGGCCTTTTGTCTTGTAGATAAGATGGCCCAGTCTTTTGTCTTGTAGATAGGTTGGCACCAGTCTTTCTGGGGCGATTAACAAAGGTGGGGGCTGCTTTCCAAGAGCATGTTTCTCCTTTTCTCATGCAGGGAGGTATAATATTATTTCCTAGAATAATTCATTACTCTAGGAGAGGGGTGGGTGCTAACTTCCTACAATATCTTGTATCTGTACACTTTCTCCCTAGGATCTAATCACAATGTGTGCATACATGTTGCCTCTCTGTGTGGGTATGTATGAGGGTGTGTACCTATGTGTTTACTTGTGAGGATTTAATTGTGACAAATATGCACTGGATGTGTGTATGCTTCCATTCACCCCTTGCATTGCATCTCTCTGTGCTTTTATGTACAAGTAGTCCTCTTTTAGCTGTCATAGCAGTGATAAAAAAAAATATGCCCAATCCTTCCATTTATGATCTTTGTAGGTCCATAAAACAAAGGAAAGCTAAAATAAGCGTAGTCACAATTTCGCTTAGCAAATGTTCCGCTTAACAACTGAGTTGCTGGTCCCAATTGTGGTTGTTAAACGAGGACTACCTGTATTGGCAAATACAGGGTGAGCTGCATATACTCTACACTAGACCGAGGGTTTAGAAAGAAGGCATTAGTAGAATTAGTGCCTCGCCATGCAGTGAGGATTTTCTTTTTCTTCCATGTTTTACTTCATAGCCCTTGTCCTGCTCTAGCCCATTATTCAATCTCAGTCTTTTTCTTGCTGGTGTCTTTCATCTCACTGTGTTTAATTTTTTTTAGAGAATTATCTATGTGACAGACAAGTAGATGGGGTCCCAAGCCCCTTTATGTTTCCTTCCAACCTTCCATTGGTCAGCCAGTGTGCTTGACTTGGTACTCTGCATTGTCCAGTTGGGCAAAACTTTTATTTGTGACCCCTAGAGATGAGGGGTGGGTTCTGGCTTACCTCGCTGCTGATTCGCTTCCTCACGCGCTGCTTGGGCATGCGTGCATGCGCAGTGCTAAAACCCCAGCTTCTGCACATGCTCTGAAGGAAAAAACAAAATGGCGCTGCCTATGGCGCCGCCGAGAGAGCCGGTTCGGGGGCGTGTCCAGCCGGTCATTGCTGCCGGTTTGGCGAGTGGGGGAAAATTCCCGCTACCGGTTCTATAGAGCCGGTCCGAACCGGCAGGAACCCACCTCTGCTAGAGATCCCAGGAAGGAACCTATATTTTGGCTCAGATTTCTGAGCTGAAGAGTATGCAGGTATGTGAGAGACAGCTTGTCAGCCTCCATGCTGCTTCCTTGCTTCGGCTGCCATAGAAACGGGGGGATGGGGGGAGGTGTAGGTATTTGGGAGGAGGGGGGAAGCAGTGCTGGAGATGTCTCCTTGTGTATCTGATTAGAGGGTTAGGGAGGTTCTCATCATATATTCCGCAGCTGAATGGACATGTTTATAGCCGGCTCAAGGTCAACGATTTCTGCAGACCAGATGTGGAGGCTCCACCTGAAGAGATGCCTACATGACGGCTGGGGGGCATTGGGATTGGATGGCCAGCCCAGGTCTTTCGGGGGGAGGGATTTGGGATTACTTTCTATATGTTATTTTCGCGCCTTTGCCTCAGATCTTGCTTTTGACTTGTTGCTATCAGTTCTTATCCAGTAAAAGTACCTTTCTCTACCATCATGGAGTTGGGGGGTCTTTCTTTCCTGGACTTTGAGCCGAGGCACAGCCAACACAGCTGAAATATTTGGGTGTCGATGCAGAATGGTGGAATCTTGCCTTCCAATGGAAAACAAATCGCACCAAGCCAGATTCAAAGCTGGCAAGCCAATTTCTGCTATCTATGGAATACAGTGGTCCATATCCGGGTTTCTGCTGCAGCAACACACATGATACAGATTCAGCACATTTTGCTTGTTAATTGTTTCCGCTGCAAATCTGTTTTCTATCAGCAGTTGGCAAATGAGACATTCCAAGGAGGAGTAATAAGTATTCTTGCAAGAATGTGGCAATGTCAAATACATATTGCATTTTAATTTATATGCTAAATTTGCCCATCTGGAATTGTTTGATGGCTATTGTGAAAAGGATAACCATTACCACACGTCAGCTGGTTTATTGTCATGTATTACTCTGCCTTTCAAAACAGACTCAGGAAATGCAAGCAAAAGTATGGCAATTTATAACCTCTTTCCTCTTGTCTTTGTTAATTATTGCTATAGCTTGCTTCAGTTGTATACTTTATACCAGTGGTTCCCAACGTGGGCCCCACGCCCCACAGGGGGGCAATTTGTTTTTTAATGGGGGCAATTGGAACCTTGTTTAAACCAAGTTAATGGCCTTTTAGGCTTCCTCTGCGTGGATAGGAGTTCACTTTTTGAATAGTAAGAATTATATGTCACAGGGGGGGGGCAATCAGGATTTTAGAGATGCTTAGGTGGGGCATGGCCAAAAAAAGGTTGGGAACCACTGATTTATACTATTCAATGTTACCTTGTGAAACTGTGATATTGTGTCAGGTTTAAACTATTATTCAAATGGAATTTCAGTACATATTCCTGACCCTTTCCTTTGAATTAGGTTTTTATTTCCTTTCAATCTAACCATATATACTAAGGACAGCTATAGTTGGCCCAGGATCATTGATTGTAATCCTACAATGGAGCACATATAATAGGAAGAAAAATAATGGTATCAACTATGTGTACTCCCTGGAGTTGGGCAGTCAATAAATTTAAAGAAATAAACATAACCTAGCCATAACCAAAGTAGTCAAACACAGGTGTTAGGTGCTCATAAGCAAGACATAGATATAAATCACTGTACCTTCTAATTGTATACAGTTTAGCACCTTAGGTTAGGTCTTGGCAGAAGTCTCGTAAACATAATTTAGCTAGATACAAAACTTTAGTGTAAACAAGAAATGCTTCCATTGTTGTAAACAAGTAGTAATGCACTTGGTTGCCCATAGCCAGTGTGATAGTCCAATCTCCCATAGCACTTTCAACCTGATAGTTTTTCTTTCTGCCTTTCCCAGGATTGAACAGGCTTTTTGCTAGAGATTTGCTGTCCTTGAAATCTCAAGGGTTTAGAACGTTGGCCTTTGAACTGCTATTGAATTCTCTCAAAGACTCAGTCCAGCTATCTGAGGACCTACCCAACACCAAGGATGCTCTTGAATGCACAGGGAACATGTTCCCTTGGATTGCTACGACCATGCCCTCCAAATGATTCCACTAATCATTCAGTAGAATGTCTACCTTTGTCTACACTAACAACAGCATGGGTGTAGTGAGTAGACAAATTCTTCCTGGATGTTAGATTTTCTCACATATAAAAAGAGAAAGGCACTTTGATCTCTTTCCAAAAAACTGATTTTTGCATTGCCAGGATCTGTTCTCTCCTTCACGGCATCCGTCATGCACACATGACTGCAGTCTGAAATCATGTTGCCAGGGATTGGTTTTAACATCTCATCCATATGATTAAATAATACTTCATCAGGAAACAGGAGATATAATTACTCTCCATGGTTACACTGAAGGCCATATTGAATTTATGGAGGGATTCAGTACAGTACCTTTTGGTAAAATGCATCAATATGATGTCTAGAGAAATTCTAAGAATGCCACATTAAAGAACTTAGAATACACTTCATGAATAAGAAGAAAACAGAATAACAGAATAGGCTGAGTTCACCAAAGCAATGTAAAAAAACAACAACAAATAACACCTCCAAAACCTCATGTGTTGTTGTATAAGCTGAAGAGTTTTGGTTTTAGATTATTATGAATGAGACCATTTATTTGACGTTCCATTTTCTGCAAACCAGCCATAGCAGGAATAAGAAATCCATATTGGAAAACAACTGATTATCCAATTAATCTAACTTAGAAATAAATTTGCTAATTAAAAACTTTTCTCAAATAAACTTACAGTTCTGGCCATCATTATTTTGCTTTAATTAAATATAGATTTACTGAATTCACTTATACCACTCAGATTAGAAGTTGAAATAGGCTTGTTAATAAGAGCAAAAGAACAACCCTTGCATTACCATTCACTATGATTAAATCTAAGCTCTTAATGCCACTAATTATACAAAGATTTCCACTTTAATATGACTGTTTAGAAATGGAATAAAAACAGCCTATCATAAGCTAATTTTTTAATTTAAAGAAAAGCACTATGATCCTAGTAGCATGAAGTTACATGATAGATGGACTTTAAGGAAGAGGAAATGAATACAGAAATCTTTCTTTTCCAAGGCTTCTGACAAACATGAAAGAAAATGTGACCTTATAAATGTGCAGAGGCTAATTAAATTTGAGTGCAATTACCCTTTAAATATACTGCTACACCTTAGAACTGCCAAGGGTTCCTCCTAATATCCCCCAAACTGTAGCACAAATATAGCCTGGTAACTGTTTTAATGCAGTTCGTACAGTAGTTGAGGCACTATGTTTAAGTAACAATTTAGTAACAATTTTCCACTTACCCTGACATGATTTCTACCACAAAGCCAACCTAATATGCTTGATGATCAGTTGGGGCTGGGATATGCCCAACTACGGTGGCGCAGTGGTTAGAATGCAGTACTGCAGGCTTCTTCTGCTGACTGCTGGCTGCCTGCAATTTGGCAGATCGAATCTCACCAGGCTCAAGGTTGACTCAGCCTTCCATCCTTCCGAGGTGGGTGAGATGAGGACCCAGATTGTTGGGGGCAATATGCTGACTCTGTAAACCGCTTAGAGAGGGCTGCAAAGCACTGTGAAGAGGTATATAAGTCTAAGTGCTATTGCTATTGCTACTGGATGCTTTAGACAATTGTAGACATACAAATGGGATCCTGCCCTTTTGCCTGTTTTGCCTTGAGTTTGCAGGGAAGAATGGACATCTGGGCTTCCAGCGAGGTGTCTATCTGTACAATTGCCTGATCTGCACTTTCTGAAGCACGTGTAAGCTTTTGTACTGTTTGGTATTACTACTTACTACAATTTATCCTTATAAACATCGAGCGCTAAACTTGGGTATAGAAAACTAGATCTAGCAGCCCCTTCATAGAACACTTGTCCTGTGCTCCACACTCAGTTTAAACCAAGACCCATCAGAACCAGTTTTTTAACTGCATGAAGAGACAACTTCCCTCTCCTTATATCTGCCAGATGCCAAGAAAAGGGGACTCATTGGTGAAGGCTCTAGAAAAAGCAGAACAGGATGAGTTTTCCAAGGACTCAAGTGATCCCAGGAAAGCAATTGGAGCAAAGGGCAAAAAACAAATATCAAGGGATATCAGGAGAGAAGAGGCTGCTGAATTTTGACCTTGCCACTGTATGTCTGTATGAGCATCAGAGACAGGTAGACAATGGAGGTTGTAGCTAACAATTTTACCTCCAGTGTCTTTGCAAGGTGCCTACTGCTTCCAATGAGTTTACTCCCATCTCCGTGCATACCAGACTGCTGACCTTGGTGTAATTTCATTTCCAGATAAATGGACATTTGATTTTGCTGGATTCTTCTATGCTTGTAAGAAGTGCAAAGGTCATCTCAGACAAAGCAGAGCTAGTAAGTCATGCTACATCAAGTGGGCCCTTAGATAATGGGTTGTCCCATAGACCAGAGCCAGCGAGTTATTGATCAACTGCCAGCAAGGCTCTTTTGAGAAACGTCTTGTTTCATCTCCCCAGGCACAGGGTTCTGCCTAGAGTTTTCCTACTTTCAAGCAGATAAGAAGAAATGCAGAGGGGCAGCCCTTGGATTCCTAGCTTCTCCTTGCCAGCCTTTCTGATCTCCCTCAGCTCAGCATAAGCCACACTTAGTAAAAAGGCATATCTTGCTGCCAATGACATGAAAAGGTAACTGAGCAGAGAGACAGTCTTTGACAGTCTCCACCACTTCAATGACTTCTCCCACTTCTCCAATAGGTTCCTCCCCTATTCCTGCAACCTGTAAAGCAGGCTATTTTGGACATAAGTTTAGCAGGCATTCGAAAATGCATTCTCAAAAATAGGCCAGCTGAAAAAGTTATGTTTATTTTCCACTTATTTATGAAATGAAGAGAGAACTCTTAACATGAGGCAATTCATGTTCCATATAAACGGATATTTTTAAAAAAAAACATTTTCCCTGCTCAGGGTATATACTACACATTTTTTTCTTTAACTGATGGATTGGTTCCCAGCCCTTCTACTCTGCCAATTAGTCAAGATGGATAATAAAAATTGAAAGGCAAAACCAATATAATGTCAAACATACAAATAAAATAGCGCAGAAAAATAGTTAGTAAAGTAATTAATCTTGTGAAATCTAATAAAAGAGAATATCTTAACTCTTTCACTCCTAAATGAAAAATAGAGGACTGTATCTTTTTTTCCTTCCAAATAAGTTACTGACAAAATAACTGCCACAGCTTAGGTGGCACAGATTGGATGTGGTACAATACCACAGAACCACACTGATTTGTGTCAATCCTGGTTTAATCCTATGCCTATAGAAATATTCTATGTCCTGCTATCTTATCACTTGCCATGTCTGAAGTGATATTATTTTTTCTATAGAATCCAACAAATGATCAACTAATATCTCTATTTGTTCATTTATCAATACATCCATTGTACTTGCTTTTACCATTTCTGTGGGGTTTCTTTGCTAATTCTGCTAACACACCTCTGGAAGCAGTCATATCATATAAATGTACATATACCTCAACTGCATATCAAAGCAAAGTTTATGTATTATATATTGGCTACGTACCAATACAGAGCTTAGACTTGGTCTGTAATTTGAAATTGAGTGAGAAGGAGAAAATCTGAAGAGGAAGCACAGATTGTACTATCTCAGAATGCAGAAGGAAGTCACATTTTTGAATGTTCCCTCAATAAAGCATATGTTTCTATCAATTGTAAGTAAGCCCATAAAGCTCCAAGCTTTGGGATGGGCAGTTCCATAGGACTTTTAGAAGTCAAGAATGGAAACTTCCTCCCAACATAAGGGATGACTCTAGAAGCTGCCCACAACGTGCACACAGCTATGTCATTTCCCTATGAAAAAAAGTCTGGCTTACTTCTGACATTTTTTAAGGGGTACAGGCAGGGGTGGGATTCAGCCGGTTTGGACCGGTTCGGGCGAACCTGATGCTAATTTTACATCTGGTTTGCCGAACCAGTAGTTGCAAGGACTGGCTGGCCCCGCCCACCTGCCCCTCCCAGGAGTCTCCACGCGGCCCATTTTGGATGCCAGGTAAGTGCAGGGCCCGCACGGAGGCTCTGGGAGGGTGAAAAATGGGCCTCCTTGGAAGTTCCGGAAGTCCGGAAATGGGCCCGTTTCCGGCCTCTGGAGGGCATCCAGAGCCCGGGGGAGGCCGTTTTCGCCCTCCCAGAGGCTCGAGGAAAGCCTCCGGAGCCTGGGGAGGGCGAAAACACCCTCCCACCATGGTGCAGGAGGCCGAGTAGGCCACGCCCCCATGGCCACGCCCACCCAGCAACCGGGCAGAGAACCGGTTGCTGAAATTTTTGAACCCCACCCCTGGACAGGGTAAGATCCAAAGTCAAATGAGTGGCCACATCAGTATGACTGAAGCACACACAACACACACAAAATGAATGGAGCTTTAATCACATCCTTGTGGCCACCCTAATGACTGTTTTGAGGATATCTAAATCCAGAGAAGGGCTGGATGTGTGACTTCGTTTGCTTGACTACTACAGGCCCTCACAACTTAGAGCCTACAAGGCACAGTGATGTCTACATAGGGCAGCAGGAATTTCTTCGTTATTTTTCACTCTGCCTGCTCTTTGTCAGTTCAATTGCTAATCTCAGAGGCTTTCCTTCTTGCATGCTTGCTCTGTAACTGATAGGATGATAGCTAGGAGCTAGGCTTTGCTTATCCACCCATACATTTCCTGTCATAAGCCTTTTGTCTATTAAAGATACAAAAAGCTGTTTCGGGAGTCTTTGCTCAGATTTTTGCTCTTCTGGAGCACAACCCAACAGCTTTCTCCAGCAAGAAGATCCTAATGCAGAGATTTCTCCAGTAGCTGGAAACCATTTGGAGAACTCTTCCTCCTTTCAGAGGGACAGAACTGAACCATCCATCCATCTTTCCAAATCATGAGATCGTGGGGTTAATGAGACTGTTTCATTCTCTTTCTGTTCTTGCTGCTTCTCCTTTGTTTATGTTTAAATATTATATGATTGCAAAACAAATTAAAAATTCATGACACAAAAGAGGTACCCTAATGATATGCATCACTTTGAATAAGCAAGTGTCAAAGGCATAATTTGTTCATAACATAAGTGATGTGATTGACTGTTTGGCTAAATATAGAAATTAGCTCCAGGTAAGACATCTGTCCCCAGTTATTAGCAGGAAAAGAAATGCAGAGGTCCATGGCTACAAACAGGAACAAACAACTTTCAGATGCAGGCAGACACTCTAAACAAAGGATAAGAAATCTGTTTTATTGAAAATATCCCAATTGTAAATGGATGTTCTGTAAGCCATGATCTCTCATAAATATTTCGGTACATTATAACATAGAGGGCAGTAAGTAGCCAGTAATGATGATTATGGAACATTTAATTCCAATCCATATAGATACTCATGAACATGACCAGGGATGGGCTGCTGGGGGTTCGCAGGGGTTCGGGAGAACCTCTCGCTAAGATTCTAGAAGAGCCGAGGTGGCGCAGTGGTTAGAGTGCAGTACTGCAGGCTACTTCAGCTGACTGTTCAGCAGTTCAGCGGTTCAAATCTCACCGGCTCAAGGTTGACTCAGCCTTCCATCCTTCCGAGGTGGGTAAAATGAGGACCCAGATTGTTGGGGGCAATATGCTGACTCTGTGAACCGCTTAGAGAGTGCTGTAAAGCACTGTAAAGCGGTATATAAGTCTAAGTGCTATTGCTATTGCTATTCTGTGCAGTTCGGAGAACCCCCAAATCCCACTCCTGGCTGGCCCCGCCCACCCCGCTCCTCCCAGGAGCGGCCCATTTTGGATGCAGGTAAGTGCAGGGCGCGCGCGGAGGCTCGGGGAGGGCAAAAATTGGGCCTACTGGAATTTCGGGAAGGCCAGAAACTGGCCCGTTTCCGGCCTCCAGAGGGCCTCCGGAGCCTGGGGAGGCTGTTTTCACCCTCCCGGAGGCTCGAGGAAAGCCTCCGGAGCCCGGGGAGGGCAAAAACGCCCCCCCCTGCCGTGGTGCAGGAGGCCTACTAGGCCATGCCCACCCAGCAACCAGGCAGAGAACCCCTTGCTAAAAATTTTGAAACCCACCCCTGAACATGACATATTTTGTATTGGATGCATCATCCCCATCCACCAAATTGTTCCTTTAATGGTGCACAGTAGAGGAGGGATCACCTGATATCCTACTTTCCTTTCCTATTCCAGTAGTGCTATGCACATAGAAGGCTTAAGGTTAGAACAACCAAAGCTACTTCTTTGAGTCTGTCAATGCCAATTGATTGATTGATATATATATCAGGTAGACTGCTGATATCAACTCTTCTGCACTTCTGTCTCTTGCTGTGTTCATTTCTCTTTCTCCCTGCCTTTTGTCCTGTTTTGCCAGTTCTGTTCTTGGTGTTTGCTGATGTTCAATAAATAAACAAACATCAAACTTTATTTTTGATAGCTGAAAGTAGATTGATGTTCCTGCTTGCTTTGATCAGGATGTGAGAACTGACTCAAGAGTCTGCTGGGTGCAAACTGAACTGGAAATTACACATAGCAACTTTCAAACATTAAGACCCAGAGGAGTAGGGAAGAACAGATTCCGGGTCTGCCTATGACAAAAGGAAATCGACGACTAGATGTACACTTGTTATTTCACAACCGCTGGCTCTTTTGGATTGGCATTTAGTCCCTTAGGTCTTACGATCAGCCCTAAGAAGAAAGCTTTCATCTATACATGACTTCTAATTTAATTGATCAACTAGGAGTGATCTTGATGCAATATGTATAAGTGTTTGTCTATGTGTTTGTGAGATAGATACGATAGATAGATGATAGATAGATAGATAGATAGATAGATAGATAGATAGATAGATAGATAGATAGATAGATAGATAGATAGATGATAGATAGATAGATAGATGAATGATACGGCGATAGATAGATAGATAGAGATAATAGATAGATAGATACTGTATATGATAGATGATAGATAGATAGATAGATAGATAGATAGATAGATAGATAGATAGATAGATAGATAGATAGATAGATAGATAGATAGATAGATAGATAGATAGATAGATATAGATAATAGATAGATAGATACTGTAGATGATAGATAATAGATAGATAGATAGATAGATAGATAGATAGATAGATAGATAGATAGATAGATAGATAGATAGATAGATAGATAGATAGATAGATAGATAGATAGATAGAT
>QLTV01014916.1:3023035-3041577 GCA_003457575.1 Thermophis baileyi | reverse complement strand
AACTGCAGCTAGCAGTCAGCTGAAGTAGCCTGCAGTACTGCACTCTAACCACTGCGCCACCTCGGCTCTTGATATATATGAGAGAGAGAGAGAGAGAACACACACAACTGATGCTAATTAACAAACTTCATTTGCCCATCTCTTCCATATAGATGGTGTTTAGTAATGAAATATTTGCAATCCAAAAATTAGCTCACAGAACTTGTTAGACATAGTCATGTATCTGTCTTACAACTATAAGTCTTACATCTTATCATCTTAACTGAGTCAATGTTCTTAAACCCAATTATTTATCATGAATATTTATTTAATCATATATTTTGTATATTCTGTGATCACAAGAAATCTGAATTTATATTTCTGACTGTAATAACTTCTCCCTGAATGTGGTAAATGAATATTGTCATTTTACTGACATTTTTTAGATGAACTTTAATAAGCTAATCTTGATGCACTTAAAGACTGTCAAATATCTTGATAGGGAGCAATCAAAACTAGAGAGCTACTTTCATAATATGTTAACATATCTTTTAGAGAATTTTTGAAGTAATTTTATTCAGTAAGCACAAACACATGGAGAGAAAAGTAGCAGTCACAAGTCTAAATTGTCGTAAATTTTACTAGGAAATGGTGGCTGATATTTGTTGTTCATACCATGGAATTTGCCCGCATATTTGTTCAAATGTAGACGTCTGTCTGCATTAAGAGCAGTTTTCTTTAAGGAGCATGGAGTCATTTGTTTAATACTAATTGGAAAGGGGAGAAATGGAAAAACTCTGAATGAAATGAAATGCATGAAAGAAATTCTTTCAGTGAGTAGCAGAATGGCTATAAACATGTATACAGAGCAAATGAGTACTTGAAAAAAAATAGCCAGAGGCTTTGTGTTCTTATAATGAGAGAGTCATCTGTTCTATACATACAAGGATTTTATGTTGTCTCCTAAAACGTGTAGAAAATGATTTTCATATTGAAGGAAAAGGTGATGAAAAGGAATGAAAGAATATCAGCTAAGGAAACAGAAAAATATAACATTACTTTAAAATCTCCAACATGTAGACATTTCTGCACTGTGATTTATTTGCCTAATTTGCAGGAACATAGAACGTTCATTCTGAATGATGAAATTCCAGATATCAAAAATTAATGACAATTACTTCTTCAAACTCAGTAAAGGTTAACAGAGGCTACCGCCCTCAGTTATTTTTTAGCCACTCCTAAGCCTGGGAACCTGAATTATTCCTTTACAGCAATGTTATCCAATGTTTATTGATATCTTCTGAAAATACATCTGGAGTGTAGCTCACTTTCAGGACCTGTGATTGACAATCATATAACCTAGAAACTTAAAGTCAATAAAGGGCACGCCAGAAATTGACCCCAATGACTGCAAAATAGTGCAAAGCAGAAAGGATGATTCATGTCTTACAGAATTACAGAATAAATCTTTTCCAGTTCTATTCACGTCTTCTCCAGTTCACATCTTCTCCAATTTTATAATTGTCTAATTCAAATCTTTTCTAGTTCTACTGTATGACTAGACATTGTCTCCCAAAAGTTTCCAATCAAATTTAAATGGATTCATTTAATACGACTTCATAAAATACGACTTCAGCAACAGAGTGATCAATGCCTGGAATTCACTACCTGACTCTGTGGTTTCTTCCCCAAACCCAAAAAACTTTAACCTTAGACTGTCTACTGTCGACCTCATCCCATTCCTAAGAGGTCTGTAAGGGGCGTGCATAAGCGCACCAGCGTGCCTACCGTCCCTGTCCTACTGTCCTATTGTCCTCATCTATCTGTATTCACTTTGTTTATGTTTATGTTTATATCTATACCTGCTATCTTGTACATGTTTGACAAACAAATAAATAAAATAAATAAAAAAATAAATCTTTTGGTATGATGCTCCTCCTTTGACTATCTGATGAATCTGATCAACAAGTATGGCAGAGATGGTCTCAAGGCCACCTGACTTCTCTCTATTTCCAACAGATCCCATTTTTCAACCTTTGGATTTCAAATCAAAATCAAATCCTTTTTGTGAAGATTGCAAGAAAACCTTAACTGTTAAGTAAATACAAAGGCATGTTGCTACATGCCTATCTATTAGAGCATTAGAATCCAGTATATTGAAATATCAAGATAATTAAAAATCGATAAAACACATAAGTGTGCACTATAATAATAAAGTTGTACCTTCTGAGCATAATTGGTGATGTTTACTCAATATCTAATTAGTTGTGTATTATAATCATAATTTTGAGCTATATAAGAGGGGGAAAAGAGAAAAAAAAAGAATGTTATCAGATTGAGTCTTAATTAATTGTTTCCTAGTTCTTAATTGTTTATAAATATATAAACATATTTATATATCCTGTAGGTGATGCCACAGTTTCGGTTCCAACTGCCTTTGACCCAGGGTTGGGTTCCTACTTACCTTGCTGCCGGTTCGCTCCCTCCCGTGCCTCGTGCATGCGCCTCATGGGCGCGCGCGTGCCTCGTGTGCGCGCACATGCGCAGTAGGAAAAAATCCCCAAAAAATCCCAATTTTTTTTTTAAAAGCCGAAAAAAAGATGGCGACCGCATGCACAGTGCCGGAAGTTGGCTTCTGCGCATGCTCAGAAGGAAAAAAAAATTAAAAAAAATTCGAAAAAAAAATCAAAGGTGCTGAAAAGGTTAGCCGTCACTGCTGTAGGCCATGGAGTAGAAAAATGAAAATGCAATACATCCCCCACCGCCACCATGCCCTTCTTTCACGTTGAGTGTACTTGTTTGCTTCCACAAAAATGTCTTACCAGTTCAGCCACAAAGCTGTCAAGGTACTATTCCCCATTCAAGAAAAGCTCAGGGGCTAGGAACTAGCATATTAATAGGTACCACTTCGGCGGGAAGGTAACAGCATTCTGTGATGTCATGCTGGCCACGTGATCACAGAAATGTCTTCGTATAGTGAAAGAGAGATGATCACCTCCCCCTATAGTTGGTAATGATTAGAGGAGTAAAATCCACAGGGACTCCTCAGGGGCTAGGTAGCTGGGTGAAACAGGGGTACCCTTCATCCACAAGCTCCATGGATCATAATATTTTAAAAAAATATTACTGCATTTTCAGCTACATCACTGCTGAGGCAGATATAAATCAACTCTCCAGCACTATGACAGTATTAACAAGATCTGGATATATTTTTTTTAACACGGCTGCAAAATGGACATTCCCAAGTTGGTGGAAGTGTCCTAATAGTCTTCTTCAATCTGGTAGTGTCTGACAAAAACAGATCATTCAAATCTAAAATCAAGGTTACGGAGATGGGAAATGGTTGGGAAATAGATAAACCTAATACAAACTGGGATTGCCACAAGAAGCAAATACATTGACTTGTTAAAGGAAACAAAGGAAATTAAATAAATAGATATGGAGACTGTTGGTGGATAATGAGGAACCTGTGAGAAAAAAAGAACAGAGAACTCAAGAAGGGAAAGAGACATTCTCCTAAAAATTACAGTGGGAAGCACTTAAAACTCAAGAGTTTGGGAAAGACATAAAGAACTGCGGATGCAAAGGACTTTACTTGACCCAGAGACAAATAGATACTCAGTGGGGAAAAAGATGCAGAAGCCTGAAGGCAATAGCTAAGAAAAGAAGAAAGAAAAGAAAATTGTTTGCCTAGAGGCAGCTTAAGGAGATAAAGAAAGTAAGAGATAAAGCTTTAAAGCAAAGAAAAGACAGAAGGACTTCTTGTGAAAAAGAATTAAAAGGGGAAAAACAGACCAGCCAGCATACTTTCCTTCAGCTACAAAGGAACTGCTGGGGGATGCAAAAGAACTTGAATTGCTTGGTACACTTGCCATCATGGAAAAGAGGTTGGCATGTTTCATCAGTAGGATATGCTTGGTGTGTGTTGGCCAGGGCGGATTGCCAGCAAGATGTAGATGAGCATAGAGGATGCAAAGATGCCAGGCTGAAGGAAGGAGAACAAATTGGTCCAAGAAAAAAAAATTGAGGAGAAAGTGAGATGAGTTGCTACCAAAGACTTCTGCAAAAGCAGCTGTGGTGAGTGGTGAGGGTGAGATTTGCACTGTTTCAAAATATACCGTGCTTTGAAATGTATGTCCCTTTAAGGAAGCTATTTAGATTGTTGAATGAGAGAAAGTTAGTTTGATTGATGTGTTTGACATCTCAGCACACTGAAATTCAGGCTCACTGTGATTTAAGGCTCACTGTGGTTTAAGATATCTTTGTTCCTGTGTATTATGTATTGCTGCCTGCATATTTTACGGTTGTTGGTTTCCAAATACAAATAGTACACTAAAGCAATTTTGTCTGTTCACAACTAGAGGTGGGGTTTTTTTTCTTCAAGGGAAAGGGGAGGAAATGTCCCTTAGAGCTCCCCTTTTTGGAGAATTGGCAGAAGGCCTCCTTAAATTGCATTGGATAAAAGTTGACAGGATCCTGCTGCCAAAGCCCTAAGGAATCAGCTACTTTGTTAAACAACTACAGATGATCTACTTTACCAATAAAGGTGCATTATCCCAATTCATCTTCTAGTTGCGCTTTGTATGAGTGCACTATCTTTTGCCAATTACGTGAAAGAAATGTTAGAATGCAGATGACCAGGTGAAAAGGAAAGATTAAAAAGGAAACATCCATGCACAAAAGGCATTCAAACTTTTTAATATGAATAGTCCAAAGCTTCCAAGGAAGAAAGGATGAAATGGCTTGCCTCCAGAAATTGTGAGTGCTCCATCACTGGAGGTTTTGAAGAAGAGATTTGACAGCCATTTGTCCGGAATGGTATAGGGCTGTGATGGTGAACCTATGGCATGCATGCCACAGGTGGCACTCGGAGCCATATCTGAGGGCACGCGAGGCTTTGCCCTATATCAGCTTCAGAGCGCATGTGCACGCTGGCCAGCTGATTTTCGGCCTTCCGGAGGGCGGGAGGAGGCCATTTTCGCCCTTCCCAGGCTTCAGGAAAGCTTCCGAAGCCTGTGGATGGTGAAAAACGGGCCCAACGGGCCTACCAGAAGTTCGTTTCCGAACTTCCGACAGGCCTGTTGGGCCCGTTTTTCGCCATCCACATGCTCCGGAGGCTTTCCTGAAGCCTGGGGAGGGCGAAAAACGGCCCAACGTGCCTACCGGAAGTCCGGAGGTTTCAGTGAGTCCTGCGCGCATGCGCGGGGGGACAGCGCAGGGAGGTTGTGTGTGCATGCGCCAGGGGGCAGGGCATTGCATTATGAGTGTGGGCCAGGGGTGGGTTCTGGATCCTTTTGCTGCTGGTTCACTCAGGGTCGCGCCAGGCGCGCGCGCGCCTGCAGCAATAAAAAAATAGCTTCTGCGCATGTGCAGAAGCAAAAATTATCTTCTGTGCATGTGCAGAAGCAAAATCCAAGATGGCGGCGCCCACGGAGACACCGACAGAACCGGCTCCATGACGTCATCGCCGATTTACTAACAGTTCTAAAGAACCAGTTAGAACCGGTAGGAACCCACCTCTGGTGTTGGCACACGCATGTGCGCGCCCTTTTGGCACCCGAGCAAAAAAAGGTTCGCCATCACTGGTATAGGGTCTCCTGCTTGAGCAGGGGGTTGAATTAGAAGATTCCCAAGATCCCTTCCAACTCTATTTTTCTATATTCTGTAAGTCACATGGAGTTGTGAATTCGCTATTTTTATATCTGTAATTTGTCATTATTTGAATTTTCCACTAATGCAACAAGCTCCAGGATACCTATAGTATAGTTAGTTGCTGTAAACAAACAATGAGATTTCAAATTAAATATTGAAATTATAATAGGGTCAGAATGGAAATTCGCTTTGTCTGACAGCAGAAAAATATTAAGGCCAAAATAATCTTGCTCCTGCTCTCATCATTTTTCATAATTTTGAAGCAACAAAATGTGTGATATGTAGTATATAATACCATCCCAGTGGCCATCTGAAGGAAAAATACAAAATATAGCTCTATCTACATTAAATCATTTCTTCATCTGCCATGATCTTCAGGTCTCTCCCAAATTTTAAGTGCTGATTTTTAATCCTTGATCTCTAAAAGCTAGAGTTAAAAGAATTCTGTACTAAGTCCTGAATATGTAGAAAAATGAGCAATAAAAGCTGGTAAGCAATAGGCTAAAAAATAGGACCTTGAATCCAAATGAGGTGAGTTTTGTCCCATTTTACGACTTTTCTTGCCACATTTGTTAAGTGAACCACTGCAGTTGTTAAGTCAGTAACATAATTGTTAAATGACTATGGCTTCACCACTGACTTTTTTGTCAGAAGGTTGCAAAAAGGGATCCCGTGACCACAGGACACTGCAACCATCATAATTATGAATCGGTTGAATTTTGATTACGTGACCATGGAGATGCTGCAACAGTCTTAAGTGTGAAAAACGGTCTTGTCACTTTTTTCAGTGTTGTTATAACTTCAAACGGTCCCTAAATGAACTGTTGTAAGTCGAGGACTACCTGTATTCAGTGGAACAGCTTGTCTTCAGAAGTTGTGGGTGCTCCATCACTGGAGGTTTTTAAGAAGAGATTGGACAGCCTTTTATTTGGAATAATATAGGATCTCCTGCTCAAGCAGGAGATTGGACGTTGTTGTTCTTAGTTGTGAAGTTGTGTCCGACCCATCACGACCCCATGGACAATGTTCCTCCAGGCCTTCCTGTCCTCTACCATCCTCCAGAGTCCATGTAAGCTCACGCCAACTGCTTCAGTGACTCCATCCAGCCACCTCATTCTCTGCCGTCCCCTTGTTTTTTTGCCCTCAATTGTTCCCAGCATTAGGCTCTTCTCCAGTGAGTCCTTCCTTCTCATTAGGTGGCCAAAGTATTTGAGTTTCATCTTCAGGATCTGGCCTTCTAAAGAGCAGTCAGGGTTGATCTCCTCTAGGACTGACCGGTTGGATCACCTTGCAGTCCAAGGGACTCGTAGGAGTCTTCTCCAGCAGCATAGTTCAGAGGCCTCAATTCTTTGGCGCTCAGCCTTCCTTATGGTCCAACTTTTACAGCCATTCATTGCAACTGGGAAAACCATAGCCTTGACTATACGCACTTTTGTTGGCAGGGTGATGTCTCCGCTTTTTAGTGTGCTGTCTAGATTTGCCATCTCTTTCCTCCCCCTGAGCAAGCGTCTTTTAATTTCTTGGCTGCAGTCCCTATCTGCGGTGATCTTGGAGCCCAGGAAAATAAAATCTGTCACTACCTCCATTTCTTCCCCATCTATTTGCCAGGAATTGAGAGGTCCGGATGCCATGATCTTAGTTTTCTTAATGTTGAGTTTCAAGCCAACGTTTGCACTCTCCTTCTTCACCCACATCAAGAGGCTCTTTAGTTCCTCTTCACTTTCTGCCATTAGAGTGGTATCATCTGCATATCTCAGGTTGTTGATATTTCTCCCAGCAATCTTAATTCCAACTTGAAGACCTCTAAGATCCCTTCTACTTCTGTAATACTATTACTGTTACTTTTACCTTCTGGTTCCATGAACAAATCATGCTCCAGGAACTGTGCATTTTAATGTAACATTAGAAAGGAAATTAAACATTGAGATTTAGAGAGGTGTGTTAAATCTCTCTAGTATGAATGGCAATCATTCTAATCAAGATAGGTCTTACGAAAATGGATATTTTACTCCTAAATATGCTTCCCTGCAAGAAATTTACACTGACTTCCATTCTACGGGCGTAAGACTGCAGCAACCGCAATAAAAATAGCATTAGAGCATTTTCCCCTGCTTTTTCAAAATGTCATTATCATTTTAACAACACCAATCTCAAGATAATGATATGTACCTTTAATTAATACCCTTATTGGATGGCTGGAAATGGCACTTACGAAAATGTTGACATTGTTAGAGAAACAACATCTGCTTTGCCAGGTTGAAGGCAGATGGCGAGCAGCTCATTGACTCCTTCTTTTACCCAATTTCTCTGTCCTTGTTCAATGCTCAGTGTGTGTAGAAAATACTGTTAAGCAGGAAAAGCAGTGGCTCTCGGTGTATAACACATACTCTATGTGCTAATAGATTCAAGATGGACAGAACTAGTAAACATTTCAATTACTTGCTGAATAAGATTTATGATTTTTAAGGGATTCTTTAGGGGAAAAAATCCAAGTCTATCCCAGGCATCTGTGGAAAGAAAGCAAATAATATATAGGGGAAAATTGAGACGTTTTCAACTGCAATCCATAGTATAACAAATTGGAGTTTGAAAAGACTCATTACTTCTCTAGTCTCAAAATTAGCCTTAGAAGCAGAGTTTTCTCTGTGGTTTTGCCTTAATTAGAGTAAATAGAACAAAACAATTATTACCTATGCAAAACTTGTTATGGGTTAATCAGGGGTGGGTTCCTCCTGATTCGGACTGGATCATCCGAACCGTTAGCGACCCGCTGGTGACGTCATGGATCCAGTTCGGTCGGTGCCGGTCCATGGGCGCCGCCATCTTTTTTGGGGAATTTTTAGTGAATTTTTTATTGTTTGGAAGGTTTTTCCTGTTCTGCCGCTTGAAAAAGGGCCCTCCCACCCGCCCCTGCGTTTAAACTGACCTTTATTCCTTCGCCCGAAGCACAGCTGATCAATCAATCAAAAGCTGTGTTTTGGGCTGATTGAAGCTACTGAGCATGTGCGGAAGCCAAATTGCCCGAGGGAACGCACACGCGCAAAACGTCGCGATGCGAACCTGTGGGGAAGGTAAGTGGAATCCACCCCGGGGTTAAGCCATTAAAAATGGACAATACCAATATGCATTTTTTAACACAGGTTTTCATGTATTATTCCAGTCTGTAATTCTATCATATGAATAAGCTACAAGTTGGAAAGTTGCATTTATATTATTCCCTTAACATAAGTAGTTTATGTACAGCTTTTCTTATTGTATTTTTAGCAACTCATTATACATTTTATGCTTTTAAAAATATAACGCTAACACGAAGTTTCAATTTTTTCCCAGGTACAAACTATTTGTTGTCTTCAGTCATTTCCAAAGACATGATTTTTTTCCCCAGGATGCATCTTTCCAAATATATCCCCTTTTGAATATATATTTTATGCAGAAAATTCTGTTTACTGTTGCCCACTTTCTGTTCCAACTGAATCAGCTCATGTCGATATATGTAAGTATCAGTGGTGTCTGCTGGGTATGGGTAAAAAAAAGCCAAGATGCTAGCTGTGATGGTGTGATTGAAGCTCTGCTAGATTTTTATGTGTGTGAGAAATGAAGGCCACAGAGGAGGAGCTGGTGTGAAGGACTAGAGTGAGGAGGCAGCTTCCCAGGAAGGAAGAAAGGCGGGGTTGAGGGGGGACAATAGGCAGCCCAGCCCAGAGATGGATAGGAGGCAGAGAAAGAGAATTTGGATAGCCACTCCAGGGCTATCTCTCAGGGTATATCCATTAGGCTGAGGGTAATAAGGGTTTAGTCTGGCAAGATTCTGTCTGTTATGTGTTAGCAAATAAAGAACTGAACTTTGGCGGAACTGTTCCATGTCGTTCCTGGGCTTAGTCTGACAATGTGTGTCACGTGCACCATTCTGGCAGCCATCTTGATTTTTTTTATCTAACCCTGCAAACACTCTAGTAAGTATTAAAATGGATGGTAAATATCTAGAGAAGATAGGAATTTCTATATATGAGTAAATTGGTCATCCTATTCACAACTTGATCTATAAGGACGGTCATAAATAATCCCAGATAACTTTTTAGTTTTCAAAAACCAAACGGGAAGTGGATAGCATGCAAATTGGTAATAAAATGGCATTAACTATGTGTAAAGTTACATTTGGATTATAGTAAATCTGCTCAATGAAAAAGTTCCAACTATCCCACACATACTTTCAGCATTTTTCACATTTATTGGCTACTGTACAACTTTTTAATGGGCTTTTTGGAACAATAAATATAGTTCTATTCATACAGAGGTTATCTTTGCCAAGTTGCTTTCATAATCTAAAAAGGCAAAGTATGCTTCTGAAAAGTATTGTGATTGATGTTTTTAATTGTCATATAATATTAGATTAGTGTTAAAATATAATTATAGCATATAGAGCTCACCTGCATTGAGGCAGGAGGACGTTAAGAAAAATATGACTATGGAGGAATATGTCTCTTATTTGTGCTTCCATAAAGCAATAATGGATGTAAGGATAAAAACAGATGGTTGCAACAATCTGCCGACATTATAACACCATTCTTGATATAAGCAGAGATAAAAATTGAAACTTCCATAAATACCTGTATTTTCAAATGATATTCCACCTGGATGTCTTAAAACTGTAGTGGAAGTGAAAGTCCTAGGTCAGAGATACCTGTTTAGACACAGGTGGTGACCAACTGGCAATTTTAATTAGGAATGAATTAAATGTCCATTACACCTTTTCCAATATGATATTGTTGCAAACTTGTTTATAAATTGTTGAAATTTCTATATTATTTTAATAAAGGTTAAATTCAATTACCACTACTATGGCTTGCATGGGTAACAATGAAACAAACAAAATGTTTATGTAGTTACTTACCAAGCACATCTAAATTATGCTAAAGTAACCAAAATATCTTTATAATCCCCAAAGCATGTCACAACTTTTGAGCACCCCTCATGTTTGGAAATTGAAAGTTGAAAAATTTGACACGCCCTAGTAAGCCTCAGACCATAACAGCCTGCCAGGTACTCTAATTGCTGAAAAGTTTCACTGAGTAGCAAACCTAACTTAGCAGCAATTCATAATAATTGAACCCAGACTTTTCTGAGTGAAATACTTTACTTTCTTATTGTAAAGTCTTTTGCAAAGTTTGTTAATTCTATTTTTTAAAAATGAGCTGCACAAAATTTGCAGCTAATCCTCTAGGGCAGGGTCTCCAACCTTGGCAACTTTAAGACTTGTGGACTTCAACTCCCAGAATTCCTCAGCCAGCTTTCCAAAGCTGGCTGAGGAATTCTGGGAGTTGAAGTCCATAAGTCTTAAAGTTGCTAAGGTTGGAGACCCCTGTTCTAGGGCATGTTTTTCAACTTTCAATTTCCAAACATGAGAGGTAATCAAAAGTTGTGACATGCCTTGGGGATTGTAAAGATATTTTGGTTATTTTAATATAATTTAGATGTTCTTGGTAAGCAACTACATAAACATCTTAACTTTTTAACATTTTGTTTGTTTCATTTATATTCCTGTGTTGCTTTTTCTCTTTTACCCCAAGCAAAACAACAAAAGCCCAGGCCAAAGCCAGTAGCCTATGAGCTAAAGATAAAAGAGCTAGAACTCATCAGAGTGGGAGTCCCAAAAGTGCTTTTTCCAAGAGGCAACTGGTCTTTCTTGTTTTTCTTTGAAGACATTTCACTTCTCATCCAAGAAGCTTCTTCAGCTCTGACTGGATGGTGGGGAATGGAAGGATTTATATTCCCTGCAGACAGCTGATCATTTGCATTCTTTTAGAGAGTCGTTGAGGCCACATGGAGGTTTCTCTGTGTCCTCAGGGTCACTTGAGTAATGCAAATGACTGTGGAGCCTTCTTGGAACTGCTGAAAGGACTGTGCAGTGGAGCTGTGCCCCTACAGGATGTTCTCTGCCCTGCACAGGCGCAGGCTGTTGGGGATGAGTTTGCGTTGTCTCCATCTCAAACTGAAGTGCAAATGGTTCCTGTAGTCTGCAGTTTGTAGTCAGTTTGAGATGGAGACAACACAGACTCACCCCCAACAGCCCACACCTGCATTCAACAGTGAAGTGAGGGAAGTCACCCCTCCTAAAAGAATGAAATATTTTGAGAAATATTTAAGAGCCGAGGTGGCGCAGTGGTTAGAGTGCAGTACTGCAGGCTACTTCAGCTGACTGCTAGCTGCAGTTCGGCGGTTCAAATCTCACCGGCTCAAGGTTGACTCAGCCTTCCATCCTTCCGAGGTAGGTAAAATGAGGACCCAGATTGTTGGGGGCAATATGCTGACTCTGTGAACCGCTTAGAGAGGGCTGTAAAGCACTGTGAAATGGTATATAAGTCTAAGTGCTATTGCTATTGCTAAAAAGGCAGAATATTATATTTCCCCTAAAAGAGAAATAGAAATCTTAAGGGAGACAGAAACTCAGCCCCAGCTCCCTGCCCCCAGCAGATATTTAGTGCCCATTAAGAAAGAGTGGGCCATCCTATCTACAAGACAAAAGACTTTCAGCTCCAGGGTGATGGGATTAAGACATGACCCTCCAGGACATAATAGGATTATCTAGCAGCAGAGCTCACTGCATTGCAAAATCCCCTAAGGACATTGCATCACCCAGCAAACTTCAACCAAACTTATCTCAGACAAACATGACCCCACATGGCCCCATGGGAGTCTGACAACAGCCAATAGAATACATGTTCTTGCACAGGAACAGGAAGCTCAAGCGCAAAGCCGAAGCGGAGGTATAAACCCCCCCACTCTCAACTCCATGTGGTCAGCTGCACCGGGACCATGTGCTTGGTGGTCCTGTTCACCATTAAACCCTCTTTCCAATCAGCCTCCATGTTTCCAGTGTCTTTCTCCCAGCTTGGAACTGAACCAGATGGATATTTCTTCCAAAAGAAGGGACACAGGGCAGAAAATATCCTGCAGAAAACAGAGCTTTCCAACACAGTCCTTTCAGCAGTTCCAAGAAGGCTCCACACCCTGTTGCACTACCCAGGTGACCCTGAGGACACAGACAAACCTCCAGGAGGCCTCAAAGACTCTCTAAAAGAATGCAAATGACCAGCTGTCTGCAAGGAATATAAATCCTTCCATTCCCCACCATCCAGTCAGAGCTGAAGAAGCTTCTTGGATGAGAAGCGAAACGTCTTCAAAGAAAAACCAGAAAGACCAGTTCCCTCTTGAAAAAGCACCTTTGGGACAGCTGTGACCTAGATGACTGAGAATCTCCATAGACATCAGAGTGGGAGATAATGTAGCACAAAATCAAGAACAAGAGACACACACTGAAATCAAAAGAACAATGTGAGAGTCACAAACTAGGGACTCTGTTCACTACAGAACGTGAATGGGGACATAAACAGGCTATCAGAAGCAGCCTATAATAAACCTTTCCCCATTAGTTTGCAATAAAGCCAAGTATCCTTAAACAATATATTTGGGGCACTGATTTTTGAATTGATGTGAATCTCACCTTGCCGCAATTGGAGTCTTTTCCAATGGAAATGTACCAACTTTCTGCCATTTTTCTATCACAACCATTAAATTCCATAGGGCTTTCACTCTGGCCAGGCTGGATGCATTAACTTCTGCCTTCCTATTAGGATGATTTCCCTATCATCAACATATATGTCCTTGTGGGTATAAATCAATGGGGACTTTGAGCCATAGATTTCCACACTGACATCTCTATGGTGGTTTGTAACCAGTTATATCCTCCACAACCACCATGTTTGTATGAGCAGCCCTCCCATCAACCATTTCATGAGATTATTCACAGCCTAAAGACACAAAAAAGTGGAGTTCTCAGGCCTTAAAATATGGATATGTTGACACACTAACTTGTGATTCAATGTTTTAGTCTTATAAACAACAGCAACCACTATCGTGGTTAATCTAAGAAGAGAAGCATTATTTGATTTAATCAATCTAAGGCAAAGAGATGATACAGGATTTTGCAGTATCCTTCCCCTGGAGTGGGGAGGGAATTGAGATTTTACAGTATCCTTCCCCTGCCACGCCCACCAAGCCACACCATACCCACCAAGCCATGCCCACAGAACCGGTAGTAAAAAAAATTGAATCCCACCACTGGCCGCATTCCTATATAAATTTTACCTGGGAGTAAGCTTTGTGTCATTTATGTTCATATAAATATGCACAGGACTGCTGTGTCTAACAATTTCTAATATTAAAAGTTTCATAACTGGACAAAATTACATCCAATTCTAACTCTTTGGCGCAATCTAACAATCATTCAAATTGTGCAGCCCAGATATGCCTTTCTAAGCCATACAGTGGGAGTCAGCCTTGCTGTTTATATAATTTATTTATATAAAAAAAACATTTATAGAACTGCACATGTTTAAAAAACTCTGGATGGCAAATAACCAATAAAATGGTCCAAAACAATATAAAGTGGTATAAAAACCAATAGCAATAAAAAATAAAATCAGAAAATCTGGTGCTGCAGACAGACTTCTGTAATGCATTCTCATTCTCATCCCAACCTGGGCTGGAGGAAGAGCCAGGTTTTAAGTGCTGTCTGGAAGGATGAAAGGACAGGATCGTAGGAGTGAGGGTGTCCATAAGGCAGGGGCTGCAATCAGAGGTGGGCTTCACATAATTTAACAACTGGTTCGCCCAGAATCGAAAATGTGAGCGCGTGCAGGCGCAAGCTCACTTCGCTCGCTCGCGCACCTTGCACACATGCACGCTGCATCAAAAAACAAGCAATTCGCTCGTGCGCGCCATCCGTGCATGCGTGCGGTGTCCAAAAACACAGCAATTTGCTCACGCGCTACGTCCGTGCATGCATGCAGCATCAAAAAACACAACGATATAGGACAGGATTGCACCCGGGCAGGTGGGTGGGCCCCGCAGGTCGCCACTACTGGTTCGCCCGAACCCGTCCGAACCGGCTGAATCCCACCTCTGGCTGCAATGGGAAAGGCATGCTTCCAAAGGCACACAAGATGACAGTATTTGAGGGAAGGGGCCTGGAGTGGGATGGGCAGGTGAACTCAGGGAGATCGTGCCTTGTAGAGCTTGAGAAGTTATAGTCAGAACCCTGATTGGCACCCAGAATAACCCATAATATAGAAAGAAGGCAAAGTGCCTCTGTGGCGCAGTGGTTAGAGTGCAGCACTGCAGGCTACTTCAGCTGACTGCTAGCTGCAGTTCGGAGGTTCAAATCTCACCGGCTCAAGGTTGACTCAGCCTTCCATCCTCCCGAGGTGGGTTAAAATGAGGACCCAGATTGTTGGGGGCAATATGCTGACTCTGTGAACCGCTTAGAGAGGGCTGTAAAAGCACTGTGAAGCGGTATATAAGTCTAAGTGCTATTGCTATTGCTATTATATGCACAATTGTATGCATGTAAGCTCCTGATTAGCTTGATGGAGCTCGAGGGTGGAGCCAGCGAAGAGATCCTGACCCTCTCCTACATTTTATCTACAAAAAGCAATTTCAGCCCTGAATAATGAAGCTACCGCGAGGGAAACTCTGAGAGGTTTATTTAAGTGCTAATAAATTCTACCGTCAGGACTTTTGTTTAAAGGGAATATATATATTCTGATCAATAGAGGCAAAGATTGCAGCTCAAATGAACAGGACTTGGAGGCTGAAAGGATGATCTAAAGCAGACTAAACCTTTCTTAGTTTAAGCAGCATAGTATCCTTCAAAAAAGATGAGAGAGATAATGGGGGGAAATATCACACACCACACAAGGATGCATATGAATCCTATTCTTAAGCTGCAAATAGCACAAGGACTGTTGTGTGAATGAAAAATCGTTCTATGTACTTGTACATGTATTTATAAATAAATTTATATATATAAATTTTATATAAATTTATATATATAAAAATTCGACTTCAGCAACAGAGTGGTCAATGCCTGGAATACATTACCCGACTCTGTAGTTTCTTCCCCAAACCCCCAAATCTTTAACCTTAAACTGACTACCATTGACCTCACCCCATTCCTAAGAGTGGGGTGAGATCAAGGGGCGTGCATAAGTGCACCAGCGTGCCTACCGTCCCTGTCCTAAAGTCCCCATGTATTCGAAAAATATGTACTCGAAAAATATGTACTCAAAACTATGTTTGTACTTATTATATACTCATATTAATATTTATACTTTACCTGTAATCATATACATGCTTGACAAAATAAATAAATAAAAATGTAGTAAAAAGAGAAGCCATACCTGAGGGCACAAGGTCTCCAAATGATTGGCTGCTGTTTGGACAATGTTAATTCCTTCTTCATTTGTGGATACCGAGCAAGCAAGATTAGCCACCTGAACAAGGGTGAGGAAAAACACTATGAGTAAATTTTAATACAATCACAGAAAACCTTACATGATCTTTTGTCCTCCAATTGCTTGGGTTATAATCAAGGCCCTTGATATCAGACTGATTTGGTGAGATGCATTTTATTAGGAGTAGTCGTCATTTAATGACTGCCTTGCTTAGTGGCCATTCAACGTTACAACAGCATTGAAAAAAATAAAGTTACAACTGGTCCTTGGATTTATAATCACCATGGTATCCCCATTTAAGTGAATCTTAAATACAGCAGTATTAATTGGGAATGTTACAGGTAATTTCAAAAGACAGCTCCTGTAAGAAAAACCACAAGCCACTTTTTAATTAAGAATCCATTCAAGTTGTCGCAGAAGAACTTGTTATCGTGAACAAAGCTCACTGCAGTCTAATAGTGAAATCACCTTATCACAGGATTTGTAATCTGTAAATCTGGATTGATGATTCAGTAGACCCCAGAAACCTTTTATGCTCTTTGTTGCCTTTCAATTCTTCTTTATGCAGGCAAGTGTAAACACTGTAGAATGTTGTACCTGAACAGGATATCTGTTGTACTGCCAGAGTGAGAAGGGTTGCATGCAAAGACTAGCGAAGAATTATGTTATATTCTGCCAGTACTTTATTGTACTTTCCTTAGGTTGAAAAACCTTTGTCTCAATAAAGACTGTCAACTACTATTGAATAAAATCCTTTCAGTTTATTAAAAACTGTTAAGATAATTTGCTGAAAAGGGTAAAGAAAGAAATGGCAACAGTGAAGAGAATGTGCCAAATGTAATTATAGCTTCAAAACATCTGCAGTTACACATTGGTAGCATCTTCTCTTATTGTTATAATCGGATTCAGTATCACATGCATACCCATTCCCCTCTGTCACTAATGATACTATTAGAGACACAATCAAAAAGTAAAATGCTCAATTACTTGCGTATGCAACATTTAGAACATACAAATCTAAAATGTATTGTGAGATCATTGACTCATTTAAAAATGTAACCATTGAAAGTATTCTTTATTCTAATTGGAAAGTATCTGAAATAATATCATGAAATGGGATTAGTTGAATACAACTAAGCAAATACAAGTGCCCTCAAGATTATTTAAATGGGAAGCAAAGATACCTGAATATATTTTAAAGATAAAAAGAAACAAGTAAGTAAGAGCATATCATCAAACATGGGGATGTGTAAAATATTTCAGATAGGGAATATTATAGAGAAATGCAAAACATTCTATTTTTTTCCCCTAGAATATCCTTGGAATATCATAAACCACATCCTGTTCTGGAAGATCTTCGGGAGTTGGGCGGCATACAAATTTTGAAAAATAAAAATAAAATAAAATAAAATAAATCTCCTTTTAAAAACCTGCAAAAATATACAAGAGTTTTATTTTAGCTTAGTTACAAATCTAAACTGATTCTCTGAAAGGAACATGCAGACATCCAAATGATTCTTCTAGTCAATTATTAGCATCTAAGAATATATAGCATGCATCTCATTCAATTGCTTTTCATAGAACCGGTACTTGGAATGTTGATATAGCAAAAGTGAGTAAAGTTGAGTAAAGAATTGTTGGGACTTAGATCTATCATCTGCTGTCCCGTGAAGGCGAAGTATAACAAAAGTTATATAGTACCTTAAAGGCTGACCAATTTTATTATCACATACAATTTCATTATTCCATTCAATTCTTCAAATGAATAGAATGAATTTGTATAAAGAAGATTTTAGAAGTAAATATCAGGGAGGTGATAAGGATGTGAATAGAAGTCAGTGTAAACTGTTGGATCATACTGAGGAGCAGCAAATAGTAACAATTAGACAGTAGATGTAAATAAAGTAGTGGTATGTACATTGTCTTGGTCAGATACTTTTCCCTCATAAAGAAAAATGTGACCCAAATGTGATGCCTCTCTGCAGATGATACAGGACTGACCTCTCTCTCTCTCACACACACACACACAAAATGGAAGGAAAAGAATGGACTAAACAAAATTCTACAAATTAATATGCTGATAAAGAACAAGCTATTATCTCCCCAAAATTTAAAGAATGTATCATATACTGGAAAATCAACTGGTCCAAATAGGAAAGTCTTTGGGAACAAAAAATATTGGGTATTTATGATTTTTTTTTTAAGGGATAGGGGATTTGATGCCTTCAATGATGACTTTGTCAAACTACTGCCAGTTAACAGTAAACAATGATGGACTGCATAAATACAGTGATTATGGCAGAGTAAGGTGGCTTGTTCTGTTACACAAATTGGGAAGGTCAAAATTTTGTAGCTTTAATAACTTAAAAATTAGAAATTTCATTTATATGGAAATATCCTCTTAACTTGCCACAGACATTCCAAAACGTCATTATTGTATTATTTTTATGCTGCTGTTTTAGATATGCTAGAATTGCATTTGCAATTTTTTATCTCTTTTTTTATAAAATAACCTTAGAATAGCTTAGAGAATGTTTTTTTTAGAATAGAATAGAATAGAATAGAATAGAATAGAATAGAATAGAATAGAATAGAATAGAATAGAATAGAATAGAATAG
>QLTV01014916.1:2961982-2986402 GCA_003457575.1 Thermophis baileyi | reverse complement strand
CGGCTCATATTTAAATGGTTGTCCACTAGGACTCCAAGATCCCTCTCACAATTACTGCTATTGAGCGAGGTACCACATATACTGTACCTGTGCATTTTGTTTTTCTTGTCTAAATGTAGAACCTTACTTTTTTCACCATTGAATTTCATTTTGTTAGATAGCGCCCAATGTTCAAGTCTGTCAAGATCCTTCTGTATCTTAAGCCTATCTTCTGGAGTGTTGGCTATTCCTGCCAGCTTGGTGTCATCTGCAAATTTGATGAGTTCCCCATCTATCCCCTCGTCCAAGTCATTGATGAAGATGTTGAAGAGTACTGGGCCTAAAACAGAGCCTTGGGGTACTCCACTGCATACTTCCCCCTCCATGTAGATTCAGTTCAATTGAGGACTACACGTTGAGTGCGGTTGGTCAGCCAGCTATGAATCCATCTGGGGAGCTTGTAGGTCTTTTAGTCAATCCCCTGCCCAAGCAGTAGATCCAGAGGTGGGTTGCTCATGGTTCAGACCGGATCTATAGAACCGGTAGCGGAAATTTTTCCCCGCTCACCGAACGGGGAGCAATGGCCGGCTGGTCACGCCCACGAACCGGGTCTCTCGGCGGTGCCATAGGTGCTGTCATTTTGTTTTTTGCTTCTGCGCATGCGCAGAAGTTGGGTTTTCGGCACTGCACATGCGCGCGCATGCCCATGCGGTGTGGGAGGAAGCGAACCGGCGGTGAGGTAAGTTAGAACCCACCCCTGAGTAGATCCTATACCATTTTGGACAAATGGCTGTGCAATCTCTTCTTAAAAACCTCCAGTGTTGGAGCACCCGCAACTTCTGAAGAAATGCTCAGATTAGCCCTGTTTTAAAGAAGAAGCAGGTAGAGGGATAAACAGAGAAGGTATGGAGAACAAATCTTTCACCTTCTATCTGTACCTTACACCCTGCGGTAGGTGAAGAGACAGTGAAAAATCCATGCCACTAAATCCATGTCTCCTACAGGCTGCAGTCCTATTTGGAAGACCCCTCTTTTTCAAGCAATATACTATGGGGTCTTTCTGCTCAGTCACATTCGAGTTGTGTGCCTGTTCCTCAGTGCATGACTGTCTAACCTTGGCAACTTTAAGACCTGTGGACTTCAACTCCTAGAATTCCCATGCATGATTGGCTAGGGAATTCTGGGAGTTGAAGTCCAGAAGTCTTAAATTTGGATGCCCCTGACGTAGTATTTTATTTGTTAAGTTTCGTTCTTGTATCATTTTCTGTTCTATTTTGATTGCTTTTAACCTTGGTTAGCCACCCAAAGTGGACTGATGAGTGGGTGGCCATACAAATGGACATTTATACATTTACATAGTTATCCTGAAAATTTGAGTGGTGCAGTGGCCTAGAGGTGGAGCTCTCGCCTCACAATCAGGAGACTGTGAGTTCGATCCTAGGTAGCGGCAGATATTTCTCTCTCTGGGCACAGTGAGTAAATATCAGCTGCAAACTCTGCATTGGCGACAGGAAGGGCATCCGGCCAGTAAACACTCAGCTCCATTTAGTTGCCCCGACTCCACCCCGATGCAAGGGATTACAGGGTCATTAAAAGACAAAAAAAAAAAAAAATTAGTTATCCTGAAAATTTCAAAGAGCTTCCAGTGGGATTCGGATGTCATCCTAAATTATTTAATTACTCCTCAACAACCATGGAAGGCTTACACATATAAATAACTTAATTAAATATTATATAACATATAATCACAAGTCTTTTGAAACAGGCAGTCAATAAATATCCTAAATCAGATATACTGTATTACAACTTCTCTTTTCATTTCAAAGCAATATGGAAATACCATGCTTGGAAATGCCTTTATTTGTTTGAGCATATCAGCTGCATACACCCCACATTCATAAAAGTAGCTACAACATACAGTATAGATTACAATAAAATAAAAGAGCCACAATTCCTGAAACTAGCATTAGAGAGGAAAATATAGCACTGAGAAGCAATTTTAAAATAAGTATTAGAAAAATAACAATGCATTTTCTTTTTCCATAGGTTCCTTTCTCCAAAGCAGTGGCTACCAAACCCCCCCAAAAATGTCACCTTCATAATCATCTCAAATGGCCTTTGTTTAAAACCAGCCTTAAATGTAGACATGGTAGGATCTTTATAACATTATAGTTTGTATTGTTATAAGGCAATGCTAAAATTCATTAGGTTTGAGTCTGATGCATTACGACCATTCACTGGTGTTCACAAGAATAAGGTCAATTTTTAAAAAAAAAAAAAAAATTAACTTCAGCTGGCACCATGCAAGGGAGTTACTTTCCCAGGGTTACATCACCCTCTTTAGTCACCACTAGGAGAGACATTTCAAGGAACAATTTCGAAGGGAACTGATTTATAGGAATTGTTTTGATTAATTTTATTTGTAAAAGTTTATTTTTATTTCATTTATTTTATTTCATTTATTATCATTTATTTTTCTATGTTTATATGGGTTTCAGGCTAGGATGGGGAAGAATGTAGACTTCTGGTTGGTTCTGGCCTGATATTAATGTTCCAATTCCTTTATTATTTCTCCAACTATAGAACAGTTGCAGTCAGCTCTTTTATTTGAGGCCTCCATTAAATATGAAGCAAAACATTTTCTTGCATTAATCTTACTTTAAGATCATACAAAACTAATTTAAAATTGTTTAGTGAAAGCCTCCATCAATTTACCAAAATCAATCAACGTTCAAACTCATTATACCAACATCAACATAAATATTATCAATTTCCTCAACTTATTTCAACTTTAGATAAAAAGCATTGCTGGCTTAGAAGATGTAAGTAACTTCTCCAGAACCCTTATAACTGGAGAACTTCAGAAACAACTGTATCTGGACCAGGGGTGGGTTGTAACTTACCTCACTTCCTCCCGTGCCCCGTGGCCACGCCTCGTGGGCGCATGCGTGCCTTGTGCACGCGCATTGCAAAAAAATTAAATTTTTTTTAAAAAATGCCGAAAACAAGATGGCGACGCATGCGCAGTGCCGGAAACTCGGCTTCTGCGCATGCGCAGAAGAAAAAAATAATAATAAAAAAATTCAAAACAAAAAAAAAGATGGCGGCACCCATGGACCGGCACCAACCGAACCAGATCCGTGACATCATCGTGATGTCACCAGCAGGTCACTACCGGTTCGGGAGAACCGGTCCGAACCGGGAGGAACCCACCTCTGATCTGGACCACATAGCATGTACTGTCCAAAAGGTTATCAAACTCATTGTTTCTGAAACAAAGTGTTGGGAAAGAGTTTATAAAGGGGCTGAGGATCTTGTCCATCCAGCAGGATAATTCACCCAACTAAACAGAACAGAACCAAATTTGGTGTGAGGAAAGAGCTTGCAAAAGAAAAGATGAACTGTACATTTAAAAATGGGCTGGATCAGGCCAGGAGCTTTGTGAACTCTCAACTGTCTGTGCTCTGGCAAGCAGATTTATGAGGCTTTTGGTGCTAATGGGTTTGGAGATATTTCCAAGACCAATATCTCTGAGGGGGCTGGACTGCCATCTTGGAACAAGGTGTTTATTTAGAGGAGATTCCATGGTGCTGCATTGGATTCTTGTTTCTCAAGTCCATTCAGAGCTCTGATGTGAAAGATAAGCATTTCAAATATCACCTAGTAATAAATGCACTTACAAATGTGACATCTGTTTGTGAAGGGCCATACCTATGGAACAGGGACATTCACAAGTATTTTTTTTACTCCATCTCAGATCCTTTTTGGAAAGCAAGTATAATCCTAATGTTAAATTGTTTAAAAGCTTCATTTCAAACATCACATATATTTCAACAAGGTTTCATAAGGTCTAATGAATCCATTACTCAGAAAAATAGTAAACTGCCAATAAAAAAAATCTGGGACAGGGGTTTTAAAAAGACAGAGATTATACAACCATTGCACTTTAGTATTAATCATTTGCCAGAGGCAAATCTTTTATTTCTCTTCTTTGGAAATGTAAGAGGGCTGTTTCTGTCCATTAAAAGAGAATTCAGACAGATGTGGCCTCGTGAGAAAGTGGAGATCACCTATTATACAGCAGTGAGAGAATAGATTGCTTTTCATATACAATTATTCAAAGTGTCAATTATCCCTACTTAAATTAAAGAGCTGTAGAAGCAAGTCATCTCTCTCCTTTATGCATTAGATAATCTTTAACAAATATGAAATCATTGCCAGGTATGTCTTGGTTTGATTGTAAAGCTGTTAAGGAAAAAAATCTAGGGGAATTGTACTGTATTTATTTATAAAATGGTTAATTACAGCCTTAATACATCCAGGTCTACCTTTTCTCCTCTTTTGATATGCAGATCAGCTTGTCCTTCATGGTAATATAACCTCCATTTTGATTGCCAGGATAATGCATACCATAACAGAAAAACTGAGTACGTAAGATAAAGGTTGTGTTAAATTTATATTTACCGACAAAGAAATAAAGGAGCCCAGGTTCGAATCCCAGAAGGGTATGGCTAGCTGACGAGAGCTAAATAGCTTGAAATAGATCTATACTAGCCTCCCTTTATTTCTTTGTTGGTAAATATAAATTTAACACAAAAATAGTTTGTCACATAAGTGACTGCCTGCGAAGGCTCCTGGATTGGGGCTGGAAGGCAAAAGCGGAAGCAGTATGCTCTGTCCCATATTTGAGTAGACCAGGTTGCCCTCATAAAAAAATACACTTAAGATAAAGGTTATTCTTTTTCATAACTCCAGCACTTTAATTTACATAAACTAAGTTTACACATGATTTAATCATGGTTTATTGAACAAACCAACTTAGTTCCAATAGATACATCTTATGTGCCAATGTGCCCATTCCTGGGCTGGGAAGACTTGCTCATGACACTTTGGTGACATCCCAGTTGGGCTATTGCAATGTGATGTACATGGAGTTGCCATTGAAGACCACCCATAAATTACAACTCGTCCAGAATTCAGCAGCTCAACAATACCTGGTACCTCTAAGTTTGTCCATGTTACATCACTGCCATGGGAGCTGTACTAGCTCCCACTTTTTTGGGGGGGGGGTGTTTCAGTGGAAGATGACACTAATGACCTTTAAAGCCATATGTAGCACAGAAATAAGTTATTTATGGGTGGCCTCTCCCGGAAGGTATCTGTCCATCCCGCTAGATCAGATATAGTGGGCACGCTCCAGGTCCCATCTCTCAAATGCTGCCATCTAGTGGATGCAGGAGGTGCCTTTTCCACTGTGGCTCCTGCCCTACCCTACCCTTCCCCTTTACATCCTAGAGACCCCCATCCTCTTAGTCTTCCAGAAAGCCATTAAGAGCTGGCTTTTCCTCCTGCACTGCATAACAAATTTGGAGCTCAGGAGACTGTATGGATGAAGTTATTGAATTGGGTGGCTGATTTCTCCCCTGTTTTTGTTGTATTGTGTTTTAATTACTACTCTTAGCTGCCCCGTTATGTTTTACAAGATGGGCAGCCATATAAATGTTTAAAATAAATAAATAAACATGAAAAACCAAAGTCGATTGTTTAGCAACCACAATGACTGGGTATACAAACAAGCCACACCTAAAGCAAACCACAATATGGCTAAGCTCAAAGTGTGAAACCAGCCACAGATTCCTGATATGCAGTACTTCATATAATTATGTCAACTTGCTCACGTGTAATCAGCTTTTGGCTTGCAAGTTAGGATTTTATTTCATTTCTTTTACTGATTGTCAAAAACATATTAACACCAATCAATTGTTCCTATCAAAACTGATTTTTTTTCCACGAAATTATCTTGCCACAAAATGAAGAATCTACTCAATATAATAATAAGAAAAAGAAGATAACTTTATTGTAATTTTTTTACTGTGAGCACACTGGCCCACATCAAAAATGAAATCCTGTTGTCTGCTCTCAAGAGAAAGTATATAACTATCCAAACACATACATAACACACATATACACATGCTATATACATGCTATAGTGCAGGGGTGTCAAACTCAAGGCCCGGGGGCCGGATCCAGCCCGCAGGGTCCTTAGATCTAGCCCGCAGGGCTGCCCTGGAAACAGCGAAGGACCGGACCACGGTGCCTCTGCGCATCCCTTCTGAGCTCCATTTTTGGCTGTGACGGCCTCCTGCAGGCCTCTGCCAGTGAAAATGGAGCTCGGGAGGGCCGTGGGCAGCCCTTGTGAGCTCTTTTTTCGCTGGCAGAGGGTTGCAGGAGGCCGTTGTAGCCAAAAACAGAGTTCGGGAGCCTGTTTTTTCTGGCAGAGCGCTCGGGCCACCACAGGTGCCCCTGACACTAGTGATGTCGAGCTGGCCACACCCACCCTGGCCACACCCACCCCATCCCCCCTAGGTCATACACAACCCTCATGCAGCCCTCAATGAAATCAAGTTTGAAACCCCTGCTATAGTGTGTGTGTGTGTGTGTGTGTGTGTGTGTGTGTGTGTGTGTGTATCCATTTTGAATACATAGCGGAAAGAGAGAGAGTTCACAAGGTTGATGCTATATGGAACAAAACTGGAATACGTAGCGGAAAGAGGCAGAGAGAGAGTTCACAAGGTTGATGCTATATGGAACAAAACTGTGACTGAATCTGGATGTTCTGCTTCGGATACCACGAAGCCTCCTCCCAGAAGGTAACAAGGAAAACAGGTTGTGAAGAGGATGTGTAGCATCCCAGACAATCCTGTGGACTCTGCTCAAACATTGCTTATATGCTATGTCCTGGATAGAAGGAAGTGAACAGTAGTGATCTTTTCTGCCATCCTCACCACTCAAGGTAAGGCTAAAGCATCTGATGCTGATCTCCACTCAGAGCCAGGCTCATCAGGTTTCATGGTGGCTGCTAAGATTTCTGCTGTTCCTTCACAACAAATTAAATTCCGTGTGTGTGTGTGTGTGTGTGTGTGTGTGTGTGTGCTAGTCATTCCCGACTCTAGGGGACGGTGGTCATCTCCATTTCAAAGCCAAAGAGCCAGGGCTCTCCGAAGATGTCTCTGTGGTCATGTGGCCGGCATGACTAAACGCCGAAGGTGCACGGAACGCCGAAGGTGCACGGAACGCTGTTACCTTCCCACCAAAGGTGGTCCCTATTTTTCTACTTGCATTTTTACATGCTTTCGAACTGCTATGTTGGCAGAAGCTGGGACAAGTAACGGGAGCTCACTCCGTTACGTGGCGCTAGGGATTCAAACCGCTGAACTGCCAACCTTTCTGATCGACAAACTCAGCGTCTTAGCCACTGAGCCACCGCGTCATATATATGTATGTATGTATGTATCTATGTATGTGTGTGTGTGTGTGTGTGTGTGTGTATATGACACATAGATATAGATAGATATAGATATAAATAGAGATAGAGATAGAGATAGAGATAGATGGTATAGATATAGATATAGATATAGATATAGATATAGATATAGATATAGATATAGATATAGATATAGATATAGATATAGATATAGATATAGATATAGATATAGATATAGATATAGATATAGATATAGATGTTTGTGTGTATGCGTGTGTGTGTGTGTGTGTGTGTGTGTATACACACAGATATTCATACATTGATAGAAATATTTGAATCCAATATGAAGACCACACTGTACTTTCTTATATGACTATACATCCCTATCATATACAAGCAGACTAGAAGAAACCTTTCATAATAAATAGAATTGTAATAATAAATATGTGCATGCATAATATATACATACTAATATTCACATTCATACACAATAAAAATGGAAAACCTTTAAATATAATGTAACTGATTACAAAGCCATTTCAAAATTCATTACTAGCAACATTAGCTCTGTTATCACCAATGAACAAACATCCTTTCCTGGGTGAGCCAATCTCCAAATAAAACTGCCACGTTTACAAAATACTCAGACAAGCTTGGCTGCCGAGAGCAGATTCTTTGTTATAAAATATTTATCCTTATGATAAGTAACTCATCTATGGGTTATTCCATTAACATAAAATTATTTTCTGCATTTACCTTCTATCCTTCCCATAAAAGTTAGGTGCAGCTTCTTCTGGTGTTTGCAGCTTGTTGCTCTCTTGGTACAGTGTGCAACAATTCAAGGACAAGGTTGTTGAGGTTCTGGAATTACCATGGAAACGCTGAATGGAACCTGGAAGTTCTAGTTCCTAACATTTTATAAATATTTGTCCCACATAGATGATTTTAAAATAGTAACCTCAAATTTATTTAAAACTTGTTTTTGAGCCCTCAGAACTCATTATTTGGCCTTAATTCAGTTTAAAATGTTTACAATTCAGTTTAAAACCCTATTTTTCCAGGATTTCTTGTTATTTACAGTAAAAATACTGTTCTCTAAAAGATATTAAAATGAAGTACCATAAAGGAACATATTGAAAACATTTATACACATTATAAACAAATTGATACTGAGCTCAAATTCCAACAGAATATAGTATTTCATTAAGGGTAGTTTTGCAGGGTGTAAATAATTACATGGAGTTAATTTGTTTGGCTTCAAGACCCAGAGAGAAATAGCTCACAATCAATGGATTGGATCCACCACCAAGTTTAGTTTCACTGAAATCTATGGAATTGAAGATGTTCCTTGAAACAGCAGAAATTCAAAGGGCTTTTTCCTTTATTTGATTTTTGCAACTTCCTATGTGAAACTCTCCAATCCTCACTTGATGAATAACTATACAGATAGTTATGCTGCAGTGTGTTATATCCATTCATAGATTGGTCTTTCCCATGTATTTATTTTATGTTATTTAGTTAAATGTATTAGATTTATATGCTGCCTATCTCGCTACTCAGAGTGATTACCAATGGCATAAAGGCATAAATATAAAAGCATTAAAATTAATCTATATATATAAAAGCAAAATACCACTCATGCATCATCACAAAATCTCCAGAACCGTAAAGCCTACAAACTTGAAATTTGGCATGTATGTTCGTCTTGGCTTCTAGGTGCTCGCTAAGAAAGGATTTTTTGAAATGACGATCAGATCATTAGTTATTTCTTATATTATTATTAACACACTCTGATGCTAAGGAGTTAGACGTTCTACTCCCCCTCCCCACCTGAAAAGAACTCTGTTCCAACTGCCAGTGGGCGTGTCCAGCACGTGACTCATCCGGCCTGCAGGCTGGGAGTTTAGACATTCTACTCCATGCTAAGGAGTTCAGTTTCGTAGCACAGCACGGATATCCAGCTACTAGTAATTAAATAAAGGTTAAAAACCAAAAGTATGGACGGTACCAGGGGCAGGGAGGCGTTTGTCTCTCACTCAACCAACCACATCCAGCATGGTGTGACCCCATCAACGCCCAACACCAACCGGCAGAGTCAGGTTTTAAGGTGCTTCTAGAAGACCAGAAGGGTGGAAGTGGATCTCACCTCTGGTGGCAACATGTTCCAGACATTTTATAATTACTTTTGCTTAATAAATGAAACACTAAATTTACTTACTTTCTTAATATTTCTTACCCAATAGTTCATTGTATCACAGTGTTTTAGGTCAGATCACAGGTGATCATATTGAACCCATTGCTCACTGCAAGTATACTATTACCAATGGTTATCTAGCCAATAGTTATTTATTCAGTGAAACGATGCACAATTCTTTAAGCTAATTGATGCTATAATCTAAGTTTTTTCCTAATATTCAGCTAGATTCTTCTTTCTGTAACAAACATACATACACGGAGACATGCGTGTAGGTCTGTGTGGTGAATAAAAAAATCAGGTATTTGCCCTTCCTGTGGGGGACATCCATTCAGCTATTTTAATTTTGACTGATTAAACGTTCTTGTTCCCTCAATTTCAGTCTTTCTCTTAAGACTTAATTCCTGATTACCGGAGACTTTTGTTGCCTTTCTCTAAACTTGGTCTAGAAGATTGTATGACCCCTTTTTAATGTGTGACGCACACAAAACTCAGTCTGGGGTCTGACCAATGCAGATGTCTATTTTTAATACACAAAAAGTTATTTTCATCAACAAAAGCAAAACATGAGGGAACAGAATGATGGAAGATATGGTTTTGTTGATAGTATATATTTGGATTTCCAAAATGCCTCTGACAAAATATCTCACCAAAGGCTCTGGAGGGAAACTGTCAGAAGGAATAAATGAGCAAATGTCATACCGGTGAGATGTGCAAGTGGGGTCTCTCGGGGTCTGAAGTTGAGATTTGTACTTTTTAACTTGTATAAATAATCTAGAGTTAAGACTGAGTAGGGAAGCATCTATGATACCAAGCTGATGAAAGCAAAAATGGGTTTTTAAAAAAAAGACCAAACAGAAAATCACAAAACTTGATAAACCAAAACCAAATCAAATGTATTAACACAGCCTAAGTCACTGAGTATATTCCAAAAAAAAAAAAAAGCCAATCCAGAAACATGTCTATTTAATTATGATAAATTTGTTAATATGATATGACATACTGATCCTCTGCTGCGTGCATGAATCATCTAGTTGTCCTAATACGTTTTTATTGGCTGAAGCATTCACAAATCTTTATTCTTACACGAGGATGTAAAAATCTGTATTTTTACATCCTCATTAAAGACAGCCATATTATAACGTTAATACAGTATTTTATAGGTCAGTACAACTTTTTAAAGTTTCTTGTTTGCACAATGCAACCATCTGCCATGCTTGTCCATCTGCTATGCCTGTTAACTGTAGGTTGATTGACATTTTTACATGTTATTGAAATATCTTTCTTAGACACCCTGAAACAGGAATAGTTCTCATCTTATCATCTTTCATCTTATATAACTGTAATTAAACCAAGTAATCAGAATATAAGCATATGTAGGTTGAAGCCAGGGGTGGGTTCTAACTTACCTCGCTGCCGGTTCGCTTCCTCCCACGCCACGTGGCCGCGCCTTGTGGCCACACGCGCACCTCGTGGCCGCGCGCGCATGCACATGCGCAGTACAAAAATAAAATAAATTTTAAAAAAGCCAAAAAGATGGCGACGCATGTGCAGTGCCGGAAACTCGGCTTCTGCGCAGAAGAAAAAAAAATCCCCCCAAAAAATTAAAAAAAAAATTCAAAAAAAAGATGGCGGCGCCCACGGACCGGCACCGAATACGAACCGGATCAGTGACATCATTGTGACATCACCAGCGGGTCGCTACCGGTTCGGGAGAACCAGTCCAAACCGGGAGGAACCCGCCTCTGGTTGAAGCTCAGTTTACTAAAGTCAAGATATGGCTGAATGAATTATGTGGAGAACTGAAACTATAATCTAATTATTTTCATAATGTGAGATGGACCAGTGGAAAGTGCAATTCCAGAGGCATTCTTGGCTTCATGACTATAATAATCTGAACACACATTAGATAGGGAGAGGAGGGCAAGCAAGCATGAATAAATAGAGCCTTTACCAAGGGGCCAGGCAAAATTTGATTATCTTGTCCAAGCTTCAGGCCTTTGAAACAGGAGTTATTTCTTCTAATATGTGGATATTCTTGGCTATAGGGCTGCCTTAGGGCTGCTTTGACCTTGTGTTCTAGATGCCTCCAACAATGGCCATCTTAATTAGCGTCACAAGAGTGCCTGGATGGCCATGTTCTGAAGCACTTTTCCTGAGAAAATAATATTAGCAACAGCCAATATTTAGACAAATCTTTCACCACCAATGGTTAAGAATAAGTTGCTAGCTAGCAGATGGTTTTAGGCAGTGAGAAAAATTGCATGGAAAAATAAACACTCAAGATGGGAGTACAACTTTTTTTTTTAATATTCTTGATGCTGGTGCTGGCATAAAAGAAAATAAAGATGAGTTTTATTTAGGAAATAATCTGGTTACAAGAAGTCTTAAATCAGTTAACCCCTTTCTATAAATTAGAGGGAAATGGTAAAAGCCCTGAAAATATCATATTATTAACCAATAGGAAAGATGTTACATGGAGACATGCAAAGTACCGTAAGTATTTAAGAGAAGGGAAAGAGATGTACAGTAATTGCAGAGTTCCTCTTTTAACTATTTTTACAATGACTGTCTCTAGTGGCCAATAAATTTATAGAGGACAGAAAGCGGATGCATGTGAAACTGAATTCCAGCTCTTTTACAGAATGACTAGTCAACTGGAGCTCATTGGGTCCTTATTTCAAAGGTATTTTCCTACCTTTACAGAGAAACAGAATGACCATGGATGGGCAAAAAAGCAGCGGGAGGGGGAGTAAATTCTGACTTTCTGCTGTTATCCCCATTGAGTTTCCTTGTGAGAAGCTGGCAGGGAGCATCAGAAATCATTCCTTCCTTCCTTCCTTCCTTCCTTCCTTCCTTCCTTCCTTCCTTCCTTCCTTTTTTCCTTCCTTCCTTCCGACTAGATACAGTAGGTTTGTTGTTATAGAAATGACTAGTATATATTACTATGCAAAAAGTAAAGATTGTACATTATTACTTTATTTGACTGCACCAAAAGGAGTTGGAAGTCAAATGCTTTTCTTTTTCTTTTCCCCTTTATCCTATACTTCCCCTTTTCCTCCCCTGTTTTCCCATTATTTTCATTTTATATTTGAAAAGCTAAATATAGGTAGTCCTCACTTACAACAGTCTGTTTAGTGACTGTTCAAAGTTACGACCCTGAAAAAAGTGACTTATGACCATTTTTCGTACTTACGACCGCTGCAGAATCCTCATGGTCATGTGATCAAAATTCAGATGCTTAGCAACTGGTTCACATTTATGTCGGTTGCAGTGTCCAGGGGTCATGTGACCTTTTGTGACCTTCTGACAAGCAAAGTCAATGGGGAAGCCATATCCGCTTAACAGCCATGTTACTAATCTAACTTTATCTACTTTATCATTCTAACTTTATCATTATGAAGTATAAATTCAAATGTCAAAGCCTTTATTGTCATTGTACATCATGTATACAACGAAATTGGTTTAGCATCTACTGGTGCAGTCCATACAAGAATACAAGACAACATGAATAATATAAAGAATAATCCTTATACAAGTAGTTAGGAAAAAAAAACTAGTCATACGTTTCCATATGTACGTCATATTCTGTGAAACATGTATATTACTCTGGTGTATGATCTTATATCATGGTATATACATATTACACACTACACTGGCACCAGTGAAATTCGTCATATTAATCTGTTTGTGGTGCTATATTGCATTTAGGAGTTTGACAGCCTATAGGTTTCTTTAAAACGTCCAGTGTTGAAGCATTCACAACTTCTAATCACTCTCTGGATTGCCTTCCTGTCCGCGGCTGTTAAACCAGCGTACCATACTGTTATACAGTATGTGAGGACACTTTCTATCGTGGACCGATAGAAAGAAGATATGATACTCAATATCATTCTCAATTCTTATATTGTCTTCAGGATCCATTAAATAAACTTGAATAAATTGGACTTGCTGGTTGAGGTCTGGCATTAAATGTGTGATGTAATAATGATGAATTGGCCTTTGAATAATCACAGGATGCCATCCATTTCTTGCTGGAAACACCAAAGGGTGTCATTTGGGAGAAGCAGTTGTACTGTCTGATGTACTCCCTGAACTCGTTTGCAACAGGTGTTTTTAATTGCTATATAAATTGAGTTCATTCGGCAGAACTTGTAGGTTGCCTATCCTGAACTTTCCCTTCATATAGCAGAAATTGGTGGTTTCTCCAGGGAATAGGAATACACAATAGGGCAGGGCAGACTTTAGCTGTGGCCCCAAAATCAGCAGAAATATTAACATATATCATGCAAGTTGTCCATTTTGCCTTGCTCTTTTTCTCTGAGGTCTTGCTGTTGAAGGCAGGTATTATGATGGCGTTGAGGAATTCTTGGAGTAATCAGTATTTGCCACATATTCTCAAGTTGATCTTCCTTTTCCTCCTCCATCTTTTCTTGTTTCCTTGTTCTATACCTTTTTGTGTGTGTGTGTGATTCTGGAATCGTACAGGCCTTTCATCCTCCGTTTCTCCTCCTCCTCTATGCCACATCCTAACATTTGTGTGATCTCTTGACTATGACATTCCCCCCTCTCTTTATGGCATAATTATGCTGACAATATTTTAATTTGATTTTTACCACAATGTTGTACATTGCCATTCTCACCTGAGAATAGTTTAGAATCCGTGCCGGGTTCTCCATTGAATTGTAAGAAGCTGTCCGAGACAGTTTCAAAATAGGATCACATAACTTCCAGAGGGCTAGGGCAGGACTGGTCTACCTGATCTCCAGCCGCTGAAGAAGGGGCCAGTCTACATTCAGTTTCAGAGTAGGAAGCAGTGGAAAAATGAAACAGGATGGGCAAGGACTAAGTGGCTAATGTATTTGACTGACACCAGAGCAGTGGTGGGATTCAAATTTTTTTTTACTACCGGTTCTGTGGGCGTGGTGTGGCTTGGTGGGTGTGGCTTGGTGGGCATGGCATGGGAAGGATACTGTAAAATCTCCATTCCGTCCCCACTCCCGGGGCAGGATACTGCAACATACCCCTTTACCGGTTCTCCGAACTACTCAAAATTTCCGCTACCGGTTCTCCGAACTACTCAAAATTTCCGCTACCGGTTCTCCGAACTACTCAAAATTTCCGCTACCGGTTCTCCGAACTACTCAAAATTTCCGCTACCGGTTCTCCGAACTACTCAAAATTTCCGCTACCGGTTCTCCGAACTACTCAAAATTTCTGCTACCGGTTCTCCGAACTACTCAAAATTTCCGCTACCAGAACCTGCTGAAACCCACCTCTGCACCAGAGGGATCCTGTTTCTACTCCATTTAGTGACTTTCAGCCCAACCTACCTCACAGGGCTGTTTTAAAGAAATATAGAGAAAATTTGGATATAGATGTTTGTGTGCCAGAAATGGGGCACATAAAGCAATAAAAACATCCAGGCTTTTCTTCATGCACCTTAAAGTTGTTGCTTCTTTAAGAGACCCATGATGAGTTAATTCCTTACTGCTAGGTGGGGGAGGGTGTGAGGGATTGTGAGACTGGCTGGGAAAATTGTCATGGAACACTGAAAATGACCATCACATGATGGCAGCGGCAGCCTGAAGCAGCCACAACTTCTCCAAATTTCATTCCCTGAGGAGTTATGAGTCCTGGATTTTCATTGCAGTCTGTACGTTAGCCCATTTGAGGTGTCTCAGTTCAAAACTGTTGCCCTATGATGCACCATTTCACCCAAAGACAACAAGAGTTTTAGTAGTAGATACATTTCTATATTACTTTCTTCAAAAATTCTGCAATTATTCCCACTACCCCCCCCAAAAATAACCATCTCTGGAACATATTCAGCATTTCCCTCCCTATTAGATGTTAAAAACATCTTTGGTACAGTCTTAACAGACATTATGGGAAGGGACGCGGTGGCTCAGTGACTAAGACGCTGAGCTTGTCGATCGAAAGGTCGGCAGTTCAGCGGTTCGAATCCCTAGTGCCGCATAATGGGATGAGCTCCCGTTACTAGTCCCAGCTTCTGCCAACCTAGCAGTTCGAAAGCACGTAAAAAATGCAAGTAGAAAAATAGGGACCACCTTTGGTGGGAAGGTAACTGCGTTCTGTGCGCCTTCGGCGTTTAGTCATGCCGGCCACATGACCACGGAGACGTCTTTGGACAGCGCTGGCTCTTCAGCTTTGAAACGGAGATCAGCACCGCCCCCTAGAGTCGGGAATGACTAGCACATATGTGCGAGGGGAACCTTTACCTTTACCTTTAACAGACATTATATCAAATGTCTCCACATATTTTAATAGCAAGCATGGAATTTGTCTACCCCCTTTCTAAAAGCATATTTACACTTACACTGTTTCCAATCTGGAAGCCAGTTAAGAGCCAATGACAATTTTATCTGCAAAGTTGAAGAAAAAAGGGTAACCACGTCAAAGGCTCTAAAAGACCATTTGGAATATATTCCAGGGGTTCCAGATCATCTACAAAACTCTTGCTAGTTAGTATTGAATATATATAATGAATACAGACTTTCTTTACCAGTTATTATCTTAAAACATCTGTCAACTGGAGTAGTATATGAATTCATTCGCACCAACTTTCCCCATCTGAGTTCAAGTCATCATCTCAATATAAGATCTCCCTTTCCTTCAAAAGGAACAGTTCCTCTGGATCTGCTACTGAAAGCCTCAAAGCAGTTAAGCTAATTGAAAGTTGGGATTCCTTTTCAAGAAGACACTTCAGCAGAATGCCAGTGCTGAGTGGCTATGGTTGCTTTATAGTTTTCAGATGGAAATGCAGAAAGTCCTCCACTTTATAGAATGGTTTGTATAGACTTATTGAAATGTCAAAAAGTCAGTCCAACGTGCCAGCAGGAGAAGACTTTTATCAGTTACTGTATGAATTTTCAGGTCATCTTTCGTATCACAGAGATTCTCCAGAACAAGCTTGGTGTTGTTGTTTTTTTCATTTATCAAAGCTTTGTTAATTTGTTTCAGCATGTACTGTATTGCAATTATAATTGGATTTATGTGGTGTTGATTCAAAAGGTGAATCGTACAAACACAAGGGCAGCCTTGTGTTTGGTTACAAAATTCCTAGAAAAATCATGGCGTATCATTGTTTTCATTGGGTACAAGCTTTCATAATGCCTGAACAACACCTAACATTGCAAGAGGCAGAAAAAGCTACTTGTCTCTAAAAATGTTGTATGTTATTATTTATTAGAATTATTATGGCCACTCACTCCCAAAAAAATTTTGGAGCTCCCATTTAAGAACTTTTGAAAATGTCTCATCAAATCCATGAAGGTTCTCATTATTAAGGTATAGATTGAGAAGCATTTTTTTTCTTTCCCAAATTTCTGCCCATTTACCTTACCCAATAAAATTCAGGAGCTTTAGTCAGTATAGCCTTCAGAATCCTTCCCCGTCATGTCCATTTTTTAATATGAAAGTAGGTGGAGGCAACGCCTGGAGTTTATTTTTTACATATCTATAAAGGCTTCTAAACTCAAAACCTGAGGTTTAAAAATATTTCTTATAGCTAATAAAATGCTGAAAACCCACATTGTGCTTTCAATCTATTTTTTCCTCTACAGGGCTATAATTAAAACAAAGCACAGTGGAAAATGATATATGCTGTTTACACTTACTCTGACAAGGCTTGGGATCAGGTTAGAGAAAGCCCAAATAAAATAAATTTCTCTTTGGTTTACTCGCTGAACTCTTTCTCATAATCTCGAATGCAGATTCAGAGAAGATTGGTTCCTGTTAATATTTAAATAGGCTTCTGAAAACTATTTTCAGGTAATGAAATAGCATGGCTTTTGAACTTCAATCCACAAGCGTGCTCATGAGTGTTTCAATCTCTTAACTGAATTAGGAAATCACCAGCCTGTAAAACGGTGCATGTTCTTTACATCATCCTCCCATTTAGGTCAATTTGCAGAAGGCAGTTTGGCTTCAAACAATTAACATTTCACAGTCGAAGCAAACGCAGATGAATGCATTCTTTCTCTAAAGCGCTATTGTTTGCATTTAAGTGGAACTTGCATGTTCCACTTAAGAATTATGTGAGAAGAGCTGTCCTTGATGTTGAAGTATGTCTTCCCATTTTTATTGCCCACTTCCTGCTGGGTATATCTGTATGAAAGGAATACCTTTGCCTTGGTATTGATACTCCATTTCCCTGAACATTGTATTTGAGATATACAATTGTCCCATAATAATGCATTATGAATAATAATTGTATTTGATAACACTCAGTGGCAATAAATCTTCTAAATCAATTAATAGAAGTGGGCACCCATTTTTTTGTGATAGTAGCAATGTTTTAACTGTATCGCATGTATAGATGAAAAATATATAACTGTCCTTCAAAAGCATAATATTTAGCAGTCAGCAGTTCTGTAATAGTAAGAACATTTCTGTGTGTGTGCAAATAAACATTTCATTAGCAAAGCAGGGGGAGGGGGAAGCCAAATGTGCTATGTTATCATTGTGACTGCTAGCCATTGATAGACTTAAAAAAAAAAAATCCTGCCTTTTTTTTTTTCAAATACAACTCAAGGTGATAAGCATACCAATACTCCTTCTTCTTCCTGTTTTCCCCAGAACAACAACCCTACGAGGTATGGACAGAGTGACTGGCCCCAAAGTCACCCAACAAGTTTTTTCACGTCTAAGGCGGGACTAGAACTCATGGTGCCCAGTTTCTAGACTGCTTGCCTTAATCAAATCACCAGACTGACTCTTTCTCTCCCTCTAGACCTGTCCTCCTTACATTTGTCTAAACTTACAGAATAGACCTCAATTACTGCCTTTATTGTGACTGTACAACGTGCTTAAAAGGAACATTATGACCAGTTGACACATTTACAACCATCACAATGCTTTCATTCACACAATTTCCATTTTCATACTTCACAATCGGCTTCCAACAAGCAGAATGAATGGAAAATTAGGTAGTGACATTGCAAGTCACAGTCACATCAGAGGTGGTATTCAGCCGGTTCAGACCGGTTCGCCCGAACCAGTAGCGGAAATCGCAGGTGGGCCCGCCCACCCGCCCCGGCTCTATGCTATCTTATTTGTGCACGTTTTTGAGTCCGGGCGCATGTGCAGAAGGCTTGCATGCGAGTAAAGCGCATGCGCGGGAGGCCGTGCGCATGTGCGCGCGCTCACATTTGCGAACCGGTAGGGAAGGTAAGTGAAAACCATCCCTGAGTCACATGATGTGATGCCTTGCTTAACAACCCACAGTGGCTCACTTAATGACTGAATGGGAAGTGACATTATTAGTCCATCTTAGTCATGTGAGGATCACCAAGTAAGGACTGCCTGTATTCAAGTTTGCTACAAGTTCCATGCAGTATTTTCCAGAATATAAGATTATCTGAATAAACCAGAATAATATTATCTCTTCCCCCAAAGGATGATTAGAAAGAAAAACAATTCTCAATGTCTATTAATATATTCTCAGACTAAAACAACACACACATTTTAAAAATAAGTAAGATGGAGAGGAGAGAAAAAAATAGTCTTTCTTTCAGTAAGCATAGTATGAGTTACGCAAAGAACTTCCTTTTATTGATTCTGAACCTGCCATCAAACACAAATTTGGAAATTTGTTGACAACATTTTCATAAATGCGACATATTTTCGCTAATAGCAATGAAAACCCAATATTTCCCATCTGTCATGAATATGAAAATTGTATAACCTACTTATGGAAGAGACAAAAATCTGTCAATTATACTTTCTAAAATACACATTGCATACACAAAAGGCATTTATTATGAGAATCTTTCAGAAAGAGACAAACTGCCCCCTTCAGAATCTCACAATTTTTACCTATTATTAAATATATACCATTGAGAGGAAAGATCACCTCTGCTTTAATGTGTAAAGGTAATTCAGAAAATTAAACTGAAGATGGCACATCACGTAAGTCAAATAAGGAAATAAAGAATGAATTTTCCTTGGCTCTGGAACAAAAGCAGAAGGGCTTGGGTTTTGAGAAAAAAACCCAAAGAATAAGAAAATAATGTGTGGGGGGGGGGATAAGGAAATAAGAGAGAAAAAGTGAGAAAATTCCAGATAAGAATACAAAGTGAAGAGAAAGAGAACTTTATCCATGATAAAGAAGAAATATGTCCTGTTCAGGCCAAATATACACAAGCACATCAAGAGGTGGTTGCAAAATTAACTCCTATGTTTTCTGAAGTAAATATAGGTAATCCTCAAGTTATGCCCATAATGGAGCCTGCCCATCATGGTCATAACCTGTGATGGTTATAAATTGGGTCACCCATGTGACCAACCTGATTTTAGGACTTTTTTTTTACAATGGTCGCTAATCAAATCACTCTGGTCATTAAGTAAATATGTAGTCATTAAGTGAATGCCATGGTCATTAAGTGAATCAATGGTTCACCATGGGCACAGTTTTGCCGAAAACCGGGGGAAAATGCCAGTTTTCTGCAAAAAAAGTCATAAACAGCAGACACATGACTGCAGGCCACTGCAAATAGCCATAGATGTGGCCAGTTGCCAGATTAGATTAGATTAGATTAGATTAGATTAGATTAGATTAGATTAGATTAGATTAGATTAGATTAGATTAGATTAGATTAGATTAGATTAGATTAGATTAGATTAGATTAGCTACACCATTTCCGACAAATGGCAGTCCAATCTCTTCCTGAAAGCCTCCAGTGATGAAGCTCCCACAACTTCCGAAGGCAACTTCTGTTCCATTGGGTGATTGTTCTCACTGTTAGGAAGTTTCTCCTTAATTCCAGGTTGCTTCTTTCCTTGATTAGCGCATAGAAGTGCATAGAATAACAGAGTTGGAAGGGACCTTGCAGGTCATCTAGTCCAACCCCCTGCCCAAGCAGGAGACCCTACACCATTTCTGACAAATGGCAGTCCAGTCTCTTCTTGAAAGCCTCCAGTGATGAAGCTCCCACAACTTCCAAAGGCAACTTCTGTTCCATTGGTTGATTGTTCTCACTGTCAGAAAATTTCTCCTTATTTCTAGGTTGAATCTCTCCTTGGTCAGTTTCCATCCATTATTCCTTGTCTGGCCTTCGGGTGCTTTGGAAAATAGCTTGACTTCTTCCAAATAGTTGCCCCCCTGCAGTTACGTGACGTGCAGTCACGTAAGTGCAGGGGGGGGAGTGACTATTAGAATTTCAAATCTGGGTTGTAAGTACCCCCAGGCAACTTCAAACGATAACTAAGCAACCAGTTGTAAGTGAAGGGCTACCTGAAAAGCATCCCCTTGAGGAACTCTGTTCATCCTCTGTTAATCTGCCAGGACATCAACTTTAATCAGTTCCAATCTTTTCCTGTTCCAATGCTGTCTGGTGCAGTTATTGTTGGCACAGAAAGGAAACCCTTAACAGACTAGCTCAACAAATTCATTTTAATGCAGAATTGTGGCTCATTCCCAACCCAAGGACCTTTAGTAGTGAGAGATGAAAAATAAAATACCCAACAGCACATGGAAAACGGATTTGTGGAGTCCGTTAAGTCCTGAGAGACTCCAAAACAACCTGTACTATTATAATTCATTGTTTTCTGAGACCAGGAGTGAGTAGGAAATAGCTGAAAGTGCCATATTTTTCAAACATTTGCATTATTTGAAGCAAGCCCCCAGATGTTTAGAAATCACTTAATTTGAAATATCCAATAACTCTGCTCCGCTTGCCCAGAACAAAGATGTCAAGGGAAACAAGTCTGTTATGTTAGCTATTTCTGTTTTCTCAAGAAACAGTCTGCCAAAATCAATCACAACTTAGTAAACACTTTTTCCAAATTCAAATGGATGAAATATGATCAAGTCAAGGTGTCTGGTGACTGGCGGCATCATAATTTTGAATACATATTGGTTAAGTAAGTTGGGGCTAGTTCAGTTGCCTAGGTGTTTTAATTCACATAATTCCATCAGGAGGTCTGATTTTGTGGAATTTTCAAACACTGGAATTTTTTTCATGATGTTACACTCTTATAATTCTAAAATTTAAAATAGGATTAGTGGAAAGGTAAGCCGGAGCATCCACAGGCGATCAGAAAAGTCACGTCAAGATGGGGGCTGCAGCTGCACAATCAAAGGCCCAGATGTAAATGTCAGGGTTCCAAGTAACACCCCCAACGAAAGAAGACTCCGAGGCTAGAAGTTCCTCAAAGTTCCACTTTATTAGAGATGTCATATTGGCACATCTGGGAAAACCCAAATCTGAAAGCTCCCGGGTTTTCCCCACCCAAAAGAAAGTCAAAGTCCCTTCCCCTGCACCCACGTGTCCATCACATGGTCCAATCAATCCACCGTCCCAACTGGAGATGCCTCCCAGACACACCCCTCCAGGTGCAGGGCAGAGTGGCCTTGACTCTCAGAGAAAGGAATGTTGTTATGGCTAGATATCTCTTCCACTCCATGCAATCCCCCCTCCCAGCTTCCCACAGCACTAAGTGTGGCAGCCCTGAAGCTCCAAAGATGGTTTCCAGGGCTGACAAGAAAAAAGAGGAAGAACATTCATTGCGTTGGAATGTCCGTCACCTTGATTAAACTTCCCACCCTACCCCATGCCTTTGCTGACAAGATTAGATCATTCTGCATATCACAAATTAAGAATAGAGGGTAGGGGGAATGTTGGAAATGTGATCTTCTCAAATGTGGTGATAAAGATCGGTAACCATTCTTCAGATCAATCAGCTGGACGCCTCTCCTAGCTCAGGATATTGGCTCAGTTTTATACAAACTGACCTGATTTGCTGGACAAATACTCAAATTAGAGCCAGTGATAATTTCTCCATCATTTTTCATATTTTCACAAAAGTACTAAAATACATATCTTGAGTAAAAACAATACAAACTGTTTTGTTTTTAAATCACAGATTGAGGTGCGTTTTGAACATGGAAAATGACATAGAAATAAACAGCTCACTCCTGTCTATTCTTAGCATCCAATTTTGATGTCGAGACTGTGGTTCCTTGTAGCAAACTACGCACCACTGAAAGGAAGAATCAATATTTATTTATTTAGTTATTTATTTATTGCCTTTACATAATTCAAAGTGGCAAACATACCTAATACTGCTTCCTCCTCCTACCGTGTTTCCCCCAAAATAAGACCCTGTCTTATATTTTTTTGAACCCTGAAATAAGCGCTTGGCCTTATTGCCATGCACTCAAAAGCCCGATTGGGCTTATTATCAGGGGATGTCTTATTTTGGGGAAAACAGGGTATTTTCCCAACAACAACAACCCTGGAAGGTGAGTGGGGCTGAGAGAGAGTGACTGATCCAGCCATTTTTCATACCTAAGGTGGAACTAGAAGTCACAGTCTCCTGGCTTCTAGTTTGGTGCCTTAACTACTCAACTTTTTTCCATAGGTGGATTATGTCAGCTGGGTGAAATCAATATACACCCTAATTTTGTACGACTGATGTTACAGCTAAAATTGCAAACACCTCTGCACACCTTGCAGCATTTTACATTTTTATCTTATTGTGTGTTGTGAGATGTCTGATGGCATATGTCTATCGAAGATGCTTATTCTTTCAGAAGTAGTCCATGTTATGTCTATTTCTTTTTGGTAGCTCTTGCTCACTTGTGTTTTTTCTTCCTATATCCAGAGTGATATATACTAATCAATCACTTTTTTAAAATGCTCTATCAAAAGGTCAATAAAGGTCTCCAGTTTGTTTTTCTTATGTTTTATTTTGTGCTTTTCTTCAGCGAGGAATCCTGATGTAAGGAATTCATATGCTTGATTTCCTCAAGAATCATTTTAAAGCTTTTGCTTTATATGTGGGCTAGATTTTCCTTGAATTAGTTGAAGCCGCTAATTGGACTGGGCCCTATTCCAGCTGAAGAAACTAGGCTGCGCTGATTATTCAATTCTGAATTATTCCATTTCTTGTTAGTCTAGAGTGGGTTGCAATGTAAATTTAGCACTCAGTGAAACTTGTTCAATTACTTCAGTATTCGCCACTGCAGGCTTTTCTATTCTATACCACAGTCTGAACACACAGTTGCTTTATGTCTGTTGCATTGCCTACATTTCTAAAGGTTGGAGGTGGCCAAGGGAAAGTTTATAATTTTCAAATCTCTGGTCTGGGTTCACCTACTACACAAGTACTAAGCCATTGTTTTGTCAACTCAGGTTTGTTGATTAATCACATATGAGGGATCCCATACATCAACTAAGCCATATCAACAGTAGTGCACAAACCAAAATGTCAAGGTTTAAACAATAGACAAAATTAAAGCCAAACCAACTCTATTCCATTTTAGCATATTATGCGGATCCAGATTCTGTTGATCATGTCTTGAGGGCAGGATTTTACCATACCTGGTAGAATAATATCAATATGAGCTATTATTTTAATTCTGTTTAATTTTGTTTAACCCAATACAATTGGATTTTTTATATGTTTTATTTTTAATAATTAAAATAATGTCAGAAGGAGTGTTGTATATATATGCTGCCCTTTATTTCTGGAAGAAAAGCAGGATGCACGTCTAACGAAAGAATAAAGAAATATAGTTTATTGCTCAACATGTTCCAGAGCAATTTCCAAACTAGAAACAGCAGTGCATGACTCAATACAGTGTCTGGGCTATAACCTATACAAAATCTTTAAACAAAACTGCATCTTTTAGTTGCAGAGAATAATTCAACATTGGATAGTCAAATTACAAGCTGAATGGACACGACCTTGCAGACGACCCTCACTCTGTCAAGGACCTTGGAGTACTCATATCTAATGATCTAAGAGCCAAAGCCCACTGCAACAACATCGCCAAAAAGGCATTAAGAGTTGTAAACCTAATCTTACGTAGCTTCTTCTCCGGTAATATTACACTACTAACCAGAGCATACAAAACATTCGCCAGACCAATCCTTGAATACAACTCATCTGTCTGGAACCCACACTGCATATCAGACATTAATACAATAGAGAGTGTCCAGAGATATTTTTCGAG
>QLTV01014916.1:2947371-2961402 GCA_003457575.1 Thermophis baileyi | reverse complement strand
AGATATAGATATAGATATAGATATAGATATAGATATAGATATAGATATAGATAAAATTAGAGGAGACACATCTTGAAGCAAACACTCCCCTTGCCAAGATTCATTTCAGGATCCACAGGATGGTCCATAGATATCTTCAGCCATGGATCATGAATTTCTGTGGGGAATCACACAGTTTTTGAATCCTGCAGTCGGAAAATGTGCAGCAGTCAACTATGACCAATATGGGCAGCTCCTAAATGCCTGAAAGAAGGTTATGGTGATGCTTTTCTAAAGTGCAAGCACATTTGCTGGCAACAACTCCTCAGCCACACGCAGCTGGGCATGGATGGCATGGATGGCACCTTGAAATGCAACCCCAAATGCAACCTCCATTTTTCAAGGAAAGAATTCTTGACTCAAATATACGTAGATATCTCTCCTTTAGAAATGAGGCAGAAGGTTCCATGTCCAGATCACTGATAAACACACACACACACACATATAGTGTTTTAATTTGTTCAGTATTAATATGCAAAGTATTTGGAACAAAATATATTCTGTCTTTAGATAAGATTTTGATTGCATAATCACCATATCCACATTCATCATTGTCTATTTTTGCCACCAAGGCCACTTTGGGTATAATGCAAAAATAGTAAAATAGTACTACATTCATATTTATACTATAATTACATCAAAGGGATGTGGGTAAATGAAGTTTCTACATAAATTATTGGATTCCTGATCAAAGAATCCACAAAGTCCAATATGATAGCCATTTTTAACATTCAAATTTTCTTTCTCTTTCTTTTCATTCCTAGTGTAATTATATTATTACATTACCTTTTCAAATCCTAGTTAGTCAGTATTTCATTAAAAATGGCCTTTTAATCTTATGAGATAATCACACGGTTTAAAAGCTGCAGAAGCTATTTCATCCTTTGCATAAATTATCAGTCACAGAAAAATAAAACCATTCAAGGAAAACATCCAACACTAATAAATGTATGAATAATGTACATCCTAATAAATGTACACAGAATATTTACAGGGAGTTTGTTTTAAAATAATAATAATGACATGGACCTGATCAAATATTTTTATGGAAGAAAGGGATACTAAAAACCAAGCAGCACCAGATGAGGACAGAATTAAAAATTCCTTGCACAAAAGTACATATAAACATCTGTATAGTTTCCCAATATACATGATTCATTCATAGCTGCCTTTCTCGTGGGCACCATTACAGTTTTTGACTTTCAAAGAAAGCTCATTTCTTTCTCTGATCAAAATGAGAAGGCAACACAAGAGAGATATTATTGCATTTGCAGTAATTACTAAGACCAGATTTTAGTTTCACAGATGTTTTCACTTTGCTCCCCTCATAGATTTCCTTGTAGCACAAAATACTATTAACAGTATTTTGAAGTTTTTATCAACTATGAATTTAATATAAGCATTTGACCCCAGGAACAGGGATCAGCACCTAGAGAGGGAATCCTTTCGGCTGGGAAGAATTCTCAAATCAGTTTTAATCTGGTGCATTGGATGCAAATATCTCTAAATTTTATTAGACAAAATTGCCTAATGTTTTCATTTTCCTAGACAATTTTCTGTAGATTGGACCAGATGGAACTCAATAACTTGGATTGGTAGACAAGGAAATTAATGACAATGCACCATGCTTTGGACCCAAAAAGTGATATTGATTGGCTGTATTTGCCAGGAACTGAAGAGGGTAGAGGACTCCTACAGGTGAAACAAACTGTGGAGGAAGGAAAATATGGCCTGAATGCAGGGGTGAAATCCAGCAGGTTCTGACAGGTTCTGGAGAACCAGTAGTGGAAATTTTGAGTAGTTTGGAGAACCGGTAGCAGAAATTTTGAGTAGTTCAGAGAATCATTAAATACCACCTCTGGCTGGCCTCAGAGTGGGGAGGGAATGGAGATTTTGCAGTATCCTTCCCCTGGAGTGGGGAGGGAATGGGGATTTTGCAGTATCCTTCCCCTGGAGTGGGGTGGGAATGGAGATTTTGCAGTATCCTTCCCCTGCCACGCACATCAAGCCATGCCCACCAAGCCACACCCACCAAGCCACACCACGCCCACCAAGCCATGCCCACAGAACCAGTAGTAAAAAAAATTGGATTTCTCCACTGCCTAAATGACTACATTAAGAAAAGCCAAGAATCTCTGCTGAAGAAGTCAATCAAAGGATGGTTCTTGAAAAGAATCAAGATGAAAGCTGAATATAGAAAGGAAACTATTGAAAGCCAAAGGATACAGAAAGAAAAGCTGATAAAAATCCCACACGGAGTTGGTTAAGATCAGGAATGTTAAAGAAAGAAATTGAAGGCTTTGTTTTAGTGGCTGAAGAACAAGCTTTGCCAAATAATTGAGTGAAGGTGAAAATTCAACATGAAACAAACAATAGCAAATGGTGCCTTTCTGGGGAAAAGGATGAAACAATTGATCATTTGATCAGAGGCTGCAGCAAAATTTCACAAACTGACTACAAACAGGATATGACTGAGTTGCCGGTATTATTTGTTGGAAACTTTACAGAGGTCTGAATTTGAATGTAGTAAAAACTACTTGGGACCATCACGTAGAGAAAATTTTGCATTAAGATCTTATGTGGGTTAAGATCTTATGAAACTTTAAGATCCAAACAGAGAGGCATCTTGTTCATAACATGCCTGATATAACAGCTATTGAAAAGAAAAGAAAAAACCTGGTTCATTGATATTGCTATAGCATGCAGGATTGAGGGAAAAGAATTGGAAAAATTTTACAAAATATCAGAATTTGCAGATTGAAGTTAAATGCTTATGGGGAAAAAAAATCTGTTATTATACCAATAACGATTGGAGCCTTCAGAGTGATAGCTAAAGGACTTCATTGATATCTTGAAAAATTGAATTTATCAGACCTGAACACCCTAATTTTACAAAAACCACCCTGCTTGGCACTGCCTATTTTCTTAGACACTATCTTAATAATTCTTAAATCTTTGGTTAGGACTTGAATTATTAAGTTTTCAGTAGCATCACATCGTGAATCTGAGGATTACATAATAATAATAATAATAATAATAATAATAATAATAATAATAACAACAACAACAACAACAACAACAACAACAACAACAATAAAGAACGGGAAAAAATCATGAAATATCTCGACCTGGTCACCGAAACGACACGATTATGGATGAAACATGCAACAGTGATACCCATTGTCATCAGGGCACTTGGTACCATGTCCAAGAATTTTACAAAATACATCAATCAATTGCAGCTTCCTGCAATAACACCAGCAGAACGGCAAAAAACTGTGCTACTCGGAACATCGTACATCGTAAGAAGGTACTTGGTTGATACCTAGGATGCTGGCAGCAACCCGTATCAACCATTAGCACCAGGCAATGGTATTTGTGATGCATTTTTGAATGTTCAGTTGACTGAGTTTCATGTTTAATGAATAAAGTATAATAATAATAATAATCATCATCATCATCGGCAAGCCAGGGTAGTACCAATAGTAATAGGCACCTTGGGTGCAGTCCCAAAACAACTGGATGTATTAATGAATATGTATATATTTTCTTGGGTGGCTGAATGCCTATTGGTGACAAAATAGAAATAAAAGGATTAAAGCTTTCATTTCTATATACTTGGGGAGTTTATTTATTAAAATCCAATTTTATAAATTAAAAAGTTTTAAATTTAAATTAAAAAGTAAAATTTCTGGTTCTGACCCCATACATGCCTACGAATCATAAAGTAATGCATGAGAATCATATAAGCTAGGCACAGGTCTGACAACAACAACAACAACAACAACAACAACAACAACATCAACAACAAGGAGCTTTACCTTGTTTGGGGGGGGAGTGTTGTGTGCTCTGTAAAAGAGCCAGGCTAAACTTGCTCCAAACCCATTAAACTATGGTGAAAACACATCAAGTGTATTCTATGCCGGATCGAGTGTCACCCGGCTCAACAAAACTTGTGTTGAATACTATGGCTCCTGGGTGTTCAGCGAAAAATATGACACAGGGCTCAGCTCCCTCTACTAGGCAACCAGGGCATGGAGTTGAAAGTGGCTGGAAGACAAAAAAAAAAGTGAAAAATCTGGACAAAGGAAGAAAATTACTCAGTTATGGAAGCTTATTTTAGATCTGAGACAACAAAACGTGGATTCCAAAATGGCATGTTCAAGATTTGGAAAGATAATCACCTGGATGTGGAAACAATGAACAAAGACTTATGGACCAGAGGCATGTTATTTTGAAGCACAAGTTCTTCACTAATGCAGAATTACAAGAGATTTCAAGCAAGATCAAGGCTCAGGTGTAACTGATAATAGAGGTAATTTAGAAGTGGAGCAACAAGTAAATTTGTTCTTTGAGGAAATGCAATGCCTCGGAGTTCGATTTGTAATGGGTGCATTCAGAGGTGGGTTCCTCCCGGTTCAGACCAGTTCTTTAGAACCGGTAGTAACTTGGCGGCCTGGGTCACTAGAACCGGCAGCGACCCAGGCCTGCCACGCCCCCAAACCAGTTCTTTCGGTGGTGCCATAGGCACTGCCATTTTGTTTTTTGCTTCTGCGCATGCGCAGCTTTTTTTAAGCACTGTGCATGTGTGAAGCGCGCACGAAGCACACTGTGCATGCGCAAAGCACGCATGTGCCCGTGCGGCGCGTCACTGAGCAAACTGGCAGTGAAGAAAAGCAGAACCCACCCCTGGGTGCATTACTTGGAGCCTGACATAGTGAAGAAAAGGAAGGAAATCAGAGAAGTGGATGAGGAACAAGAAGCAAGAGCTGGATTAGATCTTGAAAAACCAACAGCCAGAGCTGAACTAGCTGAGAAAATTAAGACTCAGATGGAAAACATGGAAAGAATTCGATTAGCAACATTGAATCAAGTTAGTAAGAGAAGTTTGGCTAAATTATTGAAGAATGTGAATGAAGCTGTCCAGACTATTCCATCAGAAACATTAGCTCAAACAAACCAGTTAATGCATGCAGCAGCTTATGTTACTACTGAAGAATTAGGCTTTAAAACTGAAAACAATAAAGCAAATAGGAAGGGAAAACTAAAGTGGAAAATCTGTCTGGAGTTAAAAATAAAGAGAATTCAATTGGATTTACGTAATTTGAAGAGTTTGAGGCAAGGAAACCTGAAGAATAAAAAAAAAAATCAGAATTAGCGTGACAACAAGATATGACCTGGAAAATAAGGAAATTGCAGTTGTGGTTGAAGAGCTGAAACAAAGAGTTGTGTGCCTATTGCAGAGAAAATAAAGCAATATGATAACCGAATAATACAATTTCAGGAAAATTCACAATTTTGAGTGAACCAGCATTATTTCTATTAGACATGGTGCTGCTACAAGTGAAAAACCTAACAAAGAAAATACCCTGAAATTTTGGAAGAACTTGTGGGAAAACAACAAGAAGCACAATGGGAATGCAAAGTGGATCAAGCAGGTTGAAAGTTCTGAAAAAGTGACTAGAATGGAAGATGTTCACATAACAAAAAAAAAATGGTGCAAAAACAAGCAAAGAAGGTCAACAACTGGAGTGCCCCTGGTTTAGATGAGCTGCATGGATTCTGGTTAAAATCACTAACAAGTTTGCATGCAAGATTAGCAAACCAGATGAATCGGGTTCTGGAAACATCAGAAAGTTAAAAATGGCTAACAACTGGAAGAATCTTTTTGATTCAGAAGGATGCAGAAAAGGAAAATAAACCTGAAAATTACAGACCAATCACTTGCCGGCCAATAACATACAAATTACTTACAGGCATTATTGCAAACCAAATTTATGGACATCTAGAAAACAAGGATTTGCTACCTATAAAACAGAAAGGGTGCTGCAAAAATTCAAGAGGAACCAAAGACCAGCTGATGATTGATAAACTGGTTTTGAAGAATTCAAAGAAAAGACAATTTTTTTCATGGCCTGGATTGATTATAAGAAAGCATTTGATTCTGTTCCACACAGCTGGATTGAGAAATGCTTAGACGTTTTTGGAATTAGCAGCAACATCCAGAAATTCGTGCAGACTTCCATGAAGCTATGGCAAACTAAGTTGATGGCCTGTGGAGAAGAAATTGGTGAAGCTGAAATCAAATGAGGAATCTTCCAAGGACTGTCACCTCTGTTATATGTACTTTCAATAGTGCCACTAACAAGCATTTTGAACGAAACAAACTGTAGCCATGAATTGGCTAAAAAAGGGTTGAAAATTTCCTACTTGCTCTAGCTTTTCTGTTTGGAAAAAGAAAAGTTGAATTGAGCTCACTGCTGAAAAACACTGAGGACTTTAGCAGAGAGATTGAAATGCTGTTAAGGCAGGAAAATTTGTTGAAGATGATGGATTCGAACTTGATAATGACCAGAAGAAGGGTACAAGCACTTAGGAGCTTTGGTAGCTTCTAACCTGTTGCACAACCAAGTCAAGGAAGCTACTTCAACAAAATACATAAAGCGAGTCTGGAAAATCTTGAGATCAAAGCTAAGTGGAGGAAATATCATAAAGGCAATTAACACCTGGGCAGTGCCTGTAATACGATACTCAGTTGGAATAATTGATTGGACTCAGCTAGAACTTGATAACTTGGATCGAAAGACAAGAAAACTAATGACAATGCACCATGCTCCGCACCCAAAAAGTGATATTGATCGATTGTACTTGCCTAGATCTCAGGGTGGCAGAGGACTCTTACAGGTCAAACAAACTATGGGAGAGGAAAAACACGGCTTAAATGACTATATAAAAAAAGCAAAAGTGCCTTTGGTAAAGGAAGTGAACAAGGGAAACCTCTTGAAAACGAGATTGAAAGCAGAATATTGAAAGGAAACAATTGAGCATCGAATTTCTAACTGGAAAAAGAAGCCTATGCATATTCAATACCTGAAGGATATTGAAGGAAAGGAAGATACAAAGCTAACATGGAGATGGTTGAGATCAGGGGTGCTGAAGAAAGAAACTGAAGGCTTCAATTTGGCTGCCCAAGAACAAGCCCTGCAGACCATGAAAGCAGAAAAATCAACATGTTAATAACAACAGCAAAGGTCGCTTATGCAAAATATAGTGATTTGCAAATTGAAGGTGAGTGATTATGGAGGAAGAAATCAATGTTTGTACCAGTAGTGGATTCCACTTACCTTCGCTACCGGTTCAGAACTGTGAACATGCGCGTGTGTGTGCTTGCTTTGCTCGCACGCAGCGCTTCTGCGCATGCACAGAACCTTCTGCACATGCGCAGATCATCCATGATGACGTCCGGGTGGGTGGGCGGAGCCTCCCGCCCCCACCGCTACCGGTTCGCCCGACCTGGGGCGAACAGGTAGCAACCCACCACCAGTTTGTATCAATAGTAATAGGAGCCCTTGGATCAATACTCAAAGGGCTGCCTAGATACATGGAAATTTTGAACTTATTAGATCTGAATTTCCTGACTTTGCAAAAAAATACCCACCCTACTTGGAACTGCCTATATACTCAGACGTTACCTTAACAGCTCTTAGGTCCTTGGTTAGGACTTAAACTGTTATGTTTTTATCAGTCCCAGATCAGGGGTGGGTTCCACTTACCTTCCCTACTGGTTCGCATCGCGACGGAAGTACGCGTCATGTAGGGGAAATGACCCTCTGCGCATGGGCAGAAGCCTCTGTGTATGCGCAGAGAGTTCTTTGCCAGCCACAGTGACCGGAGGACCGGTTCGGGGGCGTGGACAGCCGGCCATCGCTGCCAGTTTGGCGAGCGGGTACAAATTTCCGCCACCGGTATGGGTGAACTGGTCCGAACCGGCAGCAACCCACCACTGTCCCAGACTGTGAATCAAACTGAAGATTAAATTTTTATTTTTATTATTATTATTTTATTCATTAAACATGAAACTCAGTCAACTGGACATTTAAAAATGTGTCACAAATACCATTGACTGGTGCTAATGGCTGATACGGGTTGCAGCCAGCGTCCTAGGTATCAACCAAGTATCTTCTTAAAATATATGATGTTCCGAGTAGTGCAGTTTTTTGCAGTTCCGCTGGTGTTATTGCAGGAAGCTGCAATTTCTTGATGTGTTTTGTATTGTTGTTGTTGTTGCAGTTTTTTACATAATAATTATATTCCAGAAAAGTTATAGTAGAAAGATCTATTAGTTCTAATTTTTTCCCTTTCCTTTAACTAGATAAGCTACCCAGAAACATTTGGGAGTCAGGCAGCCTTCTAAATCTAAATAAATAAATAAAATTGTAATGTTAGCTTTCAATGTGTTTATAGAAAGATGTCATCCAAACTAAAATTGCTTCTTCATATGAATTATTTTCATTCATCTGTATTCTCCTCTTCCATTTTTCTTTTAATTATGCCAACAACCATTTGTATTCTTTCTTTATATCAATACATTTTATAATTTGTGTGTCAAAGATCTTCTTGTGTGACTGCTTAGTTGGGAGTATTTTACAAGTGATGTACTCCTAACTGATTAGATGCCATGGAACTGCTATCTAATTAATTCCCTGGCAAGCCAAGCATTCTTATTTACTGAAAATGCCCTCAATATCATTAATCACACAGTGGCTCAGAAATACATATAAATAGTGAGCCATATCATCAAACTTTTAAATAAAACTTTCTTATAGCTATATAAGTAAATAGCAATAACACATATTGGTCAGCTAAATTATAATCACTCTTATTACTAAAAATAAAACAGCAGAATTCTTAGAGGAAGATGAGAATTTCTCTGAACCAGCACTAGCAGAATTGGAATAGCCCTCAGCTACCTTTTTATTTGATTAAAATGAAGGCACCAATTTTCTTTAAGAGAAGGGCCATCTATCACACATATACACATTACTCAATACCAATGAGAGATTCCTAAATAAAATCCATATGTCTTGGACAATCAGAATAATTCAGTTACAACTTTATATATTCAAAAGAATATGTATCTGTGGCTGGTTTAATGGTTGGCTTAGGAACCCTTGCCATTCTCTTTGCAAAAATAAAATAGGGATGCCAAGTTTCTTACCTACATAGGTCAGAAAATCCCAGGCTACTGTGTGTGAGTTGGGGGTGGGGAGGCAACTATGGCCCCTTTATGACCTGTGGACATCAATTCAGATGGAGTTGAGGTCCATAGGTCATAAAGGGGGCATAGTTGCTGACCTCTGGCCTAACAGATGATTTAATTGCTTTCCTCAGTGGCATTTTCTTCCCTTGGAATATCTTTGCAGTCTTGCCTAGCAGAGTAGAAGGAAGCTAAAAGGATACTGGTCAAGATGATACATGTTGTGCCTTAGGCATCCTTTCATCTGAACCCTTGTTCCCCAAACTTTTCCAACAAGTCAAAAATGGGCCCCTGTTTCCATTATCTGTTGTTGTTGTTTTTTAATGGTCCCAGTCCCTCTTCCCCTGGATCACATTGATGCCATTTCACATGTATAACTTTTAAGAATTGGATTTAACAAATTGGGAAGCAAACTAAGTGCATTAAAAAGAAAACTCTGACCTCTTCTCCTTCAGAGTATCACAGCATCGCGAACCTATCCTTCGCTCCTCTTCTTCTCCTTTTAATGATCATTATGAATTATTCTTTCATTATTGGTGAAAAAATAACCCCTTGCCCTCTGCACACAGAGTTTGATTTCACAAAGTACAGTAAAAACTGGTGTATAAAGTTCTGTTAGAACAAGCACCAATTTCCAGGGACTCAATGTTTTCAGCTGTTTGTCTGAAAATGCTACTAAATCCTCCTTCCCAAACTTTCACTGAGAGATTTTTCCCTTGCTCCCTCTTGCTCTAGTGTACCTGCCTCTATTCTATCTCAATTTAATCTACCTATCTGGCAAGCAGGTCCCCAGGTTGCAAATTCCTGAATTAGCTACTTTCTTGTAGTAGATGCACTTAAGGAAAGGCACTAAACCAATTGTCAGATCCGTATATCTGCCATTCTTCAAGGAGAGGGGAGGGGGTTATTGGAATTGTTCTATTTACTTATTGCTTTTTATATATGTACCTTTTTCCCCTGCCTTGCTTTCCTCTATAACCTTTAGCCTGATTTATAACTGTTACCCTGGCGCCGAAGTGCCTGGAAATTTCTCACCTTTGGGGGAATGTAAAGGGAGGGTGGGCCATGTGGGTTTCATCGCTGGAAAGCGGCAAAGGATGAACCTGAGAAAGTTCCCTTATCACTTTCTCAGAGCGGCCAGTATAATAACATCTTCACACCTGCGGATTGGCTGAATCCACACTGGACTGTTGGGAGGGGTTTCTAATTTCCTTTATCCTATACGTATTGCCTGAGGGCCCTCAGAGCCTGCTTTGATTCTGTCCTGCTATCATCCCTTTTCAATAAAAGGTTCCTTTTGAAATGCTAAGTTTCAAGAGTCTTTACTTTCTTGAATAAGGGGGAGAGGCCGGACCTTACACCAATTATGATGTTCCCAATGCCTTTGAAAACAGAAATAAAAAATTAAGTGAACAAATAAATTGATAAAATGGACAAATAAATGTGCGCTAAAACAGAAAGCAGAAAATGCAGATGTGCAAGAATGGGTGGCAACGTTTGCTAAAGTGCTAGCTTCCTATTTATAACTTACTGTTAAAGAAAATGTAAATGCATGCAAAAGTATTTTCATCAAAAAGAAGAAAAAAAGAACAAACTTCAAAAATTTCAAAGAAAATATGGGATACAGCTGTTTATGTTTGGTTGAAGTTTATAATGTTTCAAATACTATTTTTATTCACATCGTCTTGCAGCAAAGTTCATTTTTAGGGTGCAAAATTTAAAATCAACTTTTCAAACATACACAAAAGTGCATTGTTTATGAGCTCAAATTCAATTAAAGACTTTTGTACAATGCATACAGTTCAGGGGTGGGTTCTGCTTTTCTTCGCTGCCGGTTTGCTCAGTGACACGCCGCATAGGCACATGCACACTTCACGCATGCGCAGTGTGCTTCATGCATACTTCACGCATGCACAGTGCTTAAAAAACAAGATGGCGGCGCCTATGGCGCTGCCAAAAGAACTGGTTCGGGGCTGTGGCAGGCCTGGGTCGCTGCCGGTTCTAGCGACCCAGGCCGCCAAGTTACTACCAGTTCTATAGAACCGGTCCGAACCGGGAGGAACCCACTTCTGATACAGTTCTACTTGAACTGAAAACACTAAAGTCAAATGTTTCAGGCCTTATCATAAGCTGTCTTGGCTGTTTCAGGAACTCTATGGAAGAGAGTTTACAAAGATCACCATTAGTACTGGATAACCTAATTTTTCATGATTTTTCCCTTTCATTTGTATTTCTCGTGAGGAGAGGAAATTTCTTTTTCTTTACTCACAACACAACACTAGGACACAAATGGAGTTGTGCAGAGTTCCTGAATATAAATGAGATGAATCTCATTCTCTATTCAGTCCAGATTTATGTAGCAACAAAAAATGTATCCTATACTTGCCCTCTATCTTAGTTTGTTACACAACCTTCGATTTGTTAGGTCTGGTTGGTCCACTCTTGTTTTCATCCATATTTACTCATATTAGATCACTTTGCTTGCAGCTTAGTAAAGCATTTCCATACTTGGCTCCAATTTTTTTTTTTCCTGGAGAAATTAACAAGCTTAGGCTGAAGACCAGCACACACTTTAACAAATACACAGTCTGAAGCACTGCATCAATTTTGAGCAATTTCCCAGACTTTAAAAGCCTCATTTTGAATATGATGTGGGCAAGGGTAACACATCTATGTGTTTTAAAAAATAACTCATGCTATTTCAAGTGGCAGCTTGGCGGCATCTGCAGCCATATAATTCAACCAGACTGTCACTGAGAATTTCATCATTAAAACACATACCATCAAAATTACGACTGCAGAAATCTAGGCAGCCGGAGATGGCAACAAAGACATTTTTAAAACATGATTTCCTGCCTTCTAGTGGCCATTCCAAATACTGCAACCCAAGAATGATTAACCCTATTAAAATATAATCTAAGTAAATCGGTGTTTTTCAAATTTGGCAATTTTAAGATGTATGGAGTTCAACTCCTAGAATTTCCCAGACTTTGGGAGCTGAAGTACACACATCTTAAAAGTTGCTAAATTGGCAAAAACACTTATCTATGTCATGATATAAACTATTCTAGTATCCTCCTTAATTTGGACCAACCACCATAATTCAGTGCTACCAGGAAGTAATAAGAATTGCACTATGTATATTATTTTCTTTTTGGTAAGAATTCCTAACCTTCTGTCCCTGAGGAACCAGTTTGAGGAGAAATAAAACCAAAAAAAAGGTTCTGTTTACAGATCACCCTGTTTGCAAATTTTCCCCTCACAGCCAGAAAGTATTTAATAATTATGAACCATGTTTCAAAAGCACAAAATTCTTCATTTACATGCATAGACATCACCTCTATAATAATGTCATTTATTTTAAGTCAACTGAATAATTCCTTTTCTTTCCCTGTTTAATGCAGTGTTACATATTCCAAAATCGCTCAGATATCCAGATATCGTACTATTGAAAAGATAATTAACATAAAGCAGCTTGTACAGTAAAAAAAAACATGGATGCTAATAAAGAGCTGATGAATACCAGAATAAAAGTATTTTCTTGAATTAAAATGAAGATTATTTGAATTATTTTTCTGCACACACAGGTACATACACATACACATGAACATAAAAATATCGCTTTGTGACATCATACTCTTCAACCCCTTAAACAAGTATACTATACTGATTATGCTAACAACAGAAAAACTATATACAATAATTAATATTAAAGTAAAATAGCATCGCAATGTTCTTTCCAATGTAATTCGACATTTGCATTCCCTAAGCAAAATCAGATGTATGCCTCACATGAAATTATATACTTTGGTATATTTTCCACCCAGCCATAAATAATTCCATAGATGCAAATCATTTTTTGAAGTTCAGAGTAGAATGGGAAATGGAACAATCAGGTCTCCTAATTGCTCAGAAGAAGTGCTTTCAGTACCAAAGAATTTTGTCAGATACGTTTTGGCCACCACTGTAACGACTGTGGCAGGCCAAAGTCTCTAATAAAATATGGCTTCGGACTGACAACTTCCTTGTGAGGTGTATTGAAAGGCTCAACAGTTCTTTCTTTTGACTACCGTTGAATGGAATAGACCACTGGGGATCAGGCAATAAAGTAACTGGAATTAATTTGAATTGAATTAAGAAGTCTTGACTAAATGATTTTTCATGAGAGTCCTACTTTCAGTTTGGGCCTTCCTATATTTGAAGAATTGTGGCTTGTATTTATTTATTTTCCCACATTGCCCAGAGTTAACGGTGCATCAGGGCACTGATGTTAAAATAGTAGCTACATGTAGTTGGCCAACTGATTCAAAAATTAGGGTGAATTTCCCCACCCTGATGGAGATCAGTCTCAAGCATCAGCAGTGGTCCATATTTGCTTTGTAGGCTTCCTTTGTATCTGAGATAGATATAGAATTCCATCAAGAAACAATATGGATGCTGAATTTTTTGGAATCTAATTCTGGCCAATCCCCTTGAGGAAAAGGGTTTATGAATCAGGTATTGTTATGTTCTAACTGTTTAAACTATGTTGCATGGTTCCAACCAGGTCCAGCGTTTGAGCGGGAAAAAGCTCAAACGCTATTGGCTGGTCTGTCTGACAGCTCCCTATAAAAGGGCAAGCTGTCAAACTGCTCTTTGCTGGTTACTGATACAAGAGCTGAAATAAAGAGCTGCTTTGGAAGTCTGTCTCCTGTCATCTCTACCCACTATCTAACAGTGGCGACGAGGGCTTGGGCCAGGAGAACTGTGACTAGCTTCTTCAGCACTTTCAACCAGCCAGGCAGACATCTTCCTGCCTCCTTCTGCCGCTATGTCCACCTTCCACCCGCCGGCGCCTTTCGACCCGACCAGGGAGAAATGGGACTCCTACATGCGGCGATTCGACTGCTTCCTGGAAGCAAACGATATGCTGGGTCTGACCGACAACCGCAAAAGAGCTGTGTTCTTGAGTCACT
>QLTV01014916.1:2911090-2931677 GCA_003457575.1 Thermophis baileyi | reverse complement strand
ACTACATCTATAACTATAACTATAACTATAACTATAACAGCTATAACTGTAACTGTAACTGTAACTCTACCTATAACTATAACTGTAACTGTAACTGTAACTGTAACTATAACTATAACAATAACAACTATAACTATAACTATAACTATAACTATAACTATAACTATAACTATAACTATAACTATAACTATAACTATAACTATAACTATAACTATAACTATAACTATAACTATAACTATAACTATAACTATAACTATAACAACAATAACAATAACTATAACAACAATAACAATAATAATAATAATATGGTTGGAAGGGACATTGGAGGTCTTCTAGTCCAAACCCCTGCTCAAGCATTCTGGGCAAAATGGTTATCCAGTCTCTTCTTGAAAACCTCCAGTGATGGAGCCCCCATAACTTCCAGAGGTAAGCCAATCCATTGAATAGTTGACCTCACTACCAGGAAATTTCCCCTTAATTCTAGGTTGGATCTCTCTTTAATGATCTTCCATGTGTTACTTCTTGCCTTGTCCTCATGTACCTTGGAGAACAGATTGACCATCTCTTCTTTGTGACAGTCTCTCAAGTACTGGGAAACTGCTATCATTTATTTATTTACTTTATTTATTTATTACTTATTTATTTAAGTATCATGCCTTGGAATATCTCTCAGCCATCACTGAGGCAATGTAAAATATGTCCTTGTTCATGCACAACATTGGGTAGATAATTCTCAATGCTGTAAGTCACTAGTGGAAAATTCTGATTAAAACAGAAAGGATGCTGTTGCAGGCTATTGGAAGGAACAGTAGGGTGTATAGTCCTCTAATCAGGAGTGGGTTCTAACTTACCTTGCTGCCGGTTCGCTTCCTCTCGCACTGCGTGGCTGCGCTCGCATTGCGCGCCACGTGGCCGTACTGCGCAGGCGCAGTGAAGAAAATTCACAAAAAATCCCCCCCCCAAAAAAGGCTGAAAACAAGATGGCGGCACATGCGCAGTGCCGGGGACTCAGCTTCTGCGCATGCGCAGAAGAAAAAAAAAATTAGCAAAAAAATTTCCAAAAATTTTTTTTCCAAAAAAAAAAAATCCAAAAAAAAGATGGCGGCGTCCATGGACCAGCACCGACAGAACCGGCTCCGTGACGTCACCAGCGGTTTGCTACCAGTTCTATAGAACCAGTGTGAACCGGGAGGAACCCACCTCTGCCTCTAATCTGCAAATACCTAATAAAACACAAGTAGTATATGCAAGTACAGAGAGAAATGAATGTATAAAATTGTAAATGAACCAAAATCTATAAATTAAAGGGTTAAGAAACACTGAAATTGAAACCAAAGAATTGGAATCACATTGATAGCAATTTACTGTTCACTAGAGCAATTTTTATTTGGGGGAAGTGGTCCCCAAATTGCAATAGTGTTTGTTTCTATGATAAACTACCCCACAAATGTTTCAAAATTACATATAACTTGTACTACAAGAAGATCAAAAACTTCCAAAAATACAATAAATCAAATCACATCTATAATTCAGTTTGGTCTAGCATCAGGCTAGAAACTGGGAGACTGTGAGTTCCAGTTCTGCCTTAGGCACAAAGTCAGCTGGGTGACCTTGGGCCAGTCACTTTTTCTCAGTTCTAGGATGGAGGCAATGGCAAATCACTTCTGAAAAACCTTGTCAAGAAAACTGCAGGGACTTATCCAGGTAGTCCCCAAGATCAGGTATGACTGAATGAAAGAAAATAATAATTTATGACTCCAAATGTAAATTGTATGATATAGGATACAGACACAAATCCTGAGATGGCACTGGATCACTCTGTGTCTTTGCCAGGATTTTCCTGGGGTAAGTTTCTTTATTAACAAATAAGTGAGCAGGTTCATCACTACCAGCATCCTTCATTCACCATAAATATGCAATACTTGTGAAGAAGACTCTGCTGTATTTAAGAATATCACGCAGGGTTCCCAGTCACAGAATAATGCAACAAGGAAAGGTTTCCTGGGTTTTGCTGCCATCACCATTTTGTTCCCACCACCATCACCTTAACCAGTGATTTAGGATCAAGGTCAAGGTCAAAAGAACTCAAATGTCCTCACCTTTCTGTTAATTAAAAATAAAACAAAAATCATAGGGGAGTTTAAGAACAGCAATGAAGTTGCAAAGTTGTACTGCTTTATAAAGCCTTGGTAAAACCACAGCTGGAATACTGCATCCAGTTTTGATCACCACATTATAAAAAGGATGTTAAGACTTTGGAAAGAGTGCAGAGAAGAGCAACAAAGATGATTAGTGGCCTGAAGTCTAAAACATGTGAAGAATGGTTGCGGGAATTGGGTATGGCTAGTCTAATGAAAAGAAGGACTGGAGTGACATGATAGTGGTATCCCAATATTTGAGGGGCTGCCACTAAGAAGAAGTCAACCTGTTTTCCAAAGCACCAGAAGGCAAGACAAGAAGCAGTGGATGGAAACTAATCAAGCAGAGAAGCAACCTGGAACTAAGGAGAAATTTCCTAACAGTGAGAACAATTAACCAGTGGAACAACTTGCCTTCAGAAGTTGTGGTTGCTTCATCACTGGAGGTTTTTAAGAAGAGATTGGACAGCCACTTGTCTGACATGGTATGGGGTCTCCTGCTTGAGCAGGGAGTTGGACTAGAATCCCTTCAAGATCCCTTCCAGCTCTATTCTGATTGAGTGATTGAGTGATTCAGATTCTCAATTAATGTCTCTTTAACTAGTTTTTTGGAAAGTCAAGTTTGTTGAAAATCAGTACAAGAATTGTGTTGGCATAATAGCTGTGAGTAAATAACAAATCTCAAGTTGTTATTTTTAAAATGTTGACTGAATTACAGGGAGTAGAACAAAGGTGACAATTTTACTTCATAGAGAAGAGAGGCTGAAAACAGATAGTGAAAATTACTGTAACCTACAGACTCCATCCTATAAAGGGATTTAGATAATTTTTAAAAAAAACTTGGCATTTTTAGCATTGTCCTGTACAGTTCTCTATCACAATTCTTTGCATTTTTCAAAATAACTTACTTTTAACATCACACAAAACACTATGCCTGATTAAAAAAAACACACAAAGAAAGAAATATACTTTTGGAAAACAGAGTTCTTGGAAGACTATGGGAAAATTTCACCATAAGCTTGTTATTTGCAAAGTTCTCTTAATTTGAGGTAAGATATTTCTTTCTCTTCCAAGGGGGGGAAAAAAACATTTCATTTATTATAAAATATCCTCATGTACTGAAAGAAATACTATAGATAAACAGGGATGTCTACAGAGTGTGATCAGAAAAATGAATATGGTAGCCATAATAAGGCCACCAAAGGACCCCAGGTTTTTTTTAATGTGTGTAATGCACATGAAAAGTGGGTGAACTTTGATCACACATTTTTTTTTACCCTGCAAATTTTTTTTACCATACCCTGCAGACACCCCGTAAATAACACTTCAAATTATTTTGAGAATTTCATGGGGTTCTCCAAGGCCAAACACGAGCTACGTTTAATGAAAGTGGACAGGTTTTGCCCAGACTGCTTTATTTGCACCCAAAAGCAGGCAGTATTCAAGGACACAACAGTTCTTTTTTAGTTTCAAGTTTAATATCAAAAAAGCCAAATTGAGGGCAAAACCACCAACAACTACTAACTAGAAGTCTCAGCTCATCTTGTATAAATCGGTTCCAGGTTCAAATCTTTTTTTTTTCTGCCCTATGCCAATGGACTGGGAATTGGCTGTTTCTCAGAGGCTGACTTCAATGATTATTATTGTAAGGACCTGTTTGGACTCAGGCTCTTGGTCCCTGATCCTGGCCTATTGAGTTTCTAGCTAAGAGCTGAAATGGATTTGAAGAATATTTAGTTTTTAGTCTCTCAAAAAGTTTAGGCTAGAGCAGGCGTCCTCAACCTCTGGGCCGCAGCCCACTACCTGTTCAAAACCAGGCCAGGGGAGAAATGGGCAAGTGTATGCGTGTAAAGCAGGGGTGGGTTCTAACTTTCCTCGCTGCCGGTTCGCTTCCTCCCGCATCGCGTGGGCGCGTCTCGTGCGCTGAAAATTCCAAAAAAAATTTCCCCCCCAAAAAAAGCCAAAAACAAGATGGCGGCACATGCGCAGTGCCGGCAATTCGGCTTCTGTGCATGCGCAGAATAATTTTTTTAAAAAAATAAAATAAAAAAAACATTCCAAAAAAAAGATGGCGGCGTCCATGGACTGGCACCGACTGAACTGGCTCCATGACATCATGGAGTTGCTACCAGTTCGGGCGAACCGGTCTGAACCGGGAGGAACCCACCTCTGGTGTAAAGCACCACTCACATGAGTGGCGGGAAAGTACACACATGCGCACAAAGCTCCATTCATATGAGCGGAGGGCGCTTGCACTCGTGCATGAAGTTCCATTCACGCACGCAAGCACAAGTGCCTTCTGCTCAAGCGCCCTACACTCTCACGAGCGGAGCGTCGCACGCAAGCACAATGCTTTCTACTCAAATACCTGCCACTCACGCGAGTGGAGCTTCATGCGCGAGGTGAAACACCCTTTGTGCATGAGTGCAAAGCTCCATTCATGCCACCCACATGCCTCCCCCCCCCCCGCACCAGGCCAGGCCACCAAGCTGGAAAGGTTGGGGACCGCTGGGTTAGAGCACAACACGAGCAGCAAATGGGGCAGAAGCTGGGACCTTGGAAAGGTTTTTTTTTGCTGTTTGCCTGACTGCCTTTGGGACCCAGTTAGGATTCACCTCTAGAGCCAAACAGCAAATAGCTTTTAGAGGAGTCCTAGCTGGGTCCTAAAGGTAAGCTTTTTGAGCTGATTTTTTTTTCTTCACTTCAAATTAAAAAGCAAGAAAGGTTTTCTTTGCTTGCTTGCTTCCTTTCCTCTACTCTTCAACCTTGAGTCAAGGTAAGATTTTGAAAGGAATAGAGATTGGAGGCCGGAGGTAGGGAATCGAGTTTTTGCAGCTAATTGGGGGACAAGAAAGATCACAAGTCTGCCTCCCCCAGCCTTTTTTACAGCTTTCTTTGTTGAAGGAATGTAACTTTTTGGGGGGGGGGGTTAAAGCAAAGGTAAGGTTTTGGGAAGCTCATCCTGAAACTGCTGCCTTTGCATGCAGGGCCTGGCTTCCCAAAGCCTAGCAAGAGCCAGGAGAGGTTCCCAGCCTCCTGATGGCCAGCTGATCTGGGCAGAAAGCTCCACAAGGCCAGGGAACTGGCACCCTTTTTTGCCCCAGAAAGGCTGGGGCACCTCGGCAAGAGGAAGGGCAGCAGCAGAACCAGGAAAGGCAGGCAGGCCCAGCATTTCCTTCCCCATTGTTTCTGCTCGCAAGACAGTCAGCTGTGTGACGGGCACACTTGGGAGCCAATGGGAGGCAGAAGAACAATCTCCTTTTCCCTAGGCTACATTCTTCCTTCCCTTCTGGAAGGAGGCTCCATTTTGAAGGACCCACAGGGGTGGGTTCTAACTTACCTCACTGCCGGTTTGCTTCCTCCCGTGCCACGTGGCCATGCTGCATGGATGCGCCTCATGGGCATGCACGCGCTTTGCGCACGTGCGCATGCGCATGCGCAGTGCAAAAAAATTTAAAAAAATTCTCCCCCCAAAAAAGCCAAAAACAAGATGGCGATGCATGCGCAGTGCCAGAAACTCTGCTTCTGTGCATGCGCAGAAGAAGAAAAAAACCCAGAAAAAATCCCCCCCCCCAAAATAACAAAAAATTCCAATTTTTTTTTTTAAAAAAAGATGGCAGCATCCACGGACCGGCATCGACCGAACCGGCTCAGTGACATCATTGTGACATCACCAGCGGGTCACTACCGATTCGGGCGAACCGGGAGGAACCCACCTCTGCTGAAAATGGCTTCTGGGCCGAAGGCATGCAGTCCAGGGACACTGAAAGATGGAGTTTCCAGAAAGAGGAAATGGTCCACAGTAAAAGATAAATGATGACAGAGGTGGGGAGGAGCATGTAGGACCCCAAGTGGCAGGAAGCAGAACATGGGGTATCTCAGGGGGTGGGAGAGGCCTTGGGAGGCCCAAGACAGGTCATCTTGTTTCTGCAAGCTTGGACCTCCCAGGATTTCCCCTACCCCTGAGGCATCCCATGCTCCACTTAACCCACACATTCATTTAACAAGTGCACTTGAGGCAGATCCAGTAATGGGTTGCAAATCCTGTCGCTACTGGTTCGCGTGCTCGCGTGCACGACACTTCTGCATATGCGCAGAAGCTTCCGGGGCAGGTGGGCAGAGTCTCCCACTGTCGCCGCTACCGGTTTGTGGATCCGGGCCGTACCGGTAGCAACCCACCACTGGGCAGATCATTTAACATTTGTCACGACATTCAATCCTAATGGGTAAGTTTCTTTGTTTGTTTGTTTAGAAAAGTTACATAGCCCCCCACTCATTCACAGTGACTCTGGGTGGCTTACCAAAATAAATAAATAAAAAAACAATGTACAAACATAAAAGCAATACCTCCCCCCCCCATTACAGGTTCCATTACAGTCATAACTCAAGGACTACCTGTATGTGTACCACTCATATTCATACCAAAAATTCCACAGCCAGATTCAGTGCTAATTTAAAACAGCTCATTATAAAAGGTTCCCACTCATGGTATTCATGTGGTGCTGAAAAATATGAAAACAGTATCTGACCATTTCTTTTACAACTGTTTTTCTTTTTGTATGGCATGCCAAAAGAGGCATGCCAAACCAGCTTTGTCATATGTTCTTTAAATATTGTAATCAAAATATTATCCTATCGTCTTTGATTCAACCTGCTCCTTCATTACCTCAGAAGAACAATAAAGCTAGAAATAAATTTACATAAGCATGCATCCTAATGTTAGCAAAACTAATCTGAAAAAATATATTTACCAAGGAGATATGCGTGCGATAAAACCTACCGTAAGTTGCATTAAAATCAGGGGACCGAAAATGGCAACTACTGGAAGATTTTGACCATTAACTTCCAGCCTTCCCCCCTTCAGATTAGGGGAAGAAAGCCGGTGCATTTAAAAAGTCTTTTAACATAATTACTTATGTGGAATTAAATTCCATAAGAAACATACCCTGAAGAACTATATGCAAGATTGCATTCTCAGTTTATCATTCCTCATCACTTTTCTGCTCCTAAAAAGCAATGTGCAGAGCCAACTCAAAAGGCAAAGGAGGATTGAAATAATTCCATCTCCCAGACCTCTCTGCCTTTTATCTCTGCAAGAGGACAAAGGTGAGGCTTCACTCCTTTGTAGATGGCAACAGAACAGACAATCAGAATGCATCATTGTTTGTCTTTTCTCAGGGATATTAAGACAGCAAGACATTCCAATCGCTGACAAAGTCAAGGATTACAAAGCAGCAAACACAACAGGCAACTGGAAACAAAGCGTAGGCCAAGAGTTCACACACAGATTTCAGGTGAACATCAGGATATGAAAATGTAAAGAAAGCCCCATGGGTAGAGTTGTAGTGAATCAACAGGAATTCAAGCTACAAAACAAGGTCAAAAGCTGAACTCAGACACTGCCATTGTTCAAGAACTGACTGCGAGGGACTTCTTTATACGACTTTCTGGGCACCAGCTGTTAGCCATTACATAATCTGCACTGGTCCTACTGTTTTGCTAGTTTTTAAGCCTCCCCTCTTTAGAGTAAAATTAGACCATCTCAGAAATGTAAGGGGACAACCCACATACATCCTGCATTATGTTTAGCCTCAGTTTCAAGCCTCAAGAGACATTTAATTATTAGTCTCCTGAGTCCAAGATTGCCTGAACTTTTGTGAACATTCGTTCCAGATTTTATTTTGTATCTATTAATTATATGCTTAACAATCAAAACGCCATCCTTTAACAAATAAGGAACTGGCTTTTTTGAGGACACCCCTAATTACAGGATATGCCCATCTCCTCTTCGAAAACATCCCATGTTTGAATATTATGAGAAACAAAAAAAAATGGATTAAGATGGACCTTGTTCTAATAAAGCAACATTATTCCTGACGCTCTTATGACTTTTGGTGCAGTATAAAGCCAGATACATCAATTATTATTATATTGGCTACAGAATCATAGGGAGAAATTAAATCTACAAAAAAAGTATTGTGGTTATTATTATTTTTTCTGTACATACCCAAGATGTGATATAAAACAATGATTATGCTTCTGGAAGAGTTAGGAGACAGAGCCTGCAATCTGGCTGTGGATATGAGCACAGATCTGTATTACTGCCTTGCATTTGCAACAGATGTTTTCACTTGATTTTTTTTTAAATAGCTGTCATTACTCAGAGCAATAACAGTCAATGTGTACAAACTGCAAATCTAAACAGAATTGAGACAATCATTCTTCCTCCAGTACAAAAATAAGTCTTTCTTGAAACGTGGAAGTTGTGAATAGATTTGAATATGCTTCATACTATTTAGATTATCTTATTGAGGAAAAAAAATCCTACCACATAGATGTCCCTCCAATTGTATCTCCAGCATATCAGGGTTTAGCAGCTATGCACCCATCCATTTATGAACTCCAAGAGACTTCATATTATGTTAAAAAACTACATGGAAAATAACATAAAACTTTTCCAGACCCAAACATAAACTAATACATAGTTGAAGAGAAGCCACTAATATTATCTACCACTTGCAAGAACTGGGTTGCAAATGTCCAGACATGTTTGCAAGACTCTTTACTACTATCTCAATAAAATATAGTTCAAGATTTCTTGTAGAGTTAGTTTCCTGAACTGGTCTACCTTATAGGGCTGGCATCTATCATCTCTTTGTGCCCCTGACCACTCATCTGGTGCTGGCTCCGTGTTGCCCTTTAACTTCTAAAGGTCTGTCCACTTGGCCTGTTGCCTTTGTATTCATTTCCTCCCAATGAAATAAAGATAGGGATACTGAACATCTTAAGGACCTTTCTACAAAGACTATCATTTCCTAAATACAACTTCACTGAGAATGCCACTGTCCCCAGTGGAAAGAGTTTGTAGTCTGCATTAATCAATATCAACAATAAATAAAAACTCACCATAGGGAAAGGGAGGTAATAAAAAATCAAAATGAAAGTTTTACTCTAGAGACACTGTCGCTTAATTAACCAAGGCAAATATATTTTATTGTTGGTACATATTTCCAATAGTACCATTTAATTTAATTCTGAAGTCTTTAAAATATAAGCAGGAATAAAGAGCCACAAGATCATTGATACAGGGCAGTACTGAATAAATTCCACACACTCATTTAAGAAGAAACAATAACTAAAAGCTATTCATCACATCCTGTGATAGACAGAAAGAACCTTGAGAATCTCAAATCTATTCATTTATACAGAAAAGTTTTAGCCCACAGGTATACTTCTTTTGAAAAATACATAAGCAAAACATTTTGGCTCCAATTGGAAGAAGACGCGTCTAAAAAGGTTTTGTAACTTTTGTTAAGATAGCCTTGCACATTACCCCAAAGCAATAGGCTGCTGTTGAAAATAGGTACTCTAGAAGTGTAGCTATACACAACTCACTTATGAATAGCTGTCTGATATTTGTTTGCAAAAATATAATTGCCAAATTCATCCTTTATATTTTAAGTGTATTTGTAAAACCTTTTATGTACTTCCCAAGGGTGCTTTTTCCAAAATTGGACTTTCTTGGTTGTTGTTTTTTTAAAACATTTTACTTCTCATCCAAGAAACTTCTTCAGTAATTGAGAATCTCCATAGATTTCTATAAACCTGCAACAGCAATATCTGCAATGGTTCTTACTGATAGTCTATGTCAGGGATGTCAAACTCAAGGGTGCTTAAAATTGGCCTACGGGGCCAGCCTAGAAATAGCAAAGGACAGGCCTGTGGTGCCTCTGGCAGTCAAAACGGGGCACAGGGAGGCCACGTGCAGCCCTGCGGGGCCTGTTTTTGTCCTGGACGGCCTCCTGCTGCGCGTGCCCACCCTGCACCCCATTTTGGCTGGCAAAGTGCTTCAGGAGGCCATCTAGGCCCTCCCCCCTCCCCCCAGACGGCCTGTGGAAAACTACAGTGCTGATCAGGCCCTCAAAGAAATCCAGTTTGACACCCCTGGTCTATGTAGTTGGAGCAGACAATCTGATACCAATAAAAGTTTTGGACACTAGCTCCCATTGTCATTTGAATGCTGGCTTGATTGGCAGCTTGTGGGAATTGTAATCCAAAGTGCTTATCTTTGGTGTATTGAAGTTTATTTTCTTGCATTGCAATATCACACCATTCAGTACTAAAAGAATATATGAAAGAATAATCTTATATTTATCTTTCTAAAATTATTGGTGCCCATGTCAACTAAAATTATCCATGCCACATCCAGGTATTGGGATCTTACTATAATATTTAAAGACAAGTAAAGACAAAAATATGAATGGATGCCCAAGGCCTGTTTTAAGGAAGACTTCAGAACAGAATTGATTTATTGTTTAAAAAATGTACAATTCTCATGCAATATGAATCAGTCATGAATGATTCTGAGCATGCTACCCAACTTGGGTTGGGTTAAAATATAAAATGCAGAATAAAACATAACATGTACCAACATTAAATATATGTAACTGGGACTATCCAGCTTGGAAAAAAAATCAGCATCCCAACTCCTCTATTGGATTTATTATTCCTAAAGATGACATTCTCCAAGGGAAGTTGTTCTATCATATCTTACTGGATGGGCAGGTACAACTTGTGGGACGTTCTGAGCCAGGAAGGGCTTTAAAGTGATGACCAGCACCCAGAAGCCAACAGGCAAATAGTGCAACTCTTGTTGTGATAGTATTATATGGCTAAACTAAGGTGTGTCATAATTGCTTGAGCCCTTGCCTGGTTCTATTTCTAAAATCTAAAACTCCAAGAAGAACTGAAACAGTGTAAGTCAAGAAAGGTGAAGAAAAAGTCATACCTAAAAAATTATCTGGTTGGATTGGAACATATCTATTGAGAAAATAGACCTGCTACTAAATTTCATGTCAATTCTGAATGCACAGGATTATGAGTGCTTTGGATCAGGAAGTTAAGATAGATAATAGATGGATGGATGGATGGATGATAGATAGATAGATAGATAGATAGATAGATAGATAGATAGATGATAGATAGATAGATAGATAGATAGATAGATGATAGATAGATAGATAGATAGATGGAACGGGCAGGCAGGCAGGCAGATAGATAGATCTGGGGGTGGGGTTTCATAGTAGAAGAGGCTACTCTATAGATAAGCAGGTCGTATGCCATTTCAGTCACTGAAAATCAACTACAGCACCTTAAATTCTCTTGGACAATAACTGAGAGCCAGACAGATTATTCAGTATAGGCATCTCACAGTAGCTGAGTCAATAATAAAGAATATTTTCAAACAGCATTGTTGTTATCGTTGTTCAGCACTGTTTAAATGTGATAGCAAGAATGGGAATTTGTAAATATTTATGAGTTCAAGCAACAGGAGCTTCGCTGATGGTTAATTTCCAAGTGGTTTCATTGCTAATTGCAAATGCTTCCAGGAGATATTATGGGGGAGGCTGGCTTAGACAGCTTCTCTTGGCTCTCTCTCCCAAGGTCTTTCCTGCATACCATTACAAGCCCTATCTTTGGTATTAATGGTAATAAGGACTAATTATTGCTCCCTACAACCAACATTTCCAAATCTCCCTAACCTTCTTAGTATGCACAATTAGAAATTCAGACCAAACTGCTGAACAATACAGACATAAATATTATTGTCCTGTATTTTGAATTAATTGTCCTAATTAAAGTGACTCATTCTTCAACATCAAAACAAGTAGCCAAAGTTGCTGCAGTAAATTAGGTAATCCTTCCACAAAGCAGCTCTCAAACTATGGGTCATGACCTTCAGGGTAGTCCTAACCAAATCAAAAGGGAAAGTTTCAGCTATCGAAGTCAGTATTCAACTGCAGCTTGTCTGTCTGCAGATGGTGATGGGTTACTCTACCTCTACCCTACTTTAGCCATTTCTGCACCCCTTCAACTGACCTGGACTAACAGTAGCTTCAAAAAAAGTTGTCCAGAATAGTCTGTAGAGGGATCTAAGCCTTCTTCAAATGAAAGATCAGATAATATTCATATCCTGTGGCCCAGTTTACCCTGCGTGTGTCAGTCACATACTGCCTAGGTTGCTTGAATGGCTGGTTGTTCCAAGTGGATACATGCTAAAAAAAAAAAAGTATATACAGTACAGTGGTGAAATCCAATTTTTTTTACTACCGGTTCTGTGGGCGTGGCTTGGTGGGCGTGGTGTGGCTTGGTGGGCGTGGTGTGGCTTGGTGGGCATGGCTTGGTGGGCGTGGCAGGGAAAGGATACTGCAAAATCTCCATTCCCACCCCACTCTGGGGCCAGCCAGAGGTGGTATTTGCCGGTTCTCCAAACTACTCAAAATTTCCACTACCGGTTCTCCAGAACCTGTCAGAACCTGCTGGATTTCACCCCTGATACAGTATATGACCAAGAAGATTTTTCTAAACATAGAGGTACCAAGCCTTAATGCCTGCTAGGTTTTTCTTTCTTACGGTAATTTCTCTGCCACTTATTCCAACACATTTCCAGGAAAAAAAGAGAGGAGATTATAATAGGACCCAAAGGACTAATAAGACAGCAAGGTCTTAAGAGCTGACACAAGAGACTAATAAGACAGCAAGGTCTTAAGAGCTGACACAGAAAAGTTTTCCCTTCTTTCTCTTCAGCTTTTAATGGAGTCTACATAGGGACAATTTCAGAGGCGCAAAGGAAGGGATAGTTCAGGTGAAAGATTATATCTTTCCTGCCGGAGTCTGCATAGATCAATGCAGTTTATTTTGGTCCAAGACCACAAATGTCAGAAGAAAACAATACAAAAGCAACACTTAAACAAAATGAATAGAGAAATAGTTAGATTTAAAATTCAGAATCAGAATTGGACAAACTCACAAAACAACTTTTGTACTGCTAGTGATGTTATTTTTTTTTTCTTATAAATCATGGTTCCAGAAATACACTTCACCACTTTATATACAATGTCTGGATTTGAATCAGAAAAGGAGAGTTATACAAAATGAATATAATCTATCTAGGTCAGGGGTGTCAAACCTGATTTCATTGAGGGCTGCATCAGGGTTGTGTTTGACCTTGGGAGGGCCGGGGGTGGTGGCCAGGGGCTATGTGGCCATCTCGACGTCACTTGTGTCGGGGGCGCCTGTGGCGGCCCGAGCGCTCTGCCAACAAAAACGGGCTCCCAAGCTCCAATTTTGGCTGCAATGGCCTCCTGCAACCCTCTGCCAGTGAAAACGGAGCTTGCAAGGGCAAGCCCGCAGCCCTCCCGAGCTCCGTTTTTGCTGGCAGAGGCACCACAGGCCGGTCCTTCACTGTTTCCAGGGTGGCCCCTTGGGCCATATCCAAGCACCCCGCAGGCCTGATCCGGCCCGCGGGCCTTGAGTTTGACACCCCTGATCTAGGTAGTTACTTAAAGTTCTTTTTTTTTTATGGATGATGGGAGCTTTTATAAACAGAGCAATACAAGAAAACACGTGTCTCCTTTTTGCAACCTTTGTTGACATTTAATCAGCTTTTGACGTAATTCCAAAGAAAAGACTGTGGGAGAGACTAAGGCGGTCTCCCTTTAACAAAGGCTTCTGCTTCTTATCCAGACTCTCTGTTCTGACATTTCCCATGGGGGGGGGCACCTTTTTGAAGCTGTTCCAACTTACAGAGGAATAAGGTACGGTATACAAAGCCCCTCACTTTTTGATCACTATATAAATCAATAATTCACGCCTACTCTCGGTTCGAGCAGTTTGAGTGATCTCAGCAATTTTATATGCAGGTGACATAGTTATAATGTCAATTTTCATTTCACAGGAGAGGATAAAAAAGGGCACTAAGGGCATTGCCTTTTTCTTTCAGAAGAAAGACTATTAACAAATTATCAGAAAACCAAAGTTCTAGCATTTGCTTGACAGTATCATAAAATGGCAAATTCATGGGATTCCAATTGAGCAAGTACCACCTATAAATACCTTGGAGTGTTGTTCCATTCCGTCTTTATCTTGGAGCACGCAACTTTCTACCAAACTAGGATTACTCAGTGTAGCTCTACAACTATTATGTGATTTTTGCATTGAAGGGGAGCTCGTTATATCCCGCCAGCCTGTAAGATTTTCTTAGCCAAGACTGTCCCTCAGCTTCTTTATGGTACTCAAATCTGCTCTTTTCACAAAGTTCAATACTCTTGAAGTAGTTGAAAATAAGTGTATTAGAGCCAATTCCCAAACTGTATGAAGAATACCATCCTATTTTTGGAGATGAGTTTAGTTTCTGTGGATGCTAGATCTTGATTCTTACCCATTTAATTTTGGATAAAATTAAATTTCTGCCTTATCTTTTTGATTCTAAAGAGCCACTTTTAATCAATGTACCGTATTTTTCACACTATAAGATGCACTTCCCCCCCCCCCAAAAAAGTGGGTGGAAATGTCTGTGCATCTTATAGAGTGAATATTGCATCAGGGGGAGGGGGGTTGGTGTGGCCTATCACCATCGCCACCGCCTATCACCGCCACCGCCTGTCACCGCTGCCACCATTCACCGCCGCTGGGGAACGCTGGAGCCTTCGCTGTCAAGCAGCTGATCGGTGGTTGAATCTGCCTCCCGGAATACCGCCAATCAGCTGTTCTAGGCGGCAGGGATTGCCGTTCGCCTCTGCCACTGCCAATCGCAGTGAACGGCGGCGGCAACTGGTGGCAATAGGTGGTGGCAATAGGTGTCCTAGAACAGCTGATCAGCGGTATTCCGGGAGGCCGATCCAACCGCCGATCAGCTGCTTGGCAGCAAAGGCTCCAGTGTTTCCTGGCAGCGGCAGCAGCTCAGCTCAGTTGACCGGTGGTGGTCACAATGGAGCAGAACCCTGACGAGCCATGTGCTGGGGCTGCGATAACGTGCTGAAGCTGACCAGGCTGTTTGCTGTTTACTGCAAGGACACTAGCCAGATGAATACCGGATGGATGCTGGGAGGCAGAGGCAGATTTTTTTTCTTGTTTTCCTTCTCTAAAGCTAATCTGCATCTTATGGTCCGTTGCGTCCTATAGTGTGAAAAATATAGTACTTTAAGAAAGCTATTGTCAAAATCTACCCATTGGACTTCTCAGTGGAAAGCCTCTGCTCATTAGGCTTTGAAAAATCTAGAAATGCCCTCAAGCATCAGGTCTGGGACATTGTCCAATCTACCACGCCAACCTGACTCCCATGTGGAGATTGTTCAAAAGAGTCTCTGGGGCATGCTGCCAGCCTTCCCATGAAGAACATTTCTGCATCCTACAGAGAATGACTAGATTAACCTACACTTGGTTGTTTCTTCCATCTTCACAGTGATACCAGAATCATTGGAGTGAATCAACCTGTGAAGAGAACTGGAGGGTGACACTAAAGGGGGATGAAAGATCATCCTCTGACTAAGGTGGGGGGTAGTGGCATGTCCCCCCCCAAGACAAAAAGTGTTGGGGGTGATCAACCTCAGGTGAAAGCAGAGTCTGGGAGTGAGCAAAAGTGCTTAAAAGGCAATGTAAATAGACACAGTAGATAGGATGAGGGTGATTAGTTTGGGGGTTGTAATAAAAAGGAGTTAGAATCAAAACAACCATATGGTGTGAGTTTAGAGCAGGGAGGAGTAGAAGATAAGTTACCTATTTCCAGGAGACTAGGGTAGAGATGAGGAGGAATGGAAAGGGTAAAGACAAGTCAACACTGAAGTGGTGATTGGGCAGAAGGAGATGAGTTGAAAAGCTGGATCAAGCTCCTTTTGGAGATAGAAAAATTCAAGCCAATCTTATTTCTAGGCTCTTGATCTAATCTAGAGAATTAGGTAGAAGTGCTTTCAATTGGCCAGAACTCCAACTGATGCTTCTGAACATCAGTCGGCTTTCCTCATCCATGTTTAGATTATGGGTAAGACAGCAGTCCAGAGGTGGGATTCAGCTGGTTCGTACCGGTTCGGGCAAATCGGTAGTAGCGACCTGCGGTTGGGACCGCCCCTGCCCACCCGCCCGGGTGCAATCCCGTCCTATATCACTGTGGTTTTGTTGCCGCATGCATGTGTGGATGGCGCGCATGAGTGAATTGCCATGTTGTTTGATGTCGCACGCATGCGCTCACATTTCCGGTGCTGGGCGAACCAGTTGTTACAGTATGTGTAGCCCATCTCTGCAGCAGTCATGGGAGATATGCTCAACTGGGTTTCAGACATTGCATCAACCACAACCCCAAGGAATGAGGAAAAAAGAGGCAATTGTCAGCTGAGAACTCAGATAACCAGAGCCACTGTTTTGCATATAAGGTAAACACTGGAACTTGTTTTCCAGCTGCATAAATGTGTCCCAAAATGACACACTTGAAGGAGAGTTGGGATCCCAATAATTTTGCTAGTCCAAAGAGAGTATTCTGGGCTGATAAAAGGGTCATGGGAAGTAAATTAGAGAAATCTGAATATAAACATGCTGGTGTATGATTTTCTAGTTATCTTAGACACTGCCTAGATAACCTTCCATTTTGTTTTTTAAAGACAGTCATTTGTTTTCAAACAGACTTGTCTATTGATTGGCAAAGCCTTGTAAACTTAATGACTAAGAAAGCTACTTATTCTAGTCCTATTCAAAGAAATCCCTAGAGTCTCTATAGTCTTCTTGTCAAATTAGTGTGCAGAATGTAGCCCCTATTATTCTAGATTTATACAGAATACCAGACTTTAGCAACTGCTGCTGAGTATTAAAACTAGTATGCTGAACTTATTTCACATTTCTTTCTGACACAGAACTGACTTTTAGTCTACATCAGGGGTGTCAAACTCGCGGCGTCACAGCGGCATCACGTGACATATCGGGACTTTTTTCCCCTTTGCTAAACCGGGCGGGGGCGGGGCCAGCACGTGACGCATCCGGCCCGCGGATTTTGACAGGAGTTTGACACCCCTGGTCTACATGTCACTGCATTTGATCTAAAGTCAGCAAGGCATTTATGAATTCTGCCACACAGTTTTAAAGTAACAACACCTGATGTACATGACAATGACAATCCTAGTATCAATATAACAGAAGGAATATGTAATAAATCTGAAAGTCATCTGTGGCATTAGCTAGGGGGTAACAATTTCTCACTAAGGTCATCATTGACCATTGGCCCTACCACATGAGGAATGATATGGAACTGCAGTTTGTTATTTAGGAATAGCAAAATTGGAAAAGCTTGGCTAGAATACGGATAATTCTTTTGGATGTATCCTTCGATGTAAGCGTGTGTATGTGTGCATATTCACATGTGTACTCATGCTTCAAGAAGTAACACAATCAACATGCTCATGGACTTAAAGCAAATATGTGTAAAATCATTTCTCTCCAAATCTTGCAATCCCCTTGACATTAATTCAGAAGTAAGCTCACGGAGATAAATCCATTACATAGTCATATATGACAGCAGTTCACGCTTAGTGCTTTTTAACTTGATGGTATCTCACCACTGTACTGTTTGCCCGATGTCAGATGATGAGACAAAATCTGTAGGAAATGACCTGAAACTGTTTTGAAGGAATTACGAAGAGATTGAAAGACTGAAGACATAATAGCACTAGAAGTTAAACAACTCCTGTTTAAATAAATGTCCACTTTAAATAATCTAGTGCTGATTCTACCCACAGCCATCAACATTTTATAAATGGCTGAACTTGGTAAACTTCAGGCTTAATTAATCCCAGAAGTAGAAAGCCTGAGTCCTACTGCCTTAGAATAAAACATGACAATAATTACATTATCATGTGAACAAGAATAATAAGACTGCTATGAAATGTAATATAAATCTGACATTTCAACTAAATATGGAATATCTTTAATAATATTTAATGTTGGACATAAACACCTCCCAGGTCCCTTTCAGCCCCATGATTCTCTGTTCTATGTTCTAACATTATTCACAATGGGTAAGACACTGCGTATAGCCATGGTACTTTGATACCAGAGTTCAGAAAAGGATCAGTCTCTATTCAAAGATGAAAGTGAATGTTCGCTGCTTTCAAAGTTCCATTTGGAAACATAAAGTGCTGTCGTGTTGCTCAGATTTAGAGACTGGCTGAGCTAGTGATCAGAGCTACTGAGGTGAGTTGCTCTGATCTCCCATAAAGTGTAAGTACAGTATATAGATAAATGTTTTCAGAATTCTCTGTAAGTCTGAAAGCCCACTTCTACACAGTAGCCTAACCTCCTTCTCCCTCATGCTCTTTCTGGGTTTCTTGGTTTGTTTTTGAAGCTAATTCAAACAATTTCAGTCTGAAATTCTGAAATTCAGTAGCTTATCAACAGGAATGATGCTGATGCTCTGATGCACCTTAGCCACTGCAGGCTCCAGCTGGTCATTCCCTACTTCTTGTCTTTCTCATCCACACAGAGAAGGCCAGCTTTGCTGACTGGCCCATGTGACAGGGTCTATCAGTGCTTGCCTTCTCTTTATAGGGATAGTTATGTCCTTTCTAATCCCCGCTCTTTGCTTTCTTTCACATGTCTTTCCCAAGTATCTTCTTTTTTCTTTTTTCTTTTTTTGAGAATAATGCAAACCTTCCCACCTAATTTTCATCAACGTTGCTTCAGTGCTACCACCATTAAAGCAAAGGGAGCCCATTATTCTTCCATTCCACCGGGTTCGTAGATACCAGCAATTAAGAGCTGATGGTTGAGTAGTTGATAGAAGCAAAGGAGTAACTTAAGTTGAAACTTATACAGCTTTAGTCAAACATCCTTCTATTGCAAAGTAAAACCTTTAAAAATAAGTAAAAGGGAAGGGAAACATTGAATACAAGGGATAAAAAGTTTTAATAGTTAAAAAAAATGGGGAAATGGAACCAGTGCAGTGCAATAGGATGATAAAGGAGGAAGAGTAAGTGTCACCCAACCTTGCCTGAAACAAAAACAAAATCAAAAGGGTGGAATGGAAGTGCCTGGGCAGGAGAAGTGGACGTTGTGCCTAGGAGATTTCACTTGCCTCTGTGGTCAGGGCAGCAACCAGACACTACATGGGAGGTGACATGCTGTGCGGTGTAGCCAATTGCAGCTGGGGAAGGACTCTAGATTGGAATGAAGTGCAGCAGATAAAGGTAAAGGTTTCCCTGTCCAGTCATATCTGACTCTAGGGTGTGGTGCTCATCCCCATTTCTTGGCCAAGGAAGCCAGTGTTGTGTTAAGACATTTTACGTGGACATGTGGCCAGCATGGCTATACGTAAAAGGCATATGGAATGCTGTTACCTTCCCACCAAAGTGGTACCTATTAATCTACTCACATTTGCATGCTTTCAAACTTCTAGGTGAGCAGGAGCTGGGGCAGGAACAGGAGCTCACCTTGTTGTATGACATTCATGTCTCAAACCCGGGCTGTCAGCTTTTCAGCTGACAAAGTCCAGTGTCTTTAACTACAGAGCCATCGGGCCCCCTCAGTGCAGCAAACCAACCAATTAGAATGGTTTAAGTCTGCTCGGGATGGAAAGCTGTACTTTTGAAGCACATCTGGGTGGGAGACAATGTTGTCCATTCCTGCACCCAAGAAATGGCGGGTGGTTAGTACTGGTGAAGTGACAAGCAGAAAGAGTCCAAAGCCAAGCAAAAGCAGTGGTCAACACAAGTTAGAATTAGAAAAAAGGTTGTCTTTGTGTGGAAAGCTTTACCCAGCATTATTCTGTGTGGAAACTATAAAACCAGGGAAAATTCTAGAATTCTGAAATGACACCAGGGGTGGGTTGTAACTTACCTCGCTGCCAGTTCGCTTCTTCCCGCGCCACGTGGCCGCGCCGTGAGGGCGTGCGGATGCTTCGCGCGCATGTATGCGCAGTCCCAAAAAAAATAAAAAATAAAAAAACACCAAAAACAAGATGGCGACGCATGCGCAGTGCTGGAAACTCGGCTTCTGCGCATGCACAGAAGAAGAAAAATTTTTAAAAAAATTAAAAAAAAATAATTCAAAAAAAAGATGGTGGCGCCCATGGACTGGCACTGACCGAACTGGATTGGTGATGTCATCCTGATGTCACCAGCGGGTCGCTACCGATTTGGGAGAACCGGTCCGAACCGGGAGGAACCCACCTCTGAATGACACGGATAAGAAAGACACTCCCAGCAAAAAGGCCAACAAATAAATAAACAAACCACTAGACTGTCTTGAAAAGTGCAAAAGTCCTCCATTTACAGTATATGTGTAATCTAACTACCACTGAAGACGTTTTAAAGGTTTTCATGCTAAAAGATTTTCAATTTTATTCTCATTATTCATAATCTGGGGATTTAGAGTCCGAGGTTTCTATGTCATAAAGGGGTCCTCCTTGAACAAGGAAGTGGTTTCCCCCCTTCCCCTGAGATATGGATGACCCTCAGTCTGAAGGATTTTGGTAGAGAAGTGTGGAAGAGTGAGACCCCCTCATTTCATTGTGCTTGCCATCTTTTGTGTTTATTTTTTATTATTGTGATTGTTTGATTGTTGAGACCTGCCCAGATTTATTGAGAGTCAACTGGCAAGATATATATATATATATATATATATATATATAT